>ML682035.1:13996667-14266383 GCA_007922195.1 Podocnemis expansa
CCCCCCCCCAAATGCCCAAGCCCTGCCACCCCTTCCTTGGCCTCCCTGAACCCCCCCCCAACCATTCCAGCCATACCATCACTTTCCCCAACTCCCCGACCCCCCTCCCTAACCTCCAGTCCCTGCCATGGCTTTCTTGGCCTCCCTGAATCCCCCCCTCGAAGTCCAGGCCAACCCCCCGAGGACCCCTTTACTTGGCCGCTCCAGACACCGGGGTCCCTTCCTTCCTTCAACCCCAGAACGGCCAACTGCCCAAGATGGCCACCCGGCAACACTGGGGCTCCACCCTGCCACACGGTCAGGGAAAGGGCTGGGGCTGGGCGCTGTCTACCATATTCTCCCGAGTATAAGCCAAGTGCCAGTTCTGAAGCCAATTTTCAGGCACGAAACTCTCAGCTTATACACAATGATATACGGTACGTTTGAAAAAATTTCCCTGCTTATGGCAACTATACATATAGTGTGTGCTATACACCATATATAGTGTGCCATATGTGGTTTTTTTTGTTGTTTTTGATATTCCTTCTTTCATTGTACAAGGAACACTGGTAGAGGCTTCTATCGCACTTAAAACTAGTCTTCATCCTTGCCCCTCAGTGAAACGTAACAGGTTGCGCAAGGTGTGAGTCAAAGTAGTGACCATACTGTTAGAGCACAAAGCTCTGGTAGTCCCCGAGTCAATCCAAGTGGTCCCAAGACGCACAAAGACAGAGGAGGTCACAAGCGCATATATGCTTTATCATCTTACAGAGATCTCATGGAGCTAGCTCCCCGAGGGGTACAGTACAGTGGGTTTTATAGTACAGTCTACAGGAAAAGGGATAAGGCGGGCACAGAGCCAATCATAATTCAGGGTCGGGGGCTGTATACCTTATATGTCTGGTCACCTCACCTGGTCAGGGAAGGGTTATTTCCTAATATGGTGCATCACCTCATCTGATGCTTCTGGGCCCATGTGACTAACCTGGAGATGGTGAGGACAGGTGAGATTTGACTACCCTGCATCGCTGAAATGGTGTCTCAGGACCCAAAATGGAGTCTGCTGACTCATGCTAACCCCTTCAATACCAAGGCTTTGAAAACCATCACCTTCTAAATATTTGATTTTCAAGAGAGCACACTGCATTCTCTTACTCTTTCTGTTCTGTTTCCAAGAAATGCATAGTCCACAATAATTTTTAAAGGAATGCATTTTCAATTGCATAAATAATGCATAGGTTAACAAGGAAACATACACTTTTTTGCTAGCTTGTGGGAGATCCATGTTTGATACACATGTGGTTTGGGGCTGCAAGGTCTAAGCTTGTCACAGCAATAGCTGACTGGGATAAATAATCAGCTCAACATACAGAGACAGAATTCACAACTACCAGTCCATTAACATTAATGAGAGCTACACAGCATAGTCCTCTATACTGCACTGAATGTCAGGGACGTGGCTAGCTTAGCTCTCAGTAGGAATAGCCATAGAACAATTCTTTGCAAAACCCAGTTATGAGAAAGGAGGCGAAACAAAAACAAGTTAATGGAAAAATGGCCAATCCTGCAAGGGCAAAACACAAAGATCTCTAATTCTGAATTATTTTCACTTCCTCTGGAGTAAAGTAACATGTCAGCAATGTTTGTGACGTTTTCTACTGCCAAAATGAATGTGAAAACAGTAACTTGGGAGGAAAACTGTCAAATTTGGAGACAACATGGCCAGGAGCTTTCCTGCTGTTAGACAAAAGTGGAGATTAACTTTCATAGCATCTCATCTATTTTTTTTTCTCATTGCAATATTACATTTTGCATTGGGACATCTGGTCTTACTGTGGGAAGGTGATAGAGACAAGCTGCAGGAGGCCAGTTGAGTCAGGAAACCTGCTAGCAAGCAGTCTTGCTTTTCTCTGTTGCTTTGTTAAGGACTCACTGGAAACCAACTGTCAAGCTTCTTGCCAACCAAAAATATGTTAGGTATGAAAAATGGTTGCTTGTCACCTATTGTGCAGCACAATTAATCAGACTAAAAAAGATGGGCACTAGTTAGTCTTAAACAGTCATGCATTTATGTCATTTTAACTCCCTTGGACAAATAGATCCCTTGATCTAACTAAGATGGGCTTCCTATTCATTTTCAAGTGCAAATAAGCATACAATCTACACACAATCTGCCACCAATGAATTCACATAGAGTTTAAATGCACTGTCTACCAGTTACTTAACTTTGGAAGGCAATACTGCTACTACTGTGGACATTCTGGCTCTGATCCCACTATCACATTTTTAAGATCAATGAATATCACGGATTTCAATAGTTATTCCTAGTTTAAACAAACCTAAGTGAGATCAATATCAGGTCCATAATCTACCATGCCTGTGACTTCCCACACTTTACCTCCTTCAGTCCATTGCTTAACTCTTATTCTCACTAGTATACTATATTGTCTGTAAAGTCCCTTGTATTACATAGGAACTTTCTTTCTTATTGTGAACAAACACAAACCAAATTGCTAAAAAGGATATGCGTACACTGGTTACATGCAATGCACTGGTTATAAGCTAATTATTATCATTATGACTGGAAATAGGTTTAGCTAAAAAATTTGGGCATGGACCTGAAACTTCTCAAAATTCAGGGGCCATCAGGTCTTGGATTTTGGACCACTCTGTTATAGAGAAAAGAATCAACGGGGAAGTTCTGAGCCAGATCCTGGCCAAATCTTCCCCCGTAGTGGTAAGTTTTTGGAGCTGGGTTTCTGGTTTGGGATCACCTCTAAATTACTCCCAGGTAAGGAACAATAAATAAGTTGTTTGCCCAACCATTTTCCTTGCTACTGATTAGCTAACAATGACCTATAAAGTTTAGTGCAGCTACACACAATGATGAAAGGAAAATTGGGGGAGGGACAAAAAAAAAAACAAACCTCTTCCTCTGTTACAAGTTTTCATAAGAACTGTAAGGAAAGGACAGAACAAAGAGTTTAATTCCTTTCCTGGGATGATGAATGCAATATAAGAACCTATGTAAAACATATCAGCAGATTTCAAAACATATTTCAAGCTGACAGGAGCCCATCAACCAATGAACATGTATCAATAGTGCATGGAAAAGAGAGGGGGGAGGAATTCAAAAGCTTTTTATAGTCACAACAAACAGACTTCAAGAAAGTCAGCAAGAGAGGAAAGAAAATGAGGAGCTTCTGTGGCCTGAGTGGTGCAAGAAGTCAGACTAGATGATCAGAATAATCCCCATCTGATTTTACAGACTATAAGGAACAGTTTGCGAGCTCAAGACAGTCTGGCATTGTAGCTGCCACAGTTTAGTTTACAAAGGACACTAATGGTGGCTGACTAAGTTCTGGCTCTTTAATGCTTAAAGCAGTCATTTTCTGAACAGCAATAACTAAAGGAATTACATACTACACTAGCACTAGTACACACATGAATCAACCTGTCTAGTTTCTACATGCCCTAAATCCCAGCCACGCACATTTCCTAGAGCAATGGTCATCAAACTTTTTTTGCTCCCAGCCCAGCTCCAGACCCCTCTACCAGGCAGTGACCCCTCCACTGTGGGAGGGATGGGCCACCTCCCCCTTGGGAGCAGCGCTGGCTGGCTGGGGAGCAAGGGGCAGCCATCCCCTCCCAAGCATAACCAGCCAGCTGGGGAGCAAGGAGAAGCCACCCCCCTCCTGGAAGCAGCACCAGCTTGCCAGAGCGCACAGAGCAGCCGCTTTCCTCCCCCTGGGAGCAGCACCAGACGGCAGGTGAGGGATGGGCAGCCCCCCCCCCCCAGAGCAGAGTGGTGCCGCGGCCCACTACCTGTGGGTCTGCGACCCAGTACTGGGTCACAATCCGAACTTTGATGACCGCCGTCCTAGAGAAACCACTAACCCATGTATAAAAGGAGTGCAGTGTGTATGGTTTCTGTGTCTATATTTAGCAGTTGCAAGAATCATAGGTTGGAAGCAGCAATTTTTCCCTATCCAGGGAGCTCAACCCCTAGGCAGAAGAAAAAATGACACTGCAATAATGAGGACACTTCTGGGTCTTTTAAGATGATCCCTAGGCAGGCTTCAGCTTTCCAGACAAGTAAACACAGTCCTAGATTCTGTGGCTTCTTTGCCACATGCACGGCCGGCTCAAGGATCTGTGATGCCTGAGCTGGCTTTCACTTTTCTGCCCACCGCCTCCCCACTCAGCTTCCGCTCTAAGCCAGCTGACCCTGCCCCAGGGAAGGGAACAGCCAGCCCAGGGATGGAGCGGCTCAGACCAGAGATGGGGGTCTGCTCTCCCACCCCTCTCCTGCACCAGCTGTTCCACCCAAGGGGAAGGAGGGCCAGCTCAGAGGCAGGGCGAGAGAGCAGAGTCCGTCCCGTGGGTTGGCCTGTTCCACCCCCCAGGAGCGGAGCAGCTGGCTCAGGGAGGGGTGAGAGCATGGGGTTCGGCTTCTGGACCAGCCTGCCCCACTTCCCGGCACAGATCCGCAACACCCCTAAGCCAGTAGTGCTTCAAGCCAGGGCCTCACTGGCTTATGGGTAGAGCCAGCCCTGGCCACATGCATCTTGAGCACATGAAACAAGACCAGCTGGATGCCTAGAAGCTCTACGACGTCCTTTCCACTTCCTGCTCAGGCACCTGATTTAAAATTCAGTGAAATTAATGGTTGCATTCCCATTTATGTCTGTGTGTCTTGGATCAGAACCAGAGCACACTGGGCAAAACAAAGTCTTCCAGTCCCAGGAGCTGCTTCCCTCCCTCCTCCTACAAACCGATAAACCAAAGCCTTGAAAGTGAGACTGAAGTGGCACACAAGTGTATGTTTAAAAATGCAAAGGTTAATTTCATGCATATTTTGATAAAGCGTGGAAGAGCTTCAGGGATTCAGCAGCAAAAGGATAAGGAGCCAGCTCCAAGATCCTGTGACGAGTAAAATGAGCTCACAAATTGCAAGTACAGCAGTGAGACATCCTTGTAACGGTACAATCATTCCTATCCCAGTTGAACATAGAGTAAACATGCTCAAGGAATTCACATGAACTGTACAAATATTTGCAGTTAGACGTGCTAGACACCAGCCCTTGGAATATAAATTTTACAGACTACTAGAAATAGCTACAAAGCAAGCCATTTATAGGAACCCACATTGTACATACATCTACTAGAACAGGAATACAAGGGCTCTGGGTCTTAGGTTTCTATGGTCTAGCTCTATATTTTAAGAGAAAGCATACTTTTAATATTCTTTTTATTATATCCTTATACAGCATAACTATTTTCTGTAGGTCTAGTCCATTTTCTTTTGCTGTTTGCCTTTTTTATTCCACTCTGAGGTTTGGGTAGAACTCTGAAAAAAAAAATGAAGCAAGCTCTGCCCATTAAAGCAAATGTTAGATCTCCCTGTGGGATGGTAATTCCAAATTTTGTTTGGTCTACTATTTAGGTCCTCATTGCGGTATCTCAGCTCCTCAGATCCATTAATGTATTTATCCTCATAAAACTCTTGTGAGATAAGGAAGAAAACCCCCAAATTTATGGGTCTGTGAATCTCTTAAGGGTTCAGTGTGATAAGCAGCAGTCTATCAGAGTACCTTCCCCATACATAACTGAGACAGAGAGATTAAATGAGTTGCCCAGTTCACACAGAGTCTGGCACAACTGGCACTTAGACCTCTTGAGGCCCATACCCAGTGCTTTAACCACAAGACTATCCCACAGCATTTTGAGCAAACTGGTTGACTTTTTATCCAAATTTAGATCAATGAGACTGGTAATACAATCCACCGAGAATAAAACTTCCATAGTTTCTCTTTCTTAAGGATCAGTTCCGTTTCTGACACACAATCCTTGACCTTGTTTAAAACAAAAATCTATACGCAATGTAAGTCTAGCTCAGCAAAACAAACAAGGAGTCCTGTGGCACTTTTCAAGACTAACAAATTTATTTATTCCATCAGCTTTCATGGGAGAAAATGCCACTTCATCAATGTTTTGAAGATGGAGGAACTTAAGTTTTCTCCCATGAAAACTCATGCAGGGCCAGCTCAAGGTTTTTTGGTGCCCTAGGCACCTGTGATTTTGCACCCCCCCCAGGTGGCCCAGGCCACGCAGGCCATCCCTGGGGGCCACGGGGCCTGAGAAAATTGGCCTGTATGGACCAGGGTCCAGGGGCTGGGCTCTGCTCTCCCATCCACCCCCCCGAGCCCGTCCTTCCCGCCTCCAGGGCGGGACAGCTGGACCAGGAGAGGAGTGGGAAAGCAAAGCCCGGCCTCTGGGCTGGCCTGCTCCATCCCTGAGCTGACTGTTCCCCATCCTGGTGGTGGGGCAGACCAGCCCAGAGCAGAGGCCAACTCTGTGCTCCCGACCCCGTTCCCCACTGCCTTCAGCTCCACGCTGAAAGCAGCAGGGAGAGGCTGGGGGACAGCGGTGCAGGCCCCTTACTGCCCTGCTCACAGTTGGACAGCGTGGGGCTCATGGACCATGGGGCCAGAGGTGATCGCCCCTCTCGCGCCCCCTCCAAGGACAGCCCTGTTGGAACCCCCTCCTGTTTGGCACCCTAGGTGACCGCCTAGGTTGCATCTATAGTAGGAGGCTGTGAGCTCAAGCAATAAATAAATTTGTTAGTTTTTAAAAGTGCCACAGCACTCCTTGGATTTTTTAGTGGGGAATACTGTAACCTTTTGAGGAGGAACTTTTAGGACCTGCAGAATATAGTGTGACTTGGACGCTGATTCAATGGGAAAAGAAAAGAGACCTCTGTCTAACTTTTATTTTTCTCCAAAATTATTTCGCTGTTGTCTGGGGCTTGATATCAAGCTCTTTGCAAACGCTTCAATTCAGTTAGCACGTGAAGGATGCATAAAGAGAATGGAACAAGTTTTGGAAGGAAGCTGCCAAAGCTGTTAGCTAAAATTGATTACCTTTTATGTAAGAGGGAATGAACAGTGAACTACACATTTCATCTGTTTACAATAAAAGGTCTCTTTGTCCTGTAATCTGTATTTAGTTTATAAAAGCTCAAATCCTCTTTTATCTATTATAAATAGGAGACAAAGGCCTTCACTAATCCAGGCGTTAGAACAGAGTGTATTGCTGACAATTAGATTGCCTTGCTGTAACTCCAGGAATATAGGGGAAGTAATCTATATCTTGGGTGATGAACTTTCAGCACCGCTGTCAAAGACAAAAATGAATATGTTTTAGGTACTGGTATGTTAGAAAATGCTTAGGGATTATTGCTGACATGGTATTAATTTAGAACTCTGCAAGAATTATTGTATCAAGAGGATCACACAGAGTTCCCTATCTTGAATACCTTCTGAAAATACTATTTTCATTTTTTAAAAAGTGCTGTTGGCTCTTTTTAATTGACGTACTTTGTATTAAGCTTACTACAGAAACAAAAGAAAACCTGCTGAAATGTGTAAGCAATGCCTACTGGAAAACAAGAGTAAAAAATTCTCACCAAGAGTCTAGGTCATTTCTATATAAGGGTCTGTAAGCAACTGAGTAAAAAATTAGAAAACTCAGCCGCCTCAATTTCCACCACTCTCAAGAACACAGAAACAATGTACTGTTCTGAGATTAAAACAACATTGACTTTCCAATGCTGCTGGCTGAACTAAGACATAGAGACACAGTTATGGTAAATGGCCTAAGCTACTATTTAACTTTCATCTGTATCTCGAGTTTCTTAAGGTAGCAGAAGCTGGAGAATAAAGTGTGGTCAAAGTAAGAGACTGTAACCCTGGACTTCTGGGTTTTTCTCCTGGACAGGATATTGACTCTCTGTGTCCTTTGGTCAAGTCGCTTGGGTCAAGATTTTCAGTTGTGACCAGTAACTGTGCATTTCAAGGCTTTGCTGCCCACACTGAGATGCCTTAAAAACGGCCTGATTTTCAGAGGAAAGATGCTCACCACTTCCTGGAAGAGAAGGCTGCTTTAAGGCATCTCTGTTTGAACACCCAAAAGCTGAGGCACTGAAGATCACTGAACACTTCTAAAAATCATGGTCCTAAGGTCTCTTTCAGGTCAAACTCTCACTGGCATTCATGTTCTTGGACTAGCCCCTTAATCCCTCTCTATTCTAGGTGTTTATAAAGCACATTGAGATGCTGAGCTGAATGAAGTTTGGTGAGTGCAAATTTCAATACAAATCTAAAGGATTTTTCCTTTCAAATAATTTCCCTAGCAAATTAATAATTAAATGAAGTTTTTATGGCATCCCTTTTGTTGTTATTTTTGGGTTATGCTGAAAGAAGGTGTCAAAACTTCACTTTGGTAAGATGAAGATCATATCATTTAGAGAAACAATCTTAGGAAAATGCTTTTAGTCTCCACTGTAAATTTTTTTCTACAGATTTCAATAAGCTTCTCTGGTAATTTGCCTGCACCATTAAAGGTTTATATTTGAAAGCAAGGATAATAGTAGAAATGTAATCAAGATCTATGGTAAATAAACATAGCTGAAAAAATATCCTAGAAATGTAATGAAAAATAATGCATCACTAGCTACTCTGTGTGCGCGCACACGCACGCACGCACTCGTTCTGGCATGGTAAAGAAGCTAACAATACCAGTATTTCTGGGACAGATCAAGAAATTAGATACAAATACGCAAACTGACTGATCTATGTGCTGATTTAATGGTAGCTCACCTCATATATATCCCCAACATAACAAAATACTAAACATATGCTTAACTTTAACCATGTGACTAGTCCCATTAAAATCATGGAATTTTTGTTATTGTATTCTGGTATAAAACCTACTCCTAAAGAAAAACAATCAAAACCAAAAGCCAGCCCTGGTTGCAAACATTAAAAAAAAATCATCCTACAAAATTGAAAGGACACTTCACATCCAAAGACCAGGAAATCATCTGTAAAATATGGTGCTAAATTAAAATCAGATACCACTGTAAATTCTAATTGAAAACAATGTGTGTTTTGCCAGAGAGAGGACTGCAGGGTCCAGCCAAACTGTGCTCCAATTCAACAGTAATGGACATCACATCTGAAAAAGACAGGCAGGCCCACTCACTCAGTGGCAAAGAGGTACTGCTAAGACCTGAGAACTCTTTGCCTCATGGTACTGGTGAACAAAAACGTACAAACAACACTGAGCGACAACAGCACCAAAGAAACCCCTACAGATGTTTTTGGAATCTGTGTGTTTCTTTTACAGCTATAGTCTTATTTTATATTATGCTCTTACATCTGCATTGCAAGAATAGAGCAGAGAAGTGGCTCTGGTGGAGAAAGAGGGGAGGAAGCGCTGTAGTACCTAGATGAGGCTGGGACACCAACCTGCTGAGAGCTCTTAACGCTTACAACACTTTCTTGTCCAGAGCTGAAAGATTCTAATTTCTTTCTATCTTCCTGTTTTCCCATCACTTCTTTCTATGAGAAGTGAAAGGCGCTGGAAAGGGCTCAGCACACTCCATGCTTCCAGGTTAACAAAATAAGGGAAAGTAACGATGGTGTGTCCAGCTCAGAGAATGGGGAGTGACAAACTCTTACGTCTCTTGGGCTGGGATGTTCAAAGAAGCCAAAGTATTTAATTTGCCAACTCCAGTTTTGATCGCATGGTCTGACCGTCTTTAGGAAACACTGCAAAACCTTCCTCTTTGAAAGAGTATTTTCATCTAAGAATGACCAGCAACAAGCCTTGGCATCCCCCAAGCTACCCCACCATTCACCACACATAACTATTAAAAACACACAAACAAGCAAACAAAAACCTTCCTGAAGCAGCATTTTTATCCACAGAAGCGTGACAGGCAAGAGACTCCATGAAGTCCATTAGGGAGTTAGCTATTGATTTTACGTAGAAGGTGTTTGGATACTATGGTGATTGATGGCAATATGAACCCTTTAGTTAGATGCACAAAGAAAACCGTAGTGCTATTCAAGGTTAACCAAAATGGAAAATCATTCTATAGCTCAAAGTAGTAGGCTGAGTTTGAGGTTTCTTGAGTTCTAGCACTGAAGTGACAACATTGCACCAATCAAGTTAGTTACCCAGCTCCAATGGCCCCATTTGGTCAATAACACTGATTATATGTTCGTGCAATGAATTTTAAAATCTTAAATGGGATAAAGAGGCAGATATACAACACTCCTTTATTTTATTTTTTTTAATTTGGTGGGATTTTAATAGTCAGTGCATAGCTGGCAGTACTGGACAAGGAAGTTTTCTGGTTATCCACAGAAAGAATGGCTAGGAGCAACAGGAAACACTTCCACAAACAATGCTGCCCTGCCAATGTACTTCAACCCTGACCTAAACGGACCACAATGAGGGATCAGAGGGTATTTTTCTCCTTGACCCACTACTTCAGACCCTGGACCCTCTGCTGACATTGCCAACAAGTTTTTCAACAACAAGTTTTGCCAACCAACTTCTGTGCTGGATTTGAAGATGCACGCTTTTGCGCGTGTGTTAAGAACTGGAGTGAAGTCCACGAGCTTATTTCATTAAACCAGTGCCCATCAGACAGTTCTAGCTTTAGGTCAGTATCATCCAAAGTGAATTTGAACCAAGAATCTATTACTGAAAGGCTCTGCTCCTTGAGAAAACTCCCTGAAGCCTGCAGGTCACTTTTAATTAGTTTTTAAACATCTTTATTGATGGTAAATGTATGTTATTATGGGAGTCAGGTGTGGATACTGAGTGTCTTAAGCATACCAGCAAATCAGTGAGGGCCAATTTTTCTGAAGTGTTTAGTCATCTAAAGATCCAGATAGAGGCACAGAGCAAATTAAGTTCCTTACCTGATTCAATGACAGCTACGCACCTCACCTTTTCAGGTGCTTTTGAAAATCTTTCTAGGCACTTCTCTGCATGTTTAGGAATCTAAACACCTTTGAAAAATTTCTCCTTCAGCAGCTAGCAACTCCATTTGATAATCATTCTCAAACACTGAGGGCCTTGCGATGACTTCAGTTTCTACTGGAAGCATCTTGTATACTGCGCTCAAAAAATGACACCAACGGTAGTTTTTACCTACACCTCAGTAGATCTTTTGTGCACACCACAAAAATCACTACAGTTTGGCATTATGACAGCATGATGAGTCCAAAACACCATATCTCAATGTCAAGTGGAAGGTTCTCTGCCTAGGCCACTGGCACAGATTGGTTTACGTAAAAGTGAGATATTTTTAGCTAGAGTCTCTTTACAAAAATAGTAAAGTAAAATAAATGAGTGACTATCTTTGTTTCAGAGATCCAAGACCTTAAGGGCCAGGATATTGTAGGCTGGAACTGATTTATTGGCAAAGCTAGGTCAGCTAGCTTGTATTGCACCTGCCTGGATGTAATCTGACTCTAGTTAGCACAGTCAATGCCACAGCAGCCTGTGGACTAAAATATATCAACTTCTACTGGACATTTTAAAAAAAAAAAATCAATTAACAGTTTTAACTGGAATTCACCAGTTCAAATACTTTTAGTATTCACCAGTGGATTGTCACCATGGGTACTGTGCATGACATTTGCAATATCTTAGCTTCTTATAGGTAACATTTCAGCAGAGGAAGAGGAGGAATTATTAACATTACTCCCTACTGAAAATCTCTCTCTTTCTGAAGGAAAGGGAGGGCTGACAAATGGCAAGCCAGGCCATCATTAACCCTCATTTAAGATCAGATTTGGAAAACAGCCTTGGATCCTCACTAGGCTCAATTCTTCTACTACAGAATATGATTTTTTCCCATCTACAGTTACAGAAACTCCCATTTACATCAATACTGAAGATGGACAATCAGATGCAACTATGTTAGAATGAAGGAGAGTGAGAGAAAAAGAGATCACACATGTTTTCTGGCATGATTTTCACATATCTGCAAAGGAGAAAAAAAAGTCAGAAGCAGAGACTGCATGGCAGGGTGAGGATCACTTGATTAATTCCTCTGTTCCATTTATTCCCTTTGATTCTAGTATGCTGGACTGGGTGGTTCACTGGTTTTACCCAGTACGATTATTTTTATTCTTTTAGTCTGCAGCACAAGTGTAACTGGAGAAAGGACCAAGTTTCAGAACCACCTAAGACTGGTAACAGACAGAGGCATCAGCAATGCAAGCCGAAGGCTGATGGCTGGGACAGAAATATCAGGGAAACACTGGCCTCTTTGTTCACAAATTATAAGGACAGAAGAGACCACTGTGATCATCTAGACTGACTTCCTGCATAAGACTGGCCATACAGCTTCCTTGAATTAATTTCTCTTGAATTACAGCATCTTTTTTGGGAAAACATTCAGTCTTTATTTCAACATTGCCAGCGATGGACAACTCCCCATAACTATTGGTAAGTTATTCCAATGGTGAATTATACTCACCGCTTTAAAAAAAAAAAATTGCACCTTATTTCTAGTCTGAATTTGTTTAGTTACATCTTCCAGCCGCTGGATCTCATTGTATCTTTGTCTGCTAGACTGACAAGCCCGTTAACAATGTCTTATTCCCTGTGCAGGTACTTAGACTGATCAAGTCACCTCTTAACTTTGTATTTGGTAAACTAAAACAGACAGTGCTCCTTGTGTCCGTCACTAAATGACACATTGTCAACTCATCCTCATGGCCCTTCAGTGCACCCTCTCCAGTTTTTCAACACCTTTCTTATACTGAGAACATCAGAACTAGACACAATACTTCAGTTGCAGTTGCACCAATGCAAAACAGAGTAATATAATCTTTCCTATTCTTATTTAATATTCCAATCTATATAGTCAATGAACACATAAGCCCTTTTGAACAAAGCATCACACCAAAGTCACATGTTCACCTGATTATCCACCATCACTTCTAATCATTTTCAGTGTTACTGCATTCCTGGATAGAGCCATCTCATCCTGTAGGTTTGACCTAAGTTCTTTGTTCCTAGGTATATAGATTTACACTTGGATATATTAAAAACACACATTGTTTGCTTGTGCTTACTTTACCAAGTAACCTAGATTGCTCTGCTTCTTCGCTATTTATAACTCTGCCTAATCATTGTGCCATATGCTTTATTAGGTTTTCTTCCAGGTCACTGATAAAAATGTTGAATAATTTAGGGTCAAGACACCATTAAAATGCACACCTGACTGATTAGGATTCCCTGTTTAAAAATACATTTGGAGGCTTGTTAGTGAGCCAGTTTTTAATCCATTTAATGTGTCACAGGTTGATTTTGTATCATTGTAGTTTCTCAATCAACGTATCATGCAGGCTGACTCAAAGGCCTTCCACAGACATCCAAGTCTTTTACATCAACATTTTTACCTCTACCCACTAAACTTCTTACCTCATCAAGTATAGTTTCAAATCAGTCTAATATGATCTACTTTCCATATATCTGGTGATAATGGGCTGTTCCCTTCAACTCTGCCTGCTTGCAACATGACTTCTGGCTAATGAGACATAGTTTATGGATGCAGTGGGAAAATGTGGGTTTATAAATTAGTGTAATTACATTGAGTGAATTGTATGTTAAGTGCATCCACCCATGGGATTTTTCAATGCAACTGAGCCCTAAATCACCATGAGAGGTGTGTGAAACACATGCAATAAAGTTTGAAAACTTCAGCATCTGACATTTTTCCATTACATCTTCTTGTGTGTCGCTAGAGAACTGAAATACCACTTTTATACTAAAAAAAATAAAAGTGATATTTACCAATCTGCCGAAAACAACTGTCAGTTCCAGCACAGTCATAATTGATTTTTTTGGCAGGGCCTGTGGTTGACACAGCTGGGCACAAGCTTTGTGTAACAGGCATAAGAGAGGCTGATAAAAATGTGGGATAAACTGCTTAAAATCTGATTAGGTGGGCCTGCTTTCAAAGTGGGTGGGGTACAACCCACCATTGCTCACCTGTAGTTAAGTCACTGTCTCACAGTAATTTGTTTATCAGGACAACCAGTAACGCACAGCTATGCATTGGAAGAACTCTAGAAATGGTATGCTCATGGCTATTGCAAATTAAAATTAGCCAGAAGCAGGGCTCGGGAGAAAAAGGGCTTTTTTAACAGCCACTAATATTTTTGACAAGGTAAATGTTAGTGAGAAAAGATCGATGCATATGTTTAAAGGATGTGAATTGCTTTAAAAGAACCCTCTGCCATTTTGTATTATTTAATTTTAATTATAGTACCTATGTTGACTAGTTGCCATTATTAAGTAAGAATGTGAGAATAGCAAAGGAGACCAAAAGATTCCATTCAACTGCCCAATGCTGTCCAGAGACGAATGTAACAGTCTCTACTTGACCTGCAAATACTCTAGACCAGGACACTCCAAACCACAGCATGCCGGTGGGCAGGTGGGCTGGGGAAGAGGCCCAGGGAGTCAGGGAGCTGGCAGGCAGGTCAAAGAAGGGGGCCAGGGAACCGGCAGGCAGGTGGGTCAGGGGTCTGGCCTGCTAGTAATTAAGTAAAAGTAGATTCGGCTCTCAGGTGAAAGAGTCTGGAGATCCCTGGTAAGTACATTCAACATATGAAAATGTACAAACACAATATGCCATCATATTCTACCCACCCTATGGAAGGAGTTGTGTTTGGAAATTAAGTTTCCATGCAACAAATAAGTAGATATAAAAGACAGGCATGTGGATGGGGGTACATAGGTAAGAGGCATGTGGATAACAGTGATATGTGAGAAATCAGCAGACTAAAGAATCATGTCATGCATTTGCTAGAAAAACACTGTAAAAAAACAGCAAAGCCTTGGCAGTAATTGGGTCCTCCCTGACTACCTTTCATCAAGTCCAATTTAGCACACAGGAAATGGATCATGACACCTTGCTGTTAATAAAATTTTCTTCCATATGTGGCATGGATTTCTGATAGCAGGAGTTGCTACTCAAATCCCCGTCAGTTGTTACACGCACTAAGTCACGCTTCGCCCATGTAATTTTCTCCTCTCCTCCCAGACAGTGATATGGCTGAGCCACTTTATCTATTAAAAAAAAATAAAGGGTATCTTTCTTCTAATCTGTGCAGTCAGGTTTTGCTTTCCAGCCTGTCAGAGGAGAAGACAAACCTCAATGTTACCATGCCCTTATCTTTCCTTCTCCTTTCTCCTTATCCATTCTCTCTTGCTCATCGTCTCAGCTAACAGGACTGGAGCAGAGAGTGCAAATAGCTCAGCAGGTGTTGGAAGTCTTAGTGTTAGTGAACCTGCTATACTGCTGATGGGTATTTCCTCATTAATCTGCTTTGTAACACCCACCGCCTGCGTGGAGAGAGACAGACGTTGCTTGACCGTCTCTCCTGTCTCTTGCTTGCTGCTCATTATAGCTGTTATACCTGTGTAAATCCCTCCTGGGAAGTGCCAAGGCCAAAAAGACTGGGCAGTAGCGGGGGTGCATCCTGCTGTAAAGAACAATGCATGTCTTCACCACAGAGGACAACTGAGACATTTTGAAAAAGGCTGCAGTCTAAGCACAACACTGCCCAAAGGAAGCTATGACATGTGCCTGTGCCATTTAGTCAGTGTATTTAAAAGATAACACACATGCCCTCTCTGACCAACAGCATTTTTCCTAGCAACCCATCTCATGCTGGGAAGACTATAAAGTAAAAACCTCTAGCTTTACAACTCTCTTGAAGGGGGCGGGGGTCAAAGAAATGTAAAACATTTGCTCCATTTTAGAGCCCATTTTGGCAATTTTGCCTTAGGTCAATATTTCTTTTATTCTTCTCTCTCCTCTTTTAGGAATTGTTGTTTGTGGAGAAAGGAATAGGGATGTGACAGCAAACGAGAGGAAAGGGTCAGAGGGTGTGGTGCCCCTTTGCTACATTAACATTTTGGTCAGATTGGAGCAATGAAGTAAAACAGTGGCAGTCGATTCTGTGGTGATGACCCACATCAGCAGTGTTTTCAATTGAGAAACTAATACGAGTCTTTACCTTAGCAGAAAAAGTAGCGGGAAGGGAGTTGTTTCTAAAGATGGAGGGAATGCCTTGGATTTAAAACAGGAACCACACTGACTCAAATTCAAACTAGAGTAAACACCAACATTTTTACGAGCTCTGTAGAAGTTTAATACCAGTGAGCTGTTGCTCTGAGCTATTACTATCCATTAGGGTAGTGGCTTTCAAACTTTTTTCCTTGGGACGCAGCTGAAAAAAATCATTTATGCATGTGACCCAACAACTGTATCTTTGAGCAACACATTCCAGTTGTTTGGCAGTAGCAGCAGGGGGGTGCTGTGACCCAGTGCCTGAGGGTCTGCAACCCAATACTGGGTCCTGACCCATAGTTTGAAAACCACTGCATTAGGAGTGTCCACAGAAGAAAAGCACGAAGTGCATTTTAAAGATGTCAAATCAGGAAGCCCAAAGCTAGCCAGCTCTAGAGACTGTGACCTTTGTGGCACCCTCTTAACCCGTTACACATTTACAGGTCACTCATTTTAGTGAGTCAGGAGGAGAGGCTTCAGGACCTAGTTGGTTTTTAGAAAGCTATCTATTGTTCAGTACATAATAAGCATCCTGCTACCTCTTCCCCCCTTCTGAAAATTTTGTAGCGGACCTGGGTATTTTACTAGCCCTGAAGTTGACCATAAAGATTTCCATGAAAAAAATCTCTACAATAAGCCACAACTGACAAGTCAGTTGCTCTACTCCCAACCATTTTTATTTCATGATAATACAACAAGAAAATGGCTCTCAAGCAGAGCTTAATTTGTAATGAAAGCAGCTCTGGGGCTCAGAGAATTAGGTGCTGGGGCTCACACATTGTATTTATTTTCATAAATGATGCAGCAAGCTGAGTTGCCAGTGCTATAAACGGCCCAGCTGAGACATGCCAGGGATCAGTCCTTGTACAAATTAAGCACTGCTCTCAACCATTTGCTAGGCTTTTATGAAAACACCACTAAAATACATATTATACTCTAGTGAGAAATAATTCACCAGAAGACTAATAATAAATGTATATTAGAGTTTTCCCATCAGGTATTAACTATATTTGAAAACGTGACTGAAAATGCCAAATGAGAGTTTTAAAAACAAAGAAATTCACTGTAATCTGATACAGACGTTTTGATTGTTTTGTTTTATTTTATTTTCACCAGCAAGCACGTATTCTTTTGGAAGCATGCAAAGCATTGTCAATTAAACCATGAAAAGGAGTTAGTTTTGAATGCTGAAGTAGTTTTGCCACACTTATTAAAGCTTTTTTTAAAAGAGGGAAAACTCTCATTAGACAGACATTTCCAAAGGACGGTTTGGTGGCGTTAGCTAATCCATGATTCAAATATCAAACCTCCAGTTGAAGAGATCAAACTACTGCCTTATAGTGACTGCTACGCTTCCAAATTTTTAGATTTTACTTAGTAATTTAAAGCCAGACCACTCTGCTTGCTGGTGAAACTGCTCCAGAAATTCTTAAGTTATGATAGACTGAAAAACGCTGGCTACCTGAAGGTCCAGTCCAGCATTTTGTTCATCCCAAGGTCCTACTAAAGTCAGCAGGCTGGATCCTGAGCCAAGGAATAGCTCTGGAGAGAGTTCCAAAAATGCCACGTGTCTCCAATGCTGTTTCTTCTTAGTTTCAATCAATCCCTCGGACTGCAGGAGTTTGATGGATGCTCTAAACAATGGAGCCCTGTGCCCATCACAGCAGCCACAATGAACAGGGTGTGTTTTGACACTGTGTTTTTTCTATCCACATCCCTTGATCTTGCACAAGGTTCTAGTAGGGTGGCACTATGACATCCAAGGATTCCCGCCTCCTCCTCCCCATTCCTTACTGAATTCTCAAGTAGATGGGTAAATCAGGCTTTAAATAGCTGTATGCCACCACAAAGCTTCCACTGCAAGCCAAGGGGCTGATCCACTGTATTGAAACACTATGGCTATGCCTACACTGTCAAAGTAAAGTCAGCTTTAAGTAGACCTTATTAAGTTAACTTAGCGAGTCCACACTGCATTAAGTCGACTTTATAAAGGTGACTTAAGCCAGGGGACCCATTTAAAGTCAACTTTATTAAGTCGACTTTAAATGGGTCCCCTGGCTTAAGTTGACTTTATAAGGTCAACTTACATGGCCACACTGCACTAAGTTGACTTTAATGTCCACACTGTTTTAAGTCAATTTAATGAAGTCAACTTCGGAAGCCCTTAAGTCGACTTAATCAACTCCAAACGTGGACAGGGCTTTGCTTAAATCGACTTAAGCCCATAGTGTAGACATAGCCATTGAGAGTACTGAAGTCCCCAGGACTGCTGCATGCACAAAGCCTGGAAGACCGGTCCTTCAGAGAACAGAATAAGGGTATGGTCTCACCACTGCAGATGAGAGGTGTGACTGCAGTGTACATGGATCCAAGTTAGCTCGAGTAACAATAGCTGTGAAGCTGTAGCAACATAGGTAGTGGTCACTTGAGTCTGCGCCCAGGGTTCTAGGCAGGGTGTGGCTTCCCCGCTGCTGTTACTCAGTCTAGCTAGATCAAAGTTAACTGAGGTATGTTAACATGTCCTTCCTGACTTCAGTGTAGGCAAATCCTTCTTTTTATGGAAAAAAAACAAACACCTTGGGCTCCATTTTGATCTCACATACTCTTGTATAAATTAGGAGATACTCCCAGTCACGTGAGTTCCACTAATGTGTTAAAAATCAC
Source organism: Podocnemis expansa (assembly GCA_007922195.1). NCBI lineage: Eukaryota > Metazoa > Chordata > Testudines > Podocnemididae > Podocnemis > Podocnemis expansa. Next base: position 14,015,266 of record ML682035.1, read on the forward strand.
AGTCCTATAAGGTTCATGGAGTATATTTCCGTTCAAATATCATACAATTCATTATTTCCTCATGCTCTGCTCTTTTTAAAGAAAAATGCATGAAAACTGAGTCAGGTTCATCATTTCTCATGTAATGCCCATCTGTTTGTGCAACATATTTCCATGACAGCCAGTTATGACACCACAGATCAGATAATTCTGATATAAACAATGGGAACAGACCAACGACTATGTTTAATAACAGGTCTTGTATAATTCTAGTAATAATTCTTGTGTAACCTGTTTTATCAGTAGATTTCAAAAGAACTTCAAAAGGAAAATTAGTTTTGTTCTATTTTACATGGAGGAAAACTCAGGCATGGAGAGGTGAAACGGCTTCCCTATAGTCACCCAGCAGGTTAGTGGCACTGCCAAGAACCAACCCAGCCCTCCTGACTCCTAGTCAGGGGTGTCGCTGGCGCTGGACTTATGGGGCTTGAGCCCCAGGTCCACTGCCAGGCCACCCGTGGCAGTAGCATGCTTACCCGACTCTAGCCCCAAGTCACAGGGCCTTGAGCCCTGGGTCTTCTCGAGGCCAGCAGCGCTTCTGCTCCTAGTCCAATGCTCTGTCCTATAAGGCTATGTCCTCCCCCTCTTAAGGCCTCATTTTGCATTCCTTACTCAGACAATACCTCTACTGAAAACAGCAAGCAGGATTCTGATATTGTTTACAGCTTGGGTAAATTTAGAACTACTCCTCAGGTCAGAGGACTTGCGTCCAGATTTACACCAGCCCAACCAAAATCAGTATTTGACCTAGTGGGTGCTTGTCCTGACTAAAGACTGCAAAAGTTCAGCCCCTAAAGAGGACCAACTGGCCCCTTCTCCCCTCTGCCACCCCCAACAAAAATATATGCAGAAATAATTTCCCCAGCTTGCATTTTGCCATGGCCTTAGCTGTAATTCAGCGGTAGTGGACTTTTCTTTCACAGCACACTTTTCCCCTGCTTCATATGATGATTAAGTAACATCTTATGCTCCTAACATCAGGATCTCTTAAGAAGCAAGTTTGCTATGCTGCAACAAATTTCAGTATCATGATTTCACTGAAGGAACTAAAGGATTAAAGGACAGGCTGTGAGGAAAGCACATTTTTAAAAGACTTGTTTTGTTTCACGACTCAGGGGTATCTATGCCCTGGAAAAGTTCCTTGACAGTGTCCACGATGAGACCTGCAAGGAGGAGGTCCCTATCCCAGTACCAAGGGCTACTGCCACAGCTCTGGAAACGGATGGGATGCCTATGGCAGAGGAAGGACACTGGCAGCTGGTCACCTCAGGTAGACAGTGCTCCATGCCTGCTCACATCCCACCATCCATTGTGGTGAGGAACCGATATGCGGTGCTGGACATGCTAAAGGAGATAGAGGAGATGCCATCCACCCCAAAGGCTGGGCAGATCACAGCCACCTCACCTAAGAGGAAACGTAGGGTTGTGGTGATTGGGGACTCACTCCTGAGAGAAACGGAGGAACCCATCTGTCGCCCTGACAAGGCCTCTAGAGAGGTATGCTGCCTGCCAGGTGCCCGTATCCGAGATGTAACGGAGGGATTGTCTAAAATCATCCACCCCTCAGACTACTACCCCATGCTTCTTATCCATGTGGGTACCAATGATACTGCGAGGGGTGATCCTCAGCAGATGAAAGGTGACTTCAGGGCTCTGGGAGCGAGGGTGAAGGAGTTTGGAGCACAGGTGGTGTTCTCCTCGACCCTTCCAGTCAAGGCTAGAGGCTTCAGGAGAGACAGATGCATCCTAGAGGTGAATGCCTGGCTGCAAAGATGGTGTGGTCAGGAGGGATTTGGCTTCCTTGACCATGAAGTCTTGTTTCAGGACAGAGGATTGATAGGCAGAGATGGCCTTCACCTGTCCAGGAAGGGGAAGAGCATATTTGGACACAGACTGGCTGACCTAGTGAGGAGGGCTTTAAACTAGGTTCAATGGGGGAAGGAGACCAAAGCCCACAGGTAAGTAACAATGTGGGTGATCTGGGACTGTATCAACAGCAATAAAAGAGAAGGTAGTTGGTACATGGGGAGGGGGGGGGATCAAATAAATGTCTTAAGTGCTCTACTGAAGCCCCAATATGTGAGGAGAGTGGGAGAGGAGAACTCCAAGAAAAAAATGCAAGGAGGTTTATGTAATAGAATTGGAAATCAACATGACAAAGTAGGGCAATCGGCCGGGTATCTTAGGTGCCTATACACTAATGCGAGGAGCCTGGGAAATAAGCAAGAAGAATTGGTAATACTAGCGCAGACAAGGAACTATGATATTATAGGAATAACGGAGACATGGTGGAATAGTCTGCATGACTGGAGCTCTGCCATGGATGGGTATAAACTGTTCAGGAAAGACTGGCAGGAAAGAAGAGGGGGAGGAGTAGCATTATATGTAAAAGAGCTCTATGACTGCTCAGAGCTCCATTATGGAAGTGGAAGCGTGCCAGTAGAAAGTCTGTGGGTTACATTGAGAGGGGAAAGCAACAAGGGGGATGTTGTGGTGGGTGTCTTCTATAGACCACCAGACCAGAAGCAGGAGGTGGATGAGGTGTTCTATGGACAACTAGCGGAAGCTTCTAGATCACAGGCCCTGGTGCTCATGGGGGACTTCAATTACCCTGACATCTGCTGGAAGGCCAATACAGCAGTGCATGGGCAATCCAGGAACTTTTTAGAGAATGTTGGTGACAACTTTCTAGTACAAATGCTAGAGGAACCAACTAGGGACCTTGCACTGCTCGACCTGCTGCTCACAAACAGGGAAGAATTGATCAGGGACATAGAGGTAAATGGCAAGCTAGGCAGTAGTGACCATGACATGGTTGAGTTCAGGATGCTGATTAAAGGAAGGAAGGAAAGAAGCAAAACAAAAACCCTGGACTTCAAAAAAAGCAGATTTTGGCTCCCTCAGGGAACTGATGGGCAGGATCCCTTGGGAAGCTAATCTGAAGGGGAAAGGAGTCCAAGAGAGTTGGTTATATTTTAAAGAAACCCTGCTAAGGGCACAGGAAGTTGCCATTCCAATTAGGAGAAAGAACAAACATGTGAGGCAGCCAGAATGGCTTAGCAGAGAACTCTGCTCTGAGCTTAAACATAAAAAGGAAGCTTACAGGAAGTGGAAGCTTGGTCAGATGGCCAAGGAGGCATATAAAGATACTGCTAGGGACTGCAGGGATAAAATCAGAAAGGCCAAAGGACAAATGGAGTTGCAGCTAGCGAGGGATGTAAAGGATAACAAGAAGGGGTTCTACAAGTATGTTAGTAACAAGAAGAGGATCAGGGATGGTGTAGGCCCCTTGCTGAATAGGGCAGGCATCCTTGTGACACAGGATGAGGAAAAAGCTGAGGTGCTCAATGCATTTTTTGCTTCAGTTTTCACAAGCACGGTCAGCTCCCAGCCCACTACCATGGGTGTGGCAGATGGGAGAGAAGAAGACAGGCCCTTGGTGACGGAAGGTCAGGTTAGGGACCGCTTAAAGAAGCTGCAAGTGCACAAGTCCATGGGGCCGGACGAACTGCATCCAAGAGTGCTAAGGGAACTGGCCGATGAGATAGCAGCACCGCTGGCCGTTATCTTTCAAAACTCATGGAGAATGGGAGAGGTGCCAGAGGAATGGAAAAAAGCAAATGTAGTGCCTATTTTCAAGAAAAGGAAAAAGGAGGATCCGGGGAACTATAGACCAGTCAGCCTCACCTCAATCCCTGGAAAAATTATGGAGCAGATTCTCAAAGAATCCATCCTCAAACACTTAGAGGGAAATAAAGTGATCAGGAACAGTCAGCATGGATTTACCAAGGGTAAATCATGCCTGACCAATCTCATCTCCTTCTATGATCAGATGACTGGTTTCCTGGATGCAGGAAGAACTGTTGATGTGATATACCTTGATTTTAGTAAGGCTTTTGATACAGTTTCCCACAGCATTCTCACTGGCAAATTAAGGAAGTATGGGTTGGATAGGTGGACTATAAGGTGGATAGAAAACTGGCTAGATCAACGGTTTCAGCGTGTAGGAATCAATGGTTCCACGTCTAGCTGGCAGCCAGTCACGAGTGGTGTGCCCCAGGGGTCGGTCCTGTTCAACATTTTCATCAAGGATCTCGATGATGGAATAGACTGCATCCTCAGTAAGTCTGCGGATGACACCAAGCTGGGGGGACCATTAGACACGTTAGAGGGCAAGGACAGGATTCAGGGAGACCTAGATAAATTGGAACAGTGGGCCAATAGAAATCTTATGAGCTTCAATAAGGACAAGGGTAAAATCCTGCACGTGGGGCGAAAAAACCCCATGCACTGCTACAGGCTGGGAAACATTCAGCTAAGTAGCAGCAGTGTAGAAAAGGACCTGGGGGTCATGGTGGATGGGAAGCTAGATATCAGTCAGCAGTGTGCTCTTGCTGCCAAAAAGGCCAATGGCATACTGGGCTGCATCAAAAGAAGTATTACCAGCAGATCAAGGGATGTGATCATTCCCCTCTATTCTGCACTGGTAAGACCACGTCTAGAATATTGTGTTCACTTATGGGCTCCCCACTACAAAAAGGACAGGGACATGCTAGAGAGAGTTCAGCGGAGAGCAGCCAAAATGATTAAAGGGCTGGAGCACAAGCCCTATGAGGAAAGACTGGAAGCATTAGGCTTATTTAGTCTGCAGAAGAGAAGATTGAGGGGGGATTTGATAGCAACCTTCAACTACTTCAAGGGATGCTCTAAGGAAGATGGAGTTCGACTGTTCTCGGTAATAACAGAGGACAGAACGAGGAGCAATGGTCTCAAGCTGCAGTTAGGGAGGTTGAGGCTGGATATTAGAAAAAGCTTTTTTTACTAGGCGAGTGGTGAAGCAGTGGAATGAGCTGCCAAGGGAGGTGGTGGAGCCTCCATCTTTGGAGGTGTTTAAGGCCCGGCTGGACAAAACCATGACTGGGATGGTTTAGTGGGAGTGGTCCTGCCTCTGGCAGGGGGTTGGACTAGATGACCTATGAGGTCCCTTCCAACCCTATGATTCTATGAAACCTTGCTTTCTTCCGAGGGAAGCAAAATACATGGAACAAAAATGTGCGAAATAAGCTAGCATATATGTTCAGATCTTATAAATTGGTAGATTTTCCCATTGTGGAAGGGTTTTTTGTTTTTGCTTTTGTTTTTTAAGGAAGCAAAGATCCTGTTCGTATACTAATACAACATCACAGGGAATGATAAACAAAAATACAAAAAATAAATTGGTTACCGCAAAAGCTTTTTGACCATGTGAAAAATAAAATCTGAATTCTTTAGATCCCAGCCATCATTCGTAAAGGCAACTAAAAAGAATCACCATTGTGGGCAAATCAAGAGCCTTAATTGCAAAGGTGAACTAGAGTGGAATTCTCATCTCACAACAGTAAACCTTCCAGTGTTTACAAAACTGATATTACATTGTACCAAAACAATGAAAAATTAGGGAAGGCTTGCTTTGTGTAGAATGACACATTCTCTGTTGCATATTTGTATGGGAACAGAAACCAGGGCCAAACAATAATGTAGGGGAAGAAACAGTTACATTATATTAGATATCATGGTGGGAACTGCCATTGGATCAAATTTATGTGAAGTATGAGAGACCATCATTGGTCACCTAAAAGTAATTAAAAAAAAATATATCTTTCCTCAGTGACAAAACAGACACAAAACTACTGAAGATAACAGAGAACATGCTTGTGCCTCATAGGCAGAAGCTGGCCCAAATGTAGCAAAGCATCTTTAGAAGGACATATACTTAAAGTGGTACTTAATAAAGACAATTTGTTTCCACTATGCTGGAAACACAGCTCTTCACAGCAACCTGGGCAACAGTGAGTTAGATGTGTCAATAGCATCTCATTTTATATGTATAATAGGTCTCCATAAATACATGAAGTATAGTGTCATTTCAGGGCTGCAGATTAATTCTAGGTATAAATAGTTCACGTAAAGAGCAAGGATGTTATCTACACAGATGGGAAATAAGCAAACAGTAGGCAAGGATTAAGAGAAAAAAGGAAAAGATTAGTAGATCGGGGTTGATTCATGATATGGCCCAGCTGTGCCATTACACATACCTATAAATTGTTACGGTTTCTCTGTTACTACAGCTCACTTTGTGCTCAACTCTGCAGATGATTAAAATAAGAGAGTTTCAGGGCTATAATTTAACCAATGGACATTCCCTCCCTCTCTTTGACAGAACCTTTTCTAGGATCGATTTCTCTAATGGGAACTGGGAGGTTACTAGTTGATGTTTTCTGTAGAAATCTGTTTTGGGATTAGCTAGATTCTTTAGCAATATCCTAACTACACTGGACCACTGACATCACTTCCATGAGAGGGCATGTCATCTAACAGGAGTCAGAGGCTAACCAGTTCTCCAGGTTGTATTTCTGGCTCTCTGACCAGGTGACTGTGCACCATGGAACAAATAATTTCATCTGACAGTGCCTCAAAACAAATCTATAAAATGGGCAGGTGACCAGCCATATCATGAGGCTTTGTTAACTGACCTAACATTTCCACAGTGCTTTGAAATTTTTAGCTCCAAGTCATAATTCATTTTTGTGTCAGAATAATTCCCTCTGAGACATCTTTTCTCACTCCTTCCCCTCTCCCAGCTTGCTTGAATATGTAACAGACTAGACAAACACAATGTTATCCTTGCCAATTAATTAGAACTTTAAAACTAGCCACAGACCACACATTTAATTAGCTTTGTTTGAATTTTGAAGCTTCTGCATATGTTGGGTTAAACTTCAGAGTAATCAGTGTTAAATCAATTCAGATACTATAACATGCCCTTACTGCAAAGTGAACACATGGAAGCCATCTTACATACCACATCCTGCACATCTTGACTTGCAATAGACAAACTGGACTAGGACTAGATGAGCAGCATAGGCTAGGAAGATGATTTCATTAAACATAGCCATGGACACAGAAAAAATCTATATCTAGTGAATTTCTTTTGTGGATGTTTGATGACCAACAACAATACAGGTAATAAATGTACAGAGTTCCACAGAAAATTCTGTCCTCAGCATTAGTTCTAGCTTTTTATTTGCACCATCCACCACAACCTCATAAAATGTTTGGTATCAAAATGCTGATACAGGAGTGGGAAACATTCTGGCTAATGAATGTGTGTCTATTTGTGAGAATCCCCAGGAGGTTCCCGTAAATGAGGTGCTCACTTCAATGAACCTATCATGGTAATTAATAAGCTCACTAAATAGACTCTGCTGCTGAAGGAAAGATAAACAGAACTCAAGGAGGTATAGACATGATAGCAGAAATGATTTTCATAGATATTATAAAAAGTACTCAGGAGAGAGACTTAAAAAAAAGGATTTTTTTTTAAAAAGACAAAAAGTCAAGAAACAGCCAATGAGATACAGCAAGCTCTCCCATATGTTGCCAAGAGGATTATATAGCTATACTTGAGCCAGGGCAGCAAAGCCTAATACATAAAATAACCTCCACTTTCTGCACAGGCTTTAAGTTAATCCTCATTCTCAAAAATCAACCTCAGTGCTTACTATATTTTTTACCCACTGTGAAATAAGGATTGCTTCCTATGAATTCTATTAGCCACTCTTCTCTTGTTAAATGGGGATTTCTTTCCAGTTTTATCAAAAAATTGGTTCACAATATTATATTCAGTATTAGCCAGCACTCGTCTATCATTTAAAAATGCAGCCATGATGAATATTGAAAATAAGTGTTAGGAAAACATTAACACATTATCGCCTGGTGAGCTGGTTTTTTTTTTTCCTTAAAGATAGATTCCAATATACTTGATACTGTCCTTTACGATGTACTAGCCAAAATATCATTCAAAATATGACTTACCAGGCCATTTCCACTATAATATTGCCAAATGGCATCATATTACTGCAGAGACCTGCATAAAAAGGAGTCTATGCATTTTATGGCCCTTTTCTGACACTATCTTCTCTGTACAGCTGGTTTAGGCTTACTCCTCAAAACTGCTACATGTCTAGGGCAGTGGTTCTCAAACTTTTTGGCTTGAGGGCCACAGATATCATTTTAACAACTCTGAAGTGCCACCAGTTTCCACCAGCAACCGCACACTCCACTGCAACCAGACACAGAGTGGGTTGGAGCCCACTAAAGCTAATGCCCAAAGAAATCTGTTAGTCTTCAAGGTGCCACAGGACTCTTGTTGTTTTTACTGTTCGACAGACTAACACAGCTACCCCTTTGGAAATTTTCACTAGACAGATTTAAAAATTCTCTCCCTTTGCTGGAATTCCAGCAAAGCATTTTGTATGCAACACAGCCTACCTTCCTCTTGGGTTAAATCTCTTCTGTGCAAAAAGCAGCCTTGTTGAGGCACTAGAGAAATTATTTACAGCTGGCATCTAAAGAATATGGTTCCTGTTCTAGATGGTGTCTGGGTTACAATTCAAGAAGACCAGGAAGTCCATTCTTTATCTCACAGCAGAATAAGGACAAGCTAGATAAAATCTTAGACACACATTCACGGGTATAGGAATGGCATAGTTTGAAAAAACCATGTCAGGAAACAAATATGTGGAAACCCACCTCACAATCAAACATGCATGTTCAAAGAATGGCAAAAGCAAGCAAACAAACCTGCATAGGCAGTGAGTTCCTCATCTCATGCAAGGAGATACCCCTACTTTTTACAACCACTTTTTTCCCTCCAAGGTAATGGTAAAATCAAACCTTGTCTGTATGAGTCATACCTGCATCTGCTTAACTTAGTGGGGGAAAAAAAAAATTTTCCCTCACCATCAGCATTGCAGAGCCAGTATTCTTGCTAAAAAGAAGGATATACTCTAGGCTGTCTCATGTATATTCAGCCTAATTGCTATTTTGAATCTCTCTCGTTGGTGACAGTTGACCAGGATATACGGAACAGAAAGCACACCTTGATTTTTGAATGCCAGGTTTCAGTTGCAAAGCTGGCAGTCAGGAAAGCGTTTTTCTGAACTGTCAAACAGAGCTCTTTTGATGTGGAAGTCATTGATGGAGAGAGAGAATAAACAGGAACCTTGGAGATGCAGTGTTTAGAGTCACTTTTCTTAGCAAGATCATGCTTTAAAGTCTCTAGTTACAGCTCTACTTGGGAATATTCTCAAAGTAATTGTGCAGTTCTGTAGGGATTTGAAAGTGAGGGGATTGCTACCTTGCATGCCAGTGAATCCATGAAGCTTAGTCATTCCAAGGTATGAAAAGAAAACCAGAGAACTCTTTCTGCATCTCTCTAGGCATCAGTACTGTATTTTAAAGACATTTTAATTTTCATCAGCAAGGGAAGTTCCATCCTCAGCTTCCCCTGTCCTCAAACAACTAAGGCTGCTTCCCTTCTGATTAAGTCAGTACAGAAGAAACTTTTTGCTGTAGGAACCATCTCTTTGCTCTCTTTGTACAGCACCTAGTACAGTAAGGCCTAGCCCATAAGCTCCTAGGTGCTGCAATAATAAATAAGAGGCTGAGACATTTCTGGGTCATAAAAATCAGCACAAAGCCAAATGTGAAAGTTCTCTCACAAAGCATCTGAATAGTTTATGCTCAGTTTAGAGAAAACATTATGGACTGCCTATGAATTTCAAAAACTGCCCTTAGCTGTATGAATTCTGCAGCATCCGCACTGTACTTCTGTCTCATCTCTCAAAATCAATCTTGCTTTCAGATACACAGGCAGGTCGCACTAAAGGAAACGAGAGCTGTGCACCCATATTCATAATCAGAATTTGCCTTTTGTGTTTTGGCCAATTATGACTACTGAGACACTGAATGGATGTTCATGATTTTAAGTTCAGAATTCATTGCCTGCAGTTGAGTTGGACCAAGTTCCTCTGCTGCCCCCCACCCTGGTTGTGTTTGGCCCAGGATGCCTAAATATTGCCAATTAATTCAAAACAATTATATTCTTGATTGTTTGAGTTAAAATTATTCATCTCCCATCACTCAGAACCAAGCAGAGGGAACCCCTTTAGGGCACCATCTGCATCCAGTGCAGATGGTCCTACATACAGCCCTTTCCCACACAAGCCATGAATGCTAGAGAAAGAAGTAGTTCTCAAGAAGAGAGACTGTGCCCTTATCTCAGCCAGGAGCTAGGGGCGTCAGTGACCCAGAGATACAATGAAATGACCTAACTGAGTTCTGGCGATATAATCAGAGTCTGCTTTATTTCCTCTCTGTCCATTACAGATTCCTCCCTGACCCTTCCCTGTCCCTCAGTTGCAAATTTACTTTTTTTGACTGCTTGGATCCTCTCTAGCTCTTGTTTTTCTCTTCTCTATCCCCTCAATACAATTTTTCCCTTTCTTTCCTTACTCCTGTGTTCTCATTAACTTTGTTTCAAAATCTGTTTCAATTGTATTTTAATAAATATTAAAAAGGAGAATACAATGCTTCATTCAATCCAAATTGTTTTTAAATGATTTTTTCAGTTTGCAGAAAAATTCAAAAGAATTTATCTGTTTTGAAGTAACCCCATTTTTCTTCAAATCAGCCACCAAACTATTACAAATCATTTCTCTACACAGCTCTCATCATGTGACTCATGATGGCCAATATTTTTCTTACAGTCTCAGTGCTGGGAGTCATGTGATTATGGGAGAATCTCAATTTTCATTTTAAAACAAAATTCCTAGCCCCCATGATTAGGAAACAAATATTGAAAAAAATAGCCCTAAATGATCAAATACCTGAAGGTTAATAAACAAGGAGACTTGTGGCACTTTTAAAGATTAACAAATTTATTTATCACATTCAAATTCAAATCAAATCATAGGGCTGGAAGGGACCTTGTGAGATCATCGAGTCCAACCCCCTGGGAATTGAACCCAGGACCTTCTGCATGTTAAGCAGAGGTGTGATCCTTTGTGGGAGAAACCCCCTTTTGTCAGGCACTTACAGATGGAGAACTTACAGAATGGGGGGGGGGAAATAAATGCAGGAAAGTAAGTCATAGGATTAGGTCAGACAATTTCAGCAAATCAAAGCAGTTGTTTAGACTCAAACAGTGTGGAACAACACAGTAAAAGGAGGGCAGGTAGCAAGAATGCAAAATCTTTTATGCAAATTTCATACTATTACCTTGGGTTGGAACAGAGACATCAACTGGCTTTCTTATTATAAAAGTCCAGACAGTGTGGACCAACATATTAGAAGGAGGGGAAGTAGAGAGAAAGGAAAATCACCTTCTACAATAAAGCAAACAAGGAGTCTAGTGGCACTTTAAAAATTAACATTTATTTATAACATGAGCTTTCATGGGAGGACAAAGTGGAATTTCTCTCACAAAAAATCACGTGATAAATAAATCTGTTAATCTTTAAAAGTGCCACCAGACTCCTTGTTTCGCTGAACTAGATTAAAACAGCTAACCCTCTGAAACTTGAAAGCTAAAAAGAATGCAAAACTGTTTTTTTAAAATCTCATGAATTTTGTACACAGGGGTTTAACAATAATGAGCAAGTAGAATACAAACTTAAAAGGAAAGAGATGGGGGAAGAAAGTAAACTACCTCTTTTACTGTGACATGGTCAGATCTAACTCAAGGACAAAGTCTAAACCAAAGATTGCCCTTGTCTGAGAAAAAGGCACTACATAGCATCAAAACCTTTGAAAAACCTTTGTTCTATGTCTCAATAGGTATTGGCAGAATAATCTTTAAACAGAACATTTTTCAAAGTTTTCCATGATGCATTGAGGTGAATCTTTATTGAACTGTAATTGGATTTGCAATAGCTAGTGGTTCTGCCATTCAGAAACTAAACAAACATAGGACACAGAAGGGAAATTCCCACTTTAGTTGCTTTTTACTGGGCAGTAGAATTTGGAAGTGGGTCAGAGAATCAGTACCTACTGAGACTAACTCATCAGGAAATACCAAACTGAATCAATGTGAGGTTGACATCTCTTCTTTTTTTTCCAATAGCTTAAAAATTTCCCGTCAAAATTAACACCTTGTAATAACAACAGAACATATCTCTACATGTATTGTGCTCTAGAACGTCATAATTAGAGATGGGCAAATAACAGTTTTCAGTTTGCTGACTCTCTTGAAGCCAAAGAAAAAAATTTTTTTTTCCAAAAGCTTCTGAAAGTCTATTTGGAAACATGTATTGGAATACTTCATTACGACCAAAAAAAAAAAAATCAAGTAATTTTTTAGCTTTTCACCATTAGGATATTTCTGATTTTTTAAAATATAAAGAAACACTTCAAAAGAAAAGGGCATTCTGAATTGAAATGTTTCATTTTTAAAAAGTCAGTTGAACATTTTGATTTCTTTGTAATGTTTTAAAAGTTTTTTCAATCAAAACAATTCTGTAAAATCAACACAAATCATTAAAACTTTTCAGTCTTGCTGAAATTGTATTTTTCACCAAAAACACAAAAAACTTTGGTTGAAAAACTTTACTTTCCCTTACAACCAGCTGCAGAACAAAACAGCTTTAACTAATTTACAGTACATCCCGGAATGTACAGATGCCTATGTCCTCCTAGCCAAAGCCTCACTGCTTCTAAGGTCTACATGTTGAGAATGTGTAAAGGAGAGTAAAAAATCTCCTTTTATCTTCTTTTCTTGGCATTTTTTCCCTGCTTCAGAAAATCAATAAACTATTCATCGGCAATGATCTAGCTCAGTTTTAGTGCACTCCATGACAGTTTAGGAAACTGATACAGTGGTTTCAACATAATACAAGGTATTTTTTGCACTAAGCTCTTCTTTCTACTAAGTCCTCTATCTTATGGCTCATAATGATTTTTTTTAATTTATTTAGATGGGGTCATGGAGATGAATTGAGAATCTGAAAAACAGCCAAACATCCAATTATCTGTTCTTTCCCTTTCACACATACACAGAAATCTGTAAAGATACTCAGAAGCAGTTTTGTGTTGTATAACCTTAGTATTCTCAATTGTCAAATCTGAAGAGGCATTTTACGGGACTGTTCCTGACAGAATGCAGTAACTGCATAAAGACATTCCACAAGTGAAGGACTCAACTGTCCGCAGATATCTGAGTGCCTGTCTTGTCTAGTGGATTCATACTTAAAATACCCCATAATGACAGAGCATTGAAAAGGTGGACTTATCTGAAATTTTTCCTAATTTCCTTTAATCCATGTATTAAAACTGTAAAAATTCTTTATAAAATATTGATGATTAAAGTTACACTTTATTTCCCAATTGTGTTAGCTTAATGAGAAAGATATCCATCTCCTTTGACACTAGCCAAATATCAAATTAGGAAACACAACCAAGAAAACCCTTTGCAAAATGTAAAAACACTGTATACATTCATAAAATCAGTATGAGCCAAGAATGCCATCCTGTGAACAGAAAAATACGCCAATGTATCATTTTTTCACCCTATCTGCTGACTGTGTCATATCTGCTATGGGTCACTTCTGATTTGACTAGTATTCAAATATATATGTTAAAATATAAACAGTCTCAAGAAAAATAATATACACTTGTGCTTCAAAAGTTGCCGAAGATTAAACTGAATCTCAATTTTTCATTAATATGGAATCATCACTCAGTGCAATGTGAAAAGTCCATGGGAAATTGAGTGCATACCTTTTGAATGGCTAATCTGTTACCAGGACTGACAACTTGACAAGTAATATATACAAAAACCACCCTTAAAGAACGTAGTTGAGCAGCATAGGAATGAACTTGGCAAAGTAAAAAAATTACAGACATGTTAGACACTTGACGTCAACTAATTTAATGACATGCTTCTAGATTTCAGGCTAAATCATTAATCTTACACTGGTTTACATTCTGAATCTGTTTATCCTGTGGGTTAATTTTAGCCAATCAACTGTAACTTTTAGCTTTTGCTCCTGTCTTAGATATTGTACTACCACAAAAAAGTGGAAAGACAGTCATTCTTACCATTTTTCTCATTTCACTGGATTCCTACAGGAATTCTGAGAGACACACGACAGGTATAGTAACTGACTATAGCATTCAGATCAAAATCTATGACTGCGTTCCAGTATTTGGAAAGATTAACAAGCCATGTATCTGAAAGCAACCTATGGCCAGTCATTATCTTAATTCAGATTGAAGAGCTATTCACTAACAAAGAAGCAGCCTTCATCAGCACACCTGGGAACTGGTTGGTCTCTTATTAGGTCAGAAAACTGGCACTGAATAGTCTATTATTAATGTTCTCTAAGTTGCCTCTAATGAGGCTTGTAAAGCAGCTGCCATTTCACACACTGGGGTGGATATCAGACTCTCAGAAAAGGGATTGGGTTAGGAAAAAGGCAAATGAGAGATTGATTTTCCTTCCGCTGGGTCTCTCTCACAGGCACCAATGGCTGGTACACATCATCAGTACCCACTACACTGAAAGAGTGGCCATGAAAAGTGACATGGATGGAGGGCAAAATCCTGCAAGACACTGTACTAGCACCCCACAAGAGTGTCAGGTAGACGTATGGGAAAATCATAGAACTATGAAAACAAAGAGAGTGATTTTCCTTTCCATTGATACAAGTGTCTGTAAAATAACTGTTGGTTCAGTGATACACAGTGATATTGTAGCTGTGACGCTCCCAGGGTGTAAGAAAGAGAAGTAGGGTGGAGCAAATATCTTTTACTGGACCAACTTCAAAAGTTTTGGAGGGGTATGTATTTGATATTCATTTTTGTGTCAAATTCTTTGGTTCCTCCCTACCTAATGATTCTCTTGAAAGGCTGCCAAAATTCAGCAGGACCTTTAGGGTGTCTGACATACAAGCTACAGTCACACAAGATTGTGTGACCAAGGCAACTTTAATGTTTAACACCTTGTGGATTTAGCAAAAAAAAGTTCTAAATTTCATTATTCAATTAGTGCTACTGGCTTATTTTAGCTTCAACCTTTTTTTTTTTTTTTGTGCTCAGCTCAACATCAGTCTTTTGTATATAGAGATGTACCACAAAGCTCCACCAACTAGTTTTTCCAAGGCCTTTATTTTCAAAAATTAGAGGCAGCAAATATTTCTAAAAGGTCTTTGAATCTTCTGTCCTAGGTGTTCCTAATATGCTTTTCACCAAGTTATTCAAGTGGCACAGAAATCAAATTATTTACCATTCAGTATATTCTGATTCTCCCTGGATCTATCCTGCCCCCACCCCACTTCCTCTCCCCATCTTTCTTCTTACTGTTAAACAAGCAAGGAATGCTGGGGCACTTTTCAAGACTAACAAATTCATTTATCTCATGAGCATTTGTGGGAGAAAAATCTCACTTCATCAGATGCTTTGACAGTAAGCTTTGAAGTGTCTGACAAGGTGGAATTTTCTCCCATGAAAGCTCATGTGAGATATAAATCTTGCAGTCTTTAAAAGTGCCCCAGGACTCCCTGTTTGTTTTGCTGCACTAGACTAACACGACTGCCCCTTTGGAACTTCTTACTCTTGTCTCATCAGCCCCATCACATGCTGACCCTGTAAAAGGGGGGTTACTGAAGCAAAGCATTTGAAAACAAACAATCTCAGTCTGATAAATATCAGCTTTCAGCTCAATCTAATT
Source organism: Podocnemis expansa (assembly GCA_007922195.1). Classification (NCBI taxonomy): domain Eukaryota; kingdom Metazoa; phylum Chordata; order Testudines; family Podocnemididae; genus Podocnemis; species Podocnemis expansa. The sequence goes on from ML682035.1 coordinate 14,030,852, forward strand.
TCCATCCATAGTCAGGCTCTGCCACTGAGTCTGAACCTGGGAACAACGTTGTCAGACATGCAGGTCCTAACTAGTACAGCATTTTGAAGATTAGAACCAATAATGAGTTTGGTTCAAAAGTGACTGCAGAGAGTCAAGAGCACCAAGGTGAGTGTGTCGCATTAGCTTTTGATGCTTGAGAGAAAACCTAGTGTGTGATGCTCAAACTACGGCTTCTGTGTGGTGTCCATATTCATCCCCATGTAGAGTGGGAGATGCAGATAACCAACCTGAAAGAAGACTTGCATAATAGAGGCAGGGCGCTAACTGGAAAGACCAGCTGGAGGTTGTAAAAGGTTTTCCCTCCCAGTCCACTGAGGTGTTTCCATGCATCAAGGCTGTGTCCTGCCTTTACAAATGGCAGGTGAATAACCTCAGTCACTTGTCTACTTTTTGACCAGCTCTCTCAAGTGTTCCCCTCTGCTTATCATCACTTCTGTCTTCCCTAGATTTACTCTACCAAAATACTGCCTTTCACTTGGACTATGTTCAGCCCCTTTTGTGATTGCTTTCTATAATTATTACCATGTACCTGCTTACAGGCAGGAATGTTCATGCAAACTGCACATTTAAACAGGCTGTCAAAAACATTTTTCCAGGAAGGAAATTTGTCTCATAAAAATCAAGTATTTTCACCAGCAACCTGAATCTGCTCATCCAGTCAGATAACAGAAATAATGCCATGCAGAAAATCTAGTTTAATGACACCTGGATATCAAAAACTTGCAACAAAATACTTGATTCAGGAGTGATTATTCAGCAAGCAATTCCAAACAAATATATTTGAGAAGACTGGACACTGCCCAGGGGAAATTCACAAACAGGGCTGAATTGATCCATTTAATATCCTATACCAATTCTCTAGGCTCAAGGTCTCTAAATAGTAAACTCACTTCACACAGTTGAGTTCTGATAACTCCCCATTTCATTCACCTAAAGCATCAGATTTATCGTCGATGTAAATCCAGTCCTGAATTTCCTGCTGACAGCTCCCATTACTGGAAGAGTCCCATACTGAAAACTTTGGTCATACAGCAATCTAAACAACAGTGACTGAATAGAATCACCTGACAAAATACCTAGTGCATCAGAGCAGCAGGTCCCCTTTACAGCTGAGGCACTCGGGTAAGTTACAGAGCATGGAAGTGTACATGAAAGGCAAGCCAAGAAAACCTCTCTTGCCAGTCAGAAAACTGGATATTTCCAAAGAAGTTTGCTTTAAGGAAATATAAATTTCAACAGGTCTTTTTACTGGGAAAACCAAAACAAAATGTTTACCAAAAGATTTTATTCCAAGCAGGCTGACATTAATAATTTTTATGTCTACCTGAAACTCTGCAGCACGTCATGGGAGTTGTAATTCTGGATCCTCTAGTCCCTATACTCCCTTGAAGAGCTGTCGGTCAGCCACAGGATGGGTAGGAGTTTACCCTTTTGACTTCTGAGGGGTGGAGTTGTCAGGAAAAAGATAACAGATACAGAGAGAAAGACACAGGGTGCAGAGGTCACAGACTTTGTGAACTGAGGCAAATTTAACCATCTTATGGAAGAGAAGCAAAATGGGCAACCTAGGAGATAAGAGTGTGGAAGAGGGTTATTCCAAGTTTTAAAAAACTCACCCCATTAGCAGCTCCCTACAAGAAAAGCTGTGGGTCCCCTGAAGAATAAGTCTCCCCCATTTTAAAATGCTGACAGGTATGCATTTGCTCCATCAGACTTATTAGATCTAAAAGGATATGATCTGAGTGTGTTGAACGAACATTACCACATAAAAACCTCCTTTCTTGTAAATAAGATCTCCATGGCTCTGTTGGAAGGACTGGTACTGTCAAAGTTATTCCTATTCTTAGTGGAAGCCTGGAAGAGTTGGTTGCTCACCTGTAGTAACCCTGTTCTTCGAGATGTGTGTCCCGTGATGCTCCACCTACTACACCTTAGGTGGAGCAGCATGGGACATCACTCGAAGAAGAAGTCAATATTCCTTACCAACAACTTAAGTCACATGCAGAGGTGGATCTTTAATGTTCAGCTTTTGGAAGAATATTATTGTATGTTTCAAAAAAAAAAAAAAAAAAAAAAAAACCTGATGGTTTTGAAGTCCTGGGAGTGTTAAACAGAGATTTATTCACTTATTTTAATGAAAGATCTGTTTAAACACTCCCAAGACTTCAAAACAGTGTTAAAATAAAGATGTTATGCTGAGAAGAAAACGCCAGTGAAATTTAATCCAGAACGATGTAGGCTGCATTCTCTACCACTCGATGTATTGAAATTAGAAATGAAATCTTTTAGAAAGATTTGCTTGAACTCAAGGAAAAGCTGGGAGCTCAATGTAGGAATTACTAGGAGAAATCCTCTGGCTTGTGTTACGCAGGTCAGACTGGACGTCATAATGGCCTCTTCTCACCTTACCTATGACTCTCTGCAACTGCTTTGTGTTACTGAAACAGTGCAAAAGACAATAGATCTAGCACCCTCAGGATTCTCCCTGCTTAAAATGACATTTTCCCTCCCCTACCTAGCTCAACTTGTCTGCACCAGAGATCTTTCTAGCCCCATATCTCTATAGTTGGCCAAACCAAAATCCTGAATCTAGATCATCCCAAATACTGAGTTTCAAAATCCAGATCTGAATTCTCCTAAACTAGGAGATGCTCCAGATTTGTCTTCCTACAGAGTATGGTTTGAACTGCTAAATTCTTGGATCCATATATTTGAGTCCATATCTGCCAAACACATTTGCGGAAAATAAACTCATGCTATTAGTTCGCCACCCAGAAATCATAATACTCCATGGCATCTCAATCATCACCACATCACCTTACCAGAACAGCACAACAAACAATAGTTTTTAAAGCATTTTTAGGCACACTGCTTTTCAACACTCCCATAGTTCACACTGAGGGCCTCGTAGACATCCTCAGAGCCATTCTGTCTTTGTGACGTCAGGCCTTTTCTTTAGAATGTCTATTAGACAATACACTTCCCTCTGGTGTTAATTCTGAATGCAGTATGGCTTTGAAATGTCCAATCTTATTAACATGCTTCTGAAATCCCTAGTGCACAAAGAACAAATGCTGGACTGGCTCAGAAACACAGCAGTCAAGCTTTGCCAGACAGGAGTCCCAGCTTTGATTTTCTCTCTCTTGCTCTCTAAAAGTTTGAATCTGTAATCTTTACCAATGCAGAGTACACGTAAGTGCATGAGTAGAGCTGGTCAAAAATATTGGAATGAAAAAGATTTGTCAAAGAAATGACATTTTTCCTGAAACCAAAACCTTTTTATGATATTTTCAACAAAATTGGGGGCGGCAAACAATTTAGGGTTGGTTGGTTTTCTCCTCCCATGGTCCATCACGTTTTCTCCCCTTCACCCAGTTTTGTGTCTTTCCTTCGTCACAGAAAGGTGGCAAAAATTGAAAACAGAGAGGCTATGTCTACACTGATGGCAGCAAATTCACCAACATCAGATTGATTTATCCAACTCAACTGAGCAATCAGTAAAGACATGCTCTGTCAGTCTGGAAGTTGATTTGATAAAATAACATCCTCAGGTGGCGTAGCACTGCATACCAGGCATGCACTTCCTGTCAGTCCAGCACAGTGGTGACAGCACATAGAAGGGAAGTTATGTAGACAACAGGAGTTACACAAGCTACACAGAGTAGCTTGAGGAACTCCTGTTTGCTTGCTGCTGAATTTTGCCACCAGTGTAGATCTGGACAAAGTAAGGAGAAGGGCGAAAAGGATGACAAATGGAAACAAAATTCAAAAGTGAAAGTTTGTTAGAAACTCTCTCAAAAGTACAGAGAAAAAACAAAAAGGTTCCTTTTTTGAAGTACAATATGCAGAATGAATGTGGCTTCAAAATTTTCACAGCTCCTCCTCCCCATTTTTGGACTAATGCTACACACTGGTAGTGCTAACACCTATCAGAGTGAGAATGACAACAGACTCTTGCCTCAAGAAGGGTGCTTAAACACTCAACAGTGATGTCTAAATCAGCTGATGAAAGAGTCGCCTGGCGAAGCCCATCAAACCATTTATTAAAGATAGTCGGAATGTTTTTTGACCAAATGAAATTTGGCTGAAATATGCTATTTTGTGGAAGCCTAAATGTCTTTATGGAGATACATCAGTGTCCAGTGATTTTTCATAAGTAAGTTATGAGAGAGAGAGAGGCAGGCACCTCCAGATTCAGTTCTCTGTGCTGCTTGATTCAGAATGAAGTGTGATAAAAATAACTGCTCAGAATCTGGCAGATCTAGACCTTTTACATCCCAGATCAGTGCCCCAACTACCAATACACACCCCCCTTCACAAATCCAAAAATTCAGGTTTCTATCCAAACAATGAACATTTCAAAACAATTTCATTTTTGTAAAAACACTCGAAAAGATTTTGTTTTTTTCCAATGTGAAATGCAAATAAGTTTAGAAATTTGAAGAGTTGTCGCCAGACAAAATAGTCAACTCTTGTCTGTTCTACTATTCACCCAGAAACATGGCAGCCTTACTGAAGGCACATTAATCTGATAGTGGCAGATCCTCACCAAAGAGATCAAGAATTGTTTACTCACAGGAGGCATGAGGCATACTCTATTTTAGAGTTTGTTGACTGAACACAAATAATGGGTTTAATACAGGACTATTATGTATTAGGGAGGTTAAGAGAGTAAACCTCATTAAGAATTTCCAAATATCGGAATTTCATTTTTAGAGTGTGAGATACCCTCACAGACAAATACGTCAACCATAAATCAAAATATGTAACTTTGGGAATTACATTTCGTAGCATCTTGAGTAATTGATTAGATAGCAAATCTTAATAAACACAGTGCTGGCTCCAATACAATGGTTAAGACACATAATACCACAATGCTTCAGTAATAAGAAAATGTCTCCTACAGTCTTCTCACATCTTGCATGCTGATTTTAGGAAGAAGAGAGCTCTGGCATTTGTTTAAGGAACTGATGGAATAACCTGTTTTCTTTACACATTCTAAGTTCTTTCATCGGATGGCTCTTTAAGGTGTCACTCCATTGGCACTGTTGTTCTTCTAGAACCTGTTCCCAAAACCTTTTTTCTTTGCTAGTTACTAACTCCATCGGAAGCACTCTATTGCTTAGAACAGCTCAGCACTGTCACCCTACTGCATGTTGAAACTACAAGGGATTGAATCAGGTTTCTGCATGCATCTTATCATGCAAACCTCTGCAAAAAAAGCCATAAAGATACAGTGGTTATCAAAAGTCGATGTTCTCTAGGGCCCATGCCAAAGAACACTGGACTTATAAGTCATAATTGACTTAGAAGGCGCTAGCTCATAGAAATTCATGCAGGTTCTACATCCAGCACCCACAGAGTTACAATGTCCAATGAACAGATCCCTTAGAGGATGGGCCTACACTAGTCAAGACTGAATCCACTGTGTCATGTAAATGGCAGTTTGGATACTGTTAGGATGACATAACTAGCTCACTAATCCATACTACCATGCCTTACAGTATTGGTCTCCCTTCAACTCTCATTCACTCCACACCTGCACAACCCCTGTAGGTTCCTTGGATTATGGGATTAAAAAGTTACCTTTTGCTGCACCACTGAGTGTCATGCCTGTTTCACAAGAAGAAAGAGACGCAGAAGATGATTGGAAAGGCCTTCCTTGAAAACAATCAAAACACTTTATTTTTCTAGAACTTTTATATCAGCTAGAAGACTGCAATTATTCTGCTTACAATGATTTTCTCATTTTCATTCACATTTAATCTCTTGCTGCTAATGACTCTCCCCAGCTTCTGTCTGGATGAAACTCTCTGTGAAATCATTCATTTTCAATAAAAACCCAAGACAGGAATTGCCTGGATCTCCAGTCTAAATGCACACTACAGAATACAACCCCTCTGTGCCTCAATGTACTAGTTTGGGATCACTGGATCTGTGTTAAGTCAAAACCCCAGTCTCCTCAATAGCTCTTCCATGACCTGCTAAAAAGTAAAGAACATAACTTTTGTGGAGGGCCTTGTATGGGCCATTTCCATCAAAGGTCAAATATTTTGTTAAAAGCATTAGCAAAATTATTCAAACCAAGTTCCTCAATTTTGCATAGACAGAACAAAAAAAAAAGGCGTTATGGGATAAAACTCCATTACAATATATGGCATTGTGACTAGACAGTAAAAAAATAACCCCTAAAATTAGTCAATTACCGAAAAGAGTTTTTAATAGTTTCAGGCTGTACACCCACCCCTAATTCCCCATGCTATTGTCTTTTTTTTTTTTGTGATTTTATAAGCATATTTGCTCAATTCTTTAAAATATTTCCCCTGATGCTGTGTGAAAGTCACAAAGCCAGCAGGAGACACCACCGACCCATAAAAACAGTGGAACAGACTACATAATAAACTAAAAACAGATTCTCCACTTCCATCCCCAAATGCTTTCTATTACAGTAACTAGCTGTTACTTGTAATAATATGTAAACAAGTTCAGGCAGAAATAGGACTTAAATTAACGGCAATCCTTAAAAGGCAAATATTGTCTTTGTTGCACATTGCTCTAGAACAGAGGTTCTCAACCACTGTGTCGGCATACATTACTGTGATGCCGCACAGTGGTAAGTGTGTCATGGGGAGATGGCTGGATTTGGCCAGAGGTGGGTGGGCTACCATGTCCTGAAGGGTCATAATAGGCTGCCAAGTGTGTCGTGACTCACAAAAGGTTGAGAACCACCGCTCTAGAACACTAAAGCAGCAGATAACATGAATGCTCTTCACAAGAAGCAAACACTAAGAATACTTGAAGTAGGATTTCTTTAACAAGGACTTCTGTAAAGCATCACTCATTTAGAAAGTTTTAAAAAGCTATCATCTTCTTTCACTCCCATAAAATAACAGGCCGTGTACTGTAAAAACAACCACCACATCATTAACAAATTCCCAGATGTTCCAAAGCACCTACCAACACTTCCCTTTTGGCGAAGACATAATTCATTACACCTAATTCTCTTCCTTTTTGAAGTCTAAAAAGAAATATTTTGAAGAATAAGAAAATGCTACTAAATGTTGACAAGAGAGGAAATCATCACCATAAAATAAATTGCTGGTGTGATAGAAGACTTGCGGTGGAAAAGAACAAAATTTGATCCATGTTAACTTCAAGATGCCTATTATTTCAAATTAAAATGGACTTTCGATGCTAAGCAGTCTGACTTAGCCATTTTCACATAAATCATAGTTCTAACATAGGCAGCTGCTTAGATGCACGATTTGTGGCGTTACTAAAACTTCTGGTGCCTGCTGATCTTAATATATTGAACCCATTCATTTAGTCACTTCTCTCCCAGTATATTGACCATCAGCAGTCTCAGATCAAGCTATGGATGAAGTAATATGGATTTTATATATTATAAATTTTCACATAAAAAGATTGTATAATCCTGGACAGACACATTTTGAACTAGCTACAGCATAGCTCATGCTCCAAATTTGCTTTCAGGTTGGTGGCATTTATCTGAGTGCAAACTTCAAGGGCTGTTTTCTCTGAGCATCCTAATCCACAGCTATTCAACCTGACACACAGTTTCATAGCATCACATCATGTGGAGTTTTAAACTGACAACCAGAGCAGTGTGGTGTAGGGAGCTTACAAAGATCAGAACAATCAAGAATTATTGAAAGGTGTCAGTGCAGGTAGGGTAGGTGGTGGGATCTAGTGGAAGAAGTTAGTCTAAGTCAGTGTTTACCACAAAATCTGCTCCTTTTTTTGGCAGGCTTTTCCTGATAAATATCAGCTTAATCTTCAAACCGGAAGCTTCAATGGGATTAACGTCAACCAATATAGAGCATAATAGAAAGCAAAACTACTTTCCTTAGGGAAGTGCTGCACCAGCCTCACACTGCTGATTTTTCTGGCATCACAGGGCCAGGGGTGCAGTGGAAAGCTCCCCATGATATAGGTAAGAAGAGACTTTACAAACAGCAAAAACCAGAAGATTAATTTGCAGATTTTTTTATGCATGCTCAATTATCTCACCCTAAACTGCAAGTAAGGGCATGCACACCCTTTCCTACACACACAGTGCTAAGACAGACATGGCAATTTCCTGCAATATCTCTGACCAACCTTACTGAATTAAGTTTAAGTATCTTTGGGGTCCAATGAACTAAATACAATATGTATTGTAGTATCATGGGCCAGCACTGTATTAGAACCTCTCTAAGAGGAAAGTGTAACGTCAGGTCTAGATGACCAAAGGACTACACAGAAAACATGCCACAAGAGGAATTGACTTTTAACACAGTACCTATGAAGATGATTTCCCAGAACTAGCTAGGAGAAGGTGAAAGCAAATACCCAACTTTTTGAAGCAAGGAGTGGATCTTTTTCTGATTACTGTTCCCTCTAAGCTGTGTGCATGTGCACGCACACACAGATCATGAAACCCGCGCACACGACAAAATTAAGTGTGCACACAAAAAAAAAATCAATAGTGCTAATATTAGTGCACACAAAGAAATTTTTTGTGCACACAACCTATGAAAAATTAGAAGAAAGTCAGGCAACATTGCTTCTGATTAGCTGTTATAATGAGACTATGATAAAATGAGGGCAAGGTATGTAAGAGAAAGACGTCTCTATTTCATGGTTCTTCTTGTTCTAAACCAGAGTCTGTTATGAACTGGTAACCCTGAGGAACAGTTGTGAATTTTAAAGAACTGATACCTACCAAAGCCTATGGTTGGAGCAGGCATGACCTTTGGTAAGCTTTTGAGAATGTACATAGGTTCTTTTATTGTTTTAAATAGGTTTTCTTTGCAATGCTTTCATCCTAGGACTAAATGTGCTTGTTTATATAGAGCTATGTGGTACTTTATAAACTGCAAGAATTATAGCATTTTTAATTCCTGGATAGAAAAAAAACCACAGATGTTGACCTTTTAGGCAGTCTGGCTTTCTGGGCTATTGCAGCATAGGCAGGGAAACTGCATCTTGGAAAACACCCTAGTCAGGAGGGAGAGAGACCTGGATCTTTGCCCACATGAGGTGATGAGTGAGGAGCTAGAAAGCTAAAGAGGATGCCCTCAAGGGACCATGGAGGGGAAGTTGAGGTGAAGTTTCTCTGAAATGCAATCTATGTCCCTTTTTCTGTTTTACAACAAAGATTCTCTTTGTGGTTCAGTATTTCAAAAGATACAACTTGGTGACATTGCTTTCTCAGTAAAGTGGTATACAGAAGCTGCAGCAATACCCCAAAGGAACTTTCTCTACTGGAGTGATTCTTCCTCTCCTGGGAAATGAATTCATCCTCTGGCAGAAAATTGAGATGTGAACCAGAAAAATTGAAAAATCTAATGCCTAGGGCACTAATCAAATCCTGTAGAGTAAAAGGAACCCTTTAAACAAGGAAGTGGTGCTCCACAGACTGGCTCTTAACTCTTTCTTTACAACTCCTTCCTTTTTTTAAAAGAAAGTCTTTCACTTTTCAACCACTCAGATGAATGAAACTAGAAGCTACTGTATATGGTGCTATGTAGGATGGAATTCATTCCCTGATAATCAAATACCACCTGCTTTTTTGGGAGCATGACTTAGGTCAGCAGAGATTATGCCCTTTGCTACACTGACAAGGATATTACACACTCAGAGTGTCTCTCAGACCAGCCTTCCTGCTTTCATAAAACATCACAATTATTTTACAGTTTCAAAGGGGGTTTTAATATGACCCATTCTAGACCCATGTTTACCACCTTCAGACCTCACCCATTTTTCTGTCTATTAGGCACCCATAAGTGGTTCTATTTTCTTGAGTTTTTAATGAGGGCAGTCTTCAATATCTTGCTATATTTTAAACTGTATATCCCTGTCAGAGAGCACACTAAATGCTTATCTAGAGATAGGTAGTGCACAACATAAAAACTACATCATATCACCTCGAGAGATAAGGATCAAAACATCTCAAGACCTATCCCAAGTGAAATAAATAAGATATTCTCATCCCAACCACTGGAAGACATTCATAAAGTCACCGCACAAATGTCCAGCATACAGAACACAACTGGGAACCTGCATCAGATGAGATTCATTGTGATGACAGCAAGGGGATTTGCGTGTCATCACTGCGGCAAACCTGTGCATGGAAATCTACATATCACAGCTGAGAGTTTCAAAGCTCACTAAGATATGTGAGCCTGGCAACTCCCATCGAAATTATGGGAGCTGCATGGCTCAAGCTCTTTTGGCAACTTTGAAAAATCTCAGTCTGTCTGTCAGCACAATGCCAAATTTTGGACACCATGAGTTGGTTTCCCACTTCAAAGAGCAGGCAAAATCAGATTCACAACTAAAATATAAAACAACAAATATAGCATACATGATCAACCATTACCAGCCCTGCTCATCGCTTTTCTTACAATACGTTATGATAAAGATATAGAATAAGAAATGCCAGCTTGCATTCAAGAGGCACTATTTTGCCTTCAACCTCACACATAAACCGCTCCTGCTAAAGTGAATTTCACTCACATGCATATGGGAGGCCAAAATATGACCTTCAATGTACTTGATCAGGCAGACATTTTATGAGACAATGAATTTCCACAGCCTATGGTAAACGAATTCAAAAGCTTAAAGACTTTACTATTCTACAAAGGTATTTGGGTAAAATGGATAAACATTATTAGCTCTATTATTTTTACATAAAATAAAGTCAGAGGGGGAAAAATACATTGAAAGGGCATATTTCAAAAAATTCGTGTCTTCTGATTCATTCTCGTCCTGATCCAATATATTTAGTAATGTTTTATTTATATGTGCAGGACATTTCATGAACACCACAAAAATATCTGGGGAATGTTATTTTACTACATTTGAAATGCAAGCCTGAAAAGGAAACAAACAAAAATGGGTTTGTGACCTTTTATATAACACGTCTAATCAATGTACATAAAAGCACTGAAAATGTTAGAACTCCCATTGGCAACAATGAAACTAAAATTTCACTCACTAATTTTTGATTTTGAAGGAGAATCTATTAACTGTAAGTGTGACAAACCAAATATTGTACTGTAACAGTTTGGGTCAGGCGCAGGGGAAGAGAAAGAGAGGTTATTGGTGAGTTTTAAATATTGGGGGCCATCTTGATCTGAGGAAATTCCCAGGCCAGTAGACTCTTACTCCAAGAACATTGTTGTGCATGACAGCTCAAAAATTCTGGCCAAGGCAAAGTGAGCCATAGAAGCTTGGGATAAGGCCAGAGCAAGAATCCCCATATCTGAAGGGCTTTCCAAAATAGCCTAAGCTAAGCAAGTTTGTTAGCCACATAGCCCATAGCTTTGAATCCTAATTCTCCCAGTGTCAGACAGGGCAGCATTTTGAAACCCAGATCCAAATTTGGTAACTTAGACACATACTTATTTACTTGAAACAACTGAAAATACTGGGCCAGCTTCCCCTCTTGCATACTCTGAGGTAAAAACTGAAGTGCACTGAAGTCAACAGAGTGATGTAACCCAGGTGTAAGATAAAGAAGAATTAGATCCATAGTATTTTTAGCATCTATTCCCAACCCCATCTTGTCTTCATGGACTAATAACATGTTCATAAAATGGTCTCAGTTGAATTGCAAGCTTCTAGGTCTACTGGAGAATTATTTTATTGCCTTTTCTGAATAACATGTAATGAAGTCTTTATTATAATTTTCTTTCAAGCTGCACTGTTAAAAATTGTGTCAGCTGCTTTGAAATGGTCTTTGCTTTTCTGGCCCGGCTTCTGGCAATCTAAGTGGCTGTCATCACTGTGGGAGCAAGCCTGCTTGATAAGATTATAATTTTGTTTACATTGTGCTATATGATGCCATGCTGAGTACAGCGCATGGAAAATGGCAACTGACAGCATGCAATGTACGCATTCTCTAAAATGTGAGGTTTCTTTCTTCTTTTTTTCCTTCCTTAGAACTTCTCAGTCTTGGCTGTTGTTCTTAATGGCTAACAACAACATGGGTTAATGCATTTCCTTGCTTGAATGTGTTGCAATAAGATCTATAATGGTCTTTTGTCAAATATATGCACTGTTCAGAAAACAGCTATTTATTGAAGCCAAAATACAATACTGAGACTGAAAGTCATCTATATACAATCAGAAATAAATCTGGCTAATGTATACTTCTAGACTGAGGCAACAGGTTCTTGAATTAAGAACAGCAGAGTTTTAAACTTCTCAGCTCTGACTTGCCTTGGGCAGGTTACTTAACCTGTATGTGTCTCAGCTTCCTGTGCTCTAAAAAGGGGATAACACAGCTAGCATTAACAGGGAGCTATGATGCTTTGATAGCATTTGCACAACACTGTGTAAAAACTCAATATTTTCGCAGCAATCTCTATTACTTCCAGGAACATTTGTGATGCCAGGGTTCAGACTATATCATCAAACTTACAGCCAGAGGACTCTCCTCTCTACCAAAACAATGCTCCAGGAAGCAGGGGTGGAGAATGAGAGCTGCTTCTGAAGAATCAAGGCATCTCCTGCATTTAGTATGATCCTAGTAAAGGTACATCAGAGGCTTCCTGTTTAATCAGAAGGAAAGGGAGCCTACATTTCCCTCTAACTCTCTCCCCCCCACCACCCTTTCCATGTGCCAGTAGCCCTTCTGCTGAGAAAACCTGCAGAGCAGGAAGAAGAAGTGCCACGGAAGGCAGCGCTGCTCTCAGAGAGAGTGGAGAGGCTAGTGGCGGTACCACCAAGAGCAGCGCCAGTCTCAGCGGTGTCTCCTTGCATGGGCCACATTGCCAAGGGTAGTTTGGACTCCCAGCAGTGCAGGACAACAAGCAGAAGAGCCACCGCTGGCTTTTCTGAAGCAGAAACAGCACTTTCAGCAGTACAGCAGAGGGCACCCTGTGCTGCTCCAAATCAGCTCATGTGCCACTGCTGGCCGACATGCCAGGGGTTGCCCACCCCTGCTCTAACTCCTTGCAGAAAGGCACACAAACCACTTGTGCATGATTCTGTCCTTCCCAGCTGGCACAGATACTTGTCCCTGTCAGCTCTGCTGTGCAAGGGACGCAGCTGCACACTAAACCCAGGACTTTGCAGTAGAGCTTAAGAAACTAAATAGCGTTACGGGGTCAAACCAATGGCAGCATGAAGAATCCTTGCAAGCTGGGATGAAGGAGGAGTGGAGGGCAGTGTTCACATTGCATAGATGTTCCTTTCAGTTTGTTATCAAGAAGGGTCTCTGAATGGAGTTACCTACAAGTCTTCTTTGTGCATAGGTTAGAAGGAGCACAGCATTCCCAGGATTCACTGAGATATGATCGGGGCCAGCCCTAGATAAAATGATTTTTCTAGGTGAGGAGAGTCTTTGGCTGTGTTCACACACAGGCATTATTTCAATACAAGCTGTGTCGAAACAACTTGTATCAAAATAATGCCTTATTTCAAAATAACTTAATTTGAATTAACAGTTTGTTAATTCGAATTAAGGATAAAAGCTCAAAGCAAAATAGTTTCAGGCAACAGTTATTTCAAAACAACATGTTCAAACTGCATTGTTTCACCCCCAAATGGGGTTTAAGTTGTTTCGAAACAACGCCGTTGTTTCGAAACAACCGTGCGTCATGTGAACAAGGTATTTCTTATTTCGAAACAAGCTCTGTTGTTTCGAAATAAGAGTGCTGTGTGAACACAGCCTTTGGTGTTCCCTCCCATTTGTTAAACTTTTGAAAACCTTATTTCTTTATTGCACTTGTAGCCCATTTCACAACTTTGATGCACAATCTGAATGCATGATGTATCCCAGTCACACAAGATGATAAATTTGCACACTAGGGTCTGTAAATCAGTATTTCTTTATGCCACATATAATCAAATTAAAGAACATTGTTTCCATTAAGCTTACATTTTAATTTTAAGAATAGCAGCTGAAACATACTCATGTCAAGAAACTCAACTGTACACCAATCTTGGATGAACCAGTATTAAATAGTGCTATAATAGGTGACAGCCTTAGAATATTAAGCCTAGTATGTTAGTTACAAAGATCACTTTTCTTGTCTTTGCCCTCCCAGACCAAAGCCTAGAATCAGAGAAATCCACTGGCCAACACCGTTTTGAAGCAATAAAATAGAAAGAGATGTCAGTATCTCATCAGTCAGCATCAATCGAAGATATGTTGTAATGAGACAGCTTTGAAGAGCTGCATTCACCACTCGTAACTATGACCAGAAACATGAGCAGAATCTTCAGTGCTATCTACAAATGAGGAAAAATGACCTTCAGCTCTACATCATGAATGTATTAGAGAATCTGGAGTAGAGAGTGCTTCCTGTGTGGCAAAATGTGATGGATGGTGTCCAGTTTGACATAGAGATGTTTACAATTGATGTCTGAACAATCCCCATGTGTCAGAGTCCACTAAAGGATCGTACAACTGTCCAGCTTACTAAGGTCAAACAACCCCCTCCCAGTCTTTTTATGCTGCTTCCTTTGCCTGAACCTCAAACGTTCTATTTTCCTTTTTGTCAGAAACAACAAAATCAGCCCTCCCCCCAAGCTTGGCACCCCAGTCACCTAGGTTGCCTCCCCCTAAATTGGGCTATGCAGAAAATCCCCCACCATAACTTAGCCTCAATTAACACAAGAATTAAATAATGTACATTCACTCTAAAAAAATGGAAATCGGAGAAAGATGACTTGGCTCTGTAGTGTAGGAATAAGGTGTTGGCTCTTTAAACTGGAAGTCCCTAGGGCTGTTCAAGATGTTTACTTTTTCAAAGACACCAGAAGCCAGTCAGAGCAGCATTATGTAGTTAGACCTGGCACATCTGTGTGCATTTAATAAACACGTGGGATTTTGGGGACCTGTATGGTTTCTTTATATTGTAATGTGTACACTGGGGTCTGCACTCCTGGTGACAATCTGAGGGAAAAGAGGAACAAACCCTATTTGCACAGACACACTACTCTGTGTAGGTGCTCAGCAGACAGAGCCTCTTTGTCAAAGTGATCAATTCTGGGTGGCTTTGGGTTACAATTCACTTAAGTATTGAATGCAAGGATAATGAAATGTGGTTATGCTTATTGCATGAGTAATGAAATGTGGTTATATTTATTTCATGAGTTAAGAGCAAGGTCTATCAAGGGGATCCCTAAACTGAACCTCATTTGCTAAGCAATGGAGAGTACCTAAATCCCAGTGAAAGGCAGTAAGTGTTACTACCTGAAGGTGTGGATTCTGCCTCAAGAAACCTAGACATCATTAGACCCTCCCTCTCTACTGTTTAAAGACAGCCGGTGAGACTCAAGAGTGTCTTTTTTCTGTTCAGGGGTCCCTAGAACTGAAGTCACTGAGGAGCAGGTGTAGGGACTAAGCTGAGACCTGGTGTGGGAAGAGCCTTGTAGCACAAGATGACAATGGACCAGCAGCTGAGAAGTTCAAACACCAAGTGGACTCACTGAGAACCAGGCTAAGTGACAGACCCTCCCTATGCAGCCATTAGCCCCCACCTTAGCAAGGTTCGGAGCAGCAGCAGAGGACAGCAGCAAACTGCGGCAGAGGTTGGCGGCAGCAGCAGAGGCTTGGCTCAGTGTGCCCCTCCTCCCTTTTTGCAGATTGGAGATGAATCCCAGTTAACAAGCCTCCGATCCCTGGGTCTTCACAGGCCAAAGACAGCCAACTATGAGTGGAGTGCACCAGAGGGAAAACAGCCTGGTATGTTAAAAAGACATGAGTCATGTTCTCACCCCACAAGATGGGAAACTGAGGCAAACACCACTGCCTGACATGCTGTGGAGTGGGCATTAACTTACGGTTTCATGCTTTTAAATCGTGGCTGTGGTGTCTTCCCAAAGGAATGCTGGGGTCCCTGCCCCCTTTTAAGGAAAGCTCTCTTTCATGACACACAGACTCAGGCCTTGTCTGCACACACAGCCCTGCAGCTGCACTGCTGTAGCACTTAGTGAAGTCACTACATAAGTACTCCATCTCCTGCAGAGGCGGTAGGTACATCAATGGGAGAAGCCCTCTTACTGAAGTAGGACTGTCCACACCAAGAGATCAGCAGTTGTAGCAATGTTACCCTGGTTTGTGGATTCTCCATAGCTCTGAATGATGCAGGTATGACAACATTCATCTGTAGTGTAGACCAGTGGTTTTCAAACTATGGGTCAGGACCCAGTACTGGGTCACAGACCCCCAGGTTCTGTCGTGGTGCCCTTTGCTGCCACTGCCAAAAGACTGGAATGCATTGCTTAATGATTTAATTGTTGGGTCATAGGCATAAATAATTTTTTTTTTTTCAGCTGGGTCTTGAGGAAAAAAGTTCGAAAACCCCTGATGTAGACCAAGCCTCAGTGCTTGCGAGTGCAGAAGTATTGCCTCTTAGGCCATGTCTACACAGCCCATGCACGGACATCTTCACGCAGTGATGAAACTGCCCTACAGTCCAAGCTTGAGCCAACTGGGATGGGCCAGCCAAAGGTTTTTCTTTGCTTTGTAGACATACTCTAAGAGGTTCTCAGGAGCTGTGTTTATTTTTTTCAGATAACTGGGTGGGAGCTTGAGCCAGTTCTATTTTATATTGTTAAGAAGAACTGGCTTATAAATATAAAGAGTAAAAAACAATTTCCTTCAAAGAGCAAATGCTGACGCTGGTGGTGTTGAAAGAAAGAGAGAGAATGCATTATCATACTGTTACTCAAACAACAGGACAAAATATGTGGCACTTCTATCAAAAGATAATAGGAGAACTATTACATAATTTAGAAAAAAATCCATGCTAGGTTGGCTTTTTGCTGTGTGTTTTCTAATGCAATATTTTGGTTGAGAACAAAATACAAATCAAACCATCAGAAGGCACTGACAACGAGGTTCCCTGGGACAATTTTCAAATTGCTGCATGAGAAAAGCATACAGATTCCATTAAGAAAACCAGGCGTCTCTGTGCGTACCCACCCACGCTGCTTACAGAACTGACACCACAGTCTGGGCTGGCCAGCCAAAAAGAAAAACTATCTTGTAGACTGACATGACAAATTGTCAAATTTAGATTTCACAGACTAGAACAGTCCCCAGCGTAATGAAAAAGGCGACATTCTACTACGGAAAGGGAAAAAAAATGCATCATTAGAATGTGTTTGGTTTTGTGTCTTCCAGCTACAGTCAATTTGCTAAGCTGGCTGGAGTAAAATGCAACACAGAAGGCTCTGTTCAGGCCCTACTGCCCCAAACGACAGTCAGTGCAGTGCACAAATCTCTAAGCATGACTGGGGGCTTAAATAATGAGACCTGTGACCAGCAAGACAAGAGAAATAAAAAGTTTAGGCAAGACTCAGGTGTCCTTTCTCAACGTGAAAAAGCCTTGATTTATGCCATTCATGGGAATCTGTAAAACAGCATGTTATTGTGGATGACAATGGTGTTTTGTTAGTTCCAAGACAATAAAAAGTGTCAGAATGAACTAAGAGGGACCATCAAAACATTATTTGCTCACTAATGGTGTCAACTACACTGCAGATTTAAAGGTCACAGATTTTAAGATATATAAGTGTCATTCATTTAAGACACTAACTATCTGGTAATTTTAGGAGGATTATTTAGGGATGTATTTCTTCTAATTTCCTTTATTAAGGAATAGAGTGAGGTGATTCTGACTGCATCTTCTTTTCCTAAGTACCTGTGACAATAGTGATGCGAGTTGTACCTTATTCATCCATTCAAATGCAGAGTGGTTCAACAATGCAGCAGAGGAAGGATGGCAGATGAGGCAACAATTAGAGAAGCCTCCCTCCGTTAAACCCTTCTTTTAGAAGTTCCCAGACATTTCTGTGCAGTAATTATTTCCGGCTGCATTTTGTAAAGTGAACTACACAGAAACTGAAATCAGCATTCAGGGCTGAATCAAGACCTTGGGAGGCCCATGGCTGCCCACTCTTGTGCTCCTTCCACACGGTGGTACCTTGCCAATAATGGCAGGCAGGGTCTGGGGCCCAAAGCCTGGGTGACGCTGAGTGTGCATGTCTGGGATTGAGGGGGCTCCAGGACCCACGGCCTGGTTGGTGCTGAGAAGGGGACAGAGGGTACGACCTGGTGGCAGCCTAGAAAGCCCAGCCTGGGACCCCAGCCTGAAGCACTCCAGGAGTGGTGGGGACTCCCTGCCCTGGCTAGAAGTGCTCAGCACTCTGTCAGACGATGCTGGCATAGAGATGGATCAATAATAGGCCAGCAATAAGGGGGTGGAGCAGCTCATGCCACAGCGTACGAGGTGCTTGCAGGCCAACAGTGCAATGCTCCAGGGGCGGTGTCTCCCACAGGAAGCACAGTGGGCTGGGTGCCATGGCATGATGGAGTCAGGGCAGCAAGCAAGTGGCAGGGGCCAGCGGTGCAGCAGAGTCAGGGCCAGGGTCAGACTACTGCAAGGGTATGGGGCCCCCCTTCAGCCTGGGGCCCAGCGTTGCAGCCCCTAAAGCCCCCACGATAATCCAGCCCTGACAGCATTTCCTATGTGTCAGCAAATAATTTTGCAAACACTATGACTGGAAATGCAGTTGTGTATAATGATAGCCCCTTACTTCTGAGAGGAAAAACGACAATAGCCTAGTACGTTCCTATTTTCCAGGTTCCAGTAATGTTCTGTATTTAGTCTCCAGCATTATAAAACAGGACAATCGAGGGAAAAAAACCTTGCATTTTAGCCTTGGCAACAATTAATTGATTTATTATTTTCATGCTGGTTGTTTCATATTGCTAAATTAGGGCTACGTCCTGGCTTTGTTCCCAGAACATAGCACAGCATGGGCCAAGAGAGCAGAAAAATATGTGCAATAATGTGTATCAAACAAGGCAGCAATCTGTGCTTGCTTTGCACCAATAATAGGGCACAGAAAAGTGTGGTGGCACAGCATCTAACAATCTCTACAGCTGGTAAGGCGTACAAGAAATTGCAGAGTATGTCTTAGGAACATGAAGAGTAGCACACGCACCAAAAAAGCCCAAGTGTCCTTTGTACCCACTGTGTAGATGACACAATAGGCAACTGTACAGGAAGGACCCAAGCCAGATCGCTGGTCATTACACAAGCAAAGTATATCATAGGCAGCAGAAACCAGTGGTGCCATTGGATCACCAGATATTGGAAATACAAACACACCCTGTAAAAAAGGCAACTGGACACCTTCTCTGTTAGGCGCACAATCCATTTACCAACATCCTCACAGCCAGGCATGTGAACATAAATAAATGCAAAGCAAATGGGAGCAGTCCTGGTTGCTGTGGTAGAAAAGAGTTGGTGCAAGCCTTCCAGCCTACAAGCACAAAGGAAGTAGAAATTAGCTAGTGGCTCACTCTAGACACAAATTGTTTCCCTCTCAGAATCAACATGCAAAACCATCCTTCACTCCAAAGGCAAGTCGACAGCACACAAAATGACATCCTGGGAGTCAAGTGGCACTCTCCTCTGGGTCTAGATATCATCCAATTTCCAGCTTGTGTGGCTGGCAACAATGGGTGATACACTGTCAAGGGATTCACAGAGATGCTGAGAGGAGGCAGTTGTTAATTGACTGTGATGGACCATTCCATGGAAAGAATCAGAGCAAAGTAGTAAGGACAGTTGTGTAAGTGTATTTGTATACATAGTCACCAAAGGAGTAACCATGTTAGTCTAGTTCTGAAGAACAAACAAGGAATCCTGTGGCACTTTTACAGACAAATTTATTTATCACATGAGCTTTCATGGGAGAGAATACCACTTTGTCAGATGCTTTGAAGACACTTCCTCAAAGCATCTGATGAAATGGGATTTCCTCCCATACAATAAATAAATTTGTTAATCTTTAAAAGTGCCACAGGACTCCTTTTTTGTTTTGTAACAAGAAGATGGTGTCACAGAACTGAAAAAAAACAAAAACAAAAAACCACCAAGCAACCAGAAAAAGAAACAAAAAAAATCCCACAATAATGCATTAAGCCAACATAGAGAAAAATAAAGACATATGCATCTGATCAACAACCAGTGACCTCACCCATACAAACAAACAAGGAGTTCTGTGGCACTTAAAGACTAAAACATTATTTATTGCATGAGCTTTCAGGAGAGAAAATCCTACTTCATCGGATGCTTTGAAAATGGAGAACTTACAGAATTGGAGGAAAATAAATGCAGGGAAATGTAAGTCATGGAAAACGGGAACAGCAAATCAAAGCAGGTGTAAAGATTCAAACACTGGAGAACAGCATATAGAGGAGGATGAGGTCAAATCACCTGTTGCAATGAGAGAAAAATCTGACGTCCCTATTTTTATCTCATTACAACAGGTGACTTGACCTCATCTCCCTCTATGTGCTGTTGCCCACTGTTTGAAAGTTTACAACTGCTTTGATTTACTATTACAGTGTGACCTGTTCCTATGATTTACACTTCCGTACATTTATTTCTTCCCATTTTATAACTTCCCTCATCTTCAAAGCATCTGACAAAGTAGGATCTTCTCCCATGAAAGTTCATCCAATAAATAAATTTGTTAGTCGAAGTGCCAAAGGACTCATTTGTCTTCCTGAACTAGACTAACAGCTGCCCCTTTCAAGCTCACCCATGCAGTAAGCACCAGCTCCCAAACCCATACAGATAAATCAGCTTCCAGAGCAGAAACACATATGCCAGGGACTGCTGGTTTACATGTTAATCAGTCAAACCATAGAGGAATGACCCAGTCCAAATCAAAGAGGACTTTCAGTACCACATGTTACACCCATCTGGACAACTGGTGAGCAAACAAACCATAGAGCTAAGCACCAATCCAGTTACAGCCAGACATACATAGGAATGGCTCACTGCATACCAGAAGCCCTATAATGGCTAAGTCTAAAGTTGCACTACCCACCACAAACGCTTGTTCTCTCCTGCACTGGTGATCAGGAAGGGTTACCATGCCAAATCCAGAGCCTAGCTGCACAATTCTTGACAGAAGGTGAGGAAGCTAGAAAAGGAGGCCCAGTGGATTATAGCCATTGGCCAGAACTTGAAAAGAGCAGTGACACATGTTGCCATCTCCTATGTGCTCCTCAGCTGGTCCGATGAGCAGATGCAGGAGATTCTGGACCAGCAGAGCGATCTTATTGGAGAGCAGTTTTTGTTAATCACGGGAATGCTCCTTTACCAGCGTATTACAGTAGTCTACCACAACACACTGTGCTTTAATACAATTAGATACTCATTCAGACTGGTTAGACATGATGACTCATGAAACCAGTAGGTATACGTAACAGGTGCTGAGGTGAACTGACAGCTGAGATATTATAAAGGGCATACTCTCTCTCCCTCTCAACAGGACTTCTTTTGTGCACTGGCATTTAAAAAGAAGTCAAAGTTGTCTTCTGTTTTGAGCAAGAGGCTTAAACCACATAAATTTGTATTCTGCCAGGGTTTGGTGGGGAGAGGCCCTGTCTATTATACATTGCATGATCATCCCCCTTCAAACAGTTTGGGTTTTGTGACTGTGAAACTGACATAGGAATACAGGTCACTTTTTTTGCCTGTAATTACTAATATTGAAGCTTTGGACATATCAAAGTATAAAGCATGAGCATTGTACTTCAAACCTTAAGTTCACATGCTCTCTCGTTTAATATTCTATAACAGATTTGATGATTCCAGCTTTGCCCTAATGAATGCTTTTCTCAACAACAGCACACAATTTGACATGTTTCGTGCTCTCTGGTCAATAAACATCCAAAACCAGGATTAGCCAGAGTATTGTAGATCAGGATTTAAACTGAATTTGTGGAGGGTTTTGAAGGTTGAAATGATAGGCTCTATTATCTCACCACCAAGAACCTTAAGGTGCCTAACTCACACCGAGACTAGGTCAGTACTTGTCAAAAATTACCACCATGTAACAGCTGTTCAAAGATGTATGTAAAGTAAATGTCATTTTGGTTCTGCATAGATAAATGTCTATCATCATAACTAAAAAACAAAACAAACAAACAAAAAACCACCAGACAAATACCCTGCACCATCAACATTTGTACTCTTGTTGGCCACCTAAGACATGAAGAACTGACACAAGTACCTGTCAACCCCAGAGCAGTATCAGCAAACAAAAACAAGTTTAAAATAGCTACAGTCCATATACAATATCTATTCTATGAAAAATTAATGGACTTTGGTCAGGGTGAGTTATCAGAGTGTGAGAGGGAATACTAAATTAATGCAAAAGAAAATGCGATTTTCAAGAATTTCCTCCATGGATATCAAGCTGTGCAAGGTTCATTTGTACAGCTGGTTGAAGGTTTTACTGACTTCTCAACCAAAGTGAAAAACTTCACAGATAAAGTTCTTTTGTAAATTTTTTCCATTTTTTTAAATGAAAAACTGAAACCCCAAAAGTTTCAGTAGCAATTTTCAATTTCTGAAACGTCAAAATTCATTTGTGTTTTCATACCCAAAAAATCCATGGAGAATTTTGGGGGGAAAATAATTCCAGTGAAATTTATCATGAAGAAGATTAAAAAACAGCTGAAGTGTCTAGTACTCTTTAGGGTTTTCTTGACTAACATACAAGAACTCAGAAACTCTGTTTGGAATTGGTGAAGAAAACTGAAAAAGTCTCATCTCTGAAAGTTGATCTCCAATTCAGGTTTGTTTGTTTTTAAATCAAGCAAAGTTTAATTTAACTTACCTGAACCATTTTTTCTTGCCTCATAGTGATTAACAACATTATCTGCAAGGACAGAATTCTTTCTGCAAGCTATAGTAGTATTTATCTATAATGCAAATACATATTTACGCACAGCTATTAAAAACCAACTTGTTTTTTGATTTGCTGCCGTATGTCAAACACATGGAGAGACTGTATAGACACTATTCTTCACCCTCAGTTGTAAACCCCAGGACTCCTAATCAGGAGCCCCACTTGCAGCAGCATAAAAAAGCTGTGGCCCTGGGTGTGGGCTGGACTGTCACAGTGGTGCAGTAGACTTTTGATCAAGCATTTTGTACTCAGAGACAACAGAGTTTAAAGTTAGTTTAGATCAAAAGGGCAGGCATGTTACTGTTGGGTCCTAGCTTGACTCAGCAAGGTGCTGGACACCCTCGCCCTGACCCAGCAAAGCACTTAAGTATATGATTAACTCTAAAAAAAAAAATGTATATTGAATTCAGTGGGAATCTTCAAATCAAGGGTTGAGCCCCTAGGCTCTAAGCACCACGACATAATTTGGTTCAGTAGGTCCTAGCTGCTAGTCCCTGGTTAGAAAAGAGTCCATACTGGCATTCTGCAGGCATTTCCTGTGTTGTGAATGAGATGCACTTGCAAAATTGTATTTGGAAATTTGGCAGACCAGACTATCCCTAGCTCTGCCCAGTGAAGCAAGAGTCTTCCACTTTTCATAAGCCCTAAAATACTCCAATTAAATAAAAATACAGGGGCTCCAAGTGCTGCTGAATTGTTTCTCCTTCCTCATGCTCTTTTCCAGTGTCCAGGACAAAGCCATTGCATGCTGACCATCTGTGAAGCTGGTCATGTCTCTCATCAGAGCACTGATTTGTGGCACAGAGCATTCTGCACTGTATCACTTGTCTTATTTTCTTGGTCACAGTCAGTCAGACACGCCTACTAGCTGTTGTCTACTGCAATAATTTTTTATAACTGCCAACTGCTCTAAGAAGCCTGATTACAATCTATTGTCCTCTGGTCCAAAAAAAAAATATTGCAATAAAAATAAATAAAAGCAAAACATTAACAGCATTAGAAAGATGTGAAGCACATCTATTACCACAGTTATCAAAAGTCCAATGTCATATCTTTGCAGAAAAAAATACAGCCACCAGCACATGTTAATAAACTGTAAATAGCAAAGAGACTCAAGATATGACAACAAAGGAGACCCACGTTCAGTGTTACCATTATCATTTCTAATCTTTCAGACTATGCTACTGTACAGGTTCAGAACATAATTTTAAAGAAAAATGTATTTGCTGCTGAAGACATTGGCAAAGCCATCAAGGATTCTGAGCCCATTTGGAAACTGTGGGGTAAATATTTCCTAGCAAATCTGCATTTTTTGGTGTTCAAATTCCATTCATGCTGTCCAAGTACAGCTGGAGAAAAGAAGAAATTAAAGTGCCATTTAAATCACACCTTCAAGTCAACTAATCAGATAAAGCAAGCAAGTTGAACAGTGGTAGAAAAATTTGGGAGGGGGAGGTTGGAAGAGAGGAATGTCAAATGTCAGTCTGGGGGACTGTGGTTGAAAAATGACGAAGGAATTGGTCCAGAAGGTGCTCAGAGAAGAAGAGAGGCAATTGTTGATAAGAAAGAAGGTGTCAACATCGGGGAATGGGCTTGCAGAAGTTAATGTTGAGGTGGCAGAAGAAGTGATGAAGAAGATCAGAGCCCAAAGCGTGGAGATACAGCAAAAGAAGGAAGGCAATAGGAAGAGAGAAGAACAAGAAAGGGGTGTTGGTAGCTGAGATACGAGACCTGACAGTAGAGGAAAATCAAAGTGGACAGCAGAAGCTTGAGGAGAGAGGTCTTGGAGACAACATGAGAGAGATTCAATTAAACAACAGGACAGCCCTGAAAAAATAGAAGAGGAACATCTAGCAAAGACAGTATCATCATGGCTAATGGAGCACTGAGAAGTGCATGGATCCATCAGGTCAGGAAGCTGAAGTCAAAATTTTAATATAATCCCACTTCCCCCCAGTTTTCATTCCACAAGATGTAATAATAACCAACAGTATTAATGTACAGTACTTAGGACTTGCTGCACATTTTCAAAGTGGTGTATAAATACTAATTCTTCAACACACCTTCTGTGGTAGACTTTATTCCCTCCCATATAAAAAGGAAACCAAAGGTGCTTCACTGTAAAAATGTGTCAAATTTTTCTCAGGTCCTCCACAAATAAAGCAAAGTTTATAAAGTCCTTATGGATGCCCCCAACACATTTTGGAGGCGATTTTGTTACAATATTTTTCAAATACATCTAAATAAATTATTTTGCTTTGGTATAATCTCGCAGTAATAAATGAAACAACTGTAGACATTACCATGAAACACCTGTTTGCCGATGTTGATTCTTTCTTCCTCCCCACCACTGGAAGGCACTGTTGGGACAAGCCTTGTCTTAAATCATACCTGTGCAAACCCTGCTAATTCAAATGA
Organism: Podocnemis expansa; assembly: GCA_007922195.1. Lineage (NCBI taxonomy): Eukaryota > Metazoa > Chordata > Testudines > Podocnemididae > Podocnemis > Podocnemis expansa. Next base: position 14,056,055 of record ML682035.1, read on the forward strand.
GGGTAGAATTTTATGCACATTTTTAACATGAGAAATGCAGTGCTTGTGGACACTAAGAGCCTTTTTCTTCAAGCCTTGCCTTTTAAAAACAAGACACCACATGATTCTGTTTCCAAGGTCAGTGCACAACTCCATTCTTCTTGCTCACAGTAATGAAGTTCTGATATTTTCTCTCCTTTAAATATGTAATGTGCCTTAAGGTACGTGTTAATTAATACTGTGCATCCGTTTGCCTCATCAAACAACTGAAAAGTATTTATTTAAACTGCAGTTCACTTTGTCTCTGTTTACTCATCAGTTTGTCTCTTTGAATCTTTGTGAATTAATGAAGGTAGGTGGCCCCCAACCATGGAATTGCAAAGCAATCCCTATCAGAATCTTAATATTTGAGACTTGGTGCCCAGAAATAAGACAGAGAAAGGGCAACTGAACACTGGAGTCTAGTGCTCCCTGATTTCATCATTTCTAGCAGCCACCATATTACTGCTCTTCTTCCCTGAGGACAAAATCTGTCTCCTGTATTTGTAGATTGGCCAGGAGCAGTGATGGGTCCCTGAAAAATTCTGAAATGCAGGACAAGATCCCATGGTCACCATTAAAATGCCAGAATTTAGATACTACAGCACTTTCTTTCTGTGAGCATAGGACAGAATATGATTCATTGGCACCACTGTGCAGTAACTGTTGGCAAACGTTGTCTTTCAAATAACGGTTATGGTAGCTCAGAGCAGGCCAAGCAGAGTGCAGTTTATTGCTGGCTCCAGAAAGGAGCAGCATGTACCCTCACTGACTTCTCAAAACCAGCCCAACATACACTGCTGGGCAAACAGAGCACTAATGGACACATTTACAGGTTCCCTCCTGCTACTAGAGAGGGACAATATGCTCCCTATCACCTTCCCCGTGAAAGACTTAGCTCCATGTGTATCTACACAGTATTACTAAATCGAGCATGTTAAGTTCACTGTGCAAGTGTAAATGAACTCGAGAGTGTAAACATTCCATTTGTTTCAGGGAGTCTTTCCATGGTAATAATGACACAAATAAAAAAACCCACACAGTTAAACAACTGTTCAGAGAACAAAGCTCTTATTAGACGTACTGCACTACCTTTTTACCATGCTATACCTTTTCCCACACAACATTAAGCAACATTGCTGCAAACTACTTTTCTTTGAATTCCATTCCCATTTAAAACCCTTATTGCTGTAAATATGAAGTAAAAATGTGATTGCATTGCACTGTGGTATAAATGAAGGAAAAAATCTTGTATTGTAAAGTGATGTCAAAGTACAAAACACCCACTTTCTGGCCTCCTGAACCACCAAGGCTTTTGTAAAATTTCATACACATCTGAAACTGCAATCAAATCATAATTTAAGAAAACCCATCCTTTTAAAACTCTCAGATAGTTGTGTTGGTGGGCTGGACCAACTGGGGAGCTACAGTGTCTTAAGTTCCCTATTTCCAAGGGCCTGACAAAGTGGGATTTTCTCTCACGAAAGCTCACGCAATAAATAAACTTATCCTTTAAAAGTGCCACCAGATTTCCCTGTTTGGCATGATGTGGAATGTGGATCTTCTAAGAAAGAGGAAAATAATTAGTCAATGATTCTAAAGCCTGGGCCTGCCAAATTCATGAGTCCATAGCATGGTGAGGAAGTGGTTCCCTTACTCTAATTTAAAAGTCCATACTTTTCTAGGAAAAATATTAATTAGCTGTCAAGCTTACAATTTACATTCCAATCTTTAGCTCAACATGGTATAAGACAAGTTTAATGGAAACTCGGCAAAGCTTTCACTACAGCTGCAGCACCACTGGGTACCACTTTAATAACTTTTTAATCTTATTTCTAAATACCCCAGTTAATTTAAAAGGAAAAACAAACCCCAGAGTTCCTCCTCTGTTTCTAAAGCTTTGTAAAATGACACACACAAATTTTATTCAAGTCACAGAACATGAGCGTATCAGGCAGGGATCCTGCTGGTTGTGTGACTTTTTAAACTCATTTCACTTTATGCCACCCCCTTTTCTAAACACTGCATTGCACACTCTAAAAATGTTGTTTCTCCTTTATCTATTAAAGATGGGAAACAATGGCATAAACAGAGGGAATCTACCACAGGAGATTTAATATCAACCATTTCCAGTTTCCCATTGCTCAAGTTTCACTCTGATACGTATCTTTTTTAAAAAAGCAGAAAATGTCAATTAAATAAGTAAAAATCAGATACCACAAGAGCATGACTTCCAAAATGGGGTCATCCAATTTTATCTTACACAATGAAGGCACCTCAAATATTGACTGAAAGATTCTGGAATCAGTTGAGGCAGAAAGGAGGTGGTTTACTGGAAAATGTTGCACAAATAAAGCACTTGCCTCTGATTTGGGGCTCGGAAGACCATGAAAGACTTTCATTTGGGAGATGCAGTTCTGTAGTAACCTACCTATCTTGGGGTACAACCTCACTGACGGTACCAAATTTGCCGCCGTCATATCAATTTATTCAGATTGATTGAGAAGTCAGAAAGACATGCTCAATCAAGGCGGAATTTGATTTAATAAAACCATCCATTCAGGTGCCAGAGCACCGCATCGATGGAAACACATTTTCCATCAGCTCAGTTCAGTAAAGACAGCGTATAGAGGTGAAGTTATCAAGCTGACGGGAGTTACACAAGACTCCTGTCAACTGCTACTGAATTTCACCACCAGTGTAGATCTGGCCTTTGTATCTTAAAACTTACATGCCCTTCTTGCCCCACCACTGCGGTCTCTTGGAGGCTTTTAATGTATTAATCTTCATAAATCTTTTAATGTATTAATCTGCACCCATGAGGTGGTGAAATCCTATGATACTAATTTTACAGAAGACATGAGATGATAGAGATGTAGGCACCCTGCACTTCAGGGGCATTTGAATCCAAGTGGGAGGTTAACATTTAAGCAGTTCCTATGCGCTATAAATTCTTCCACTGAGAGACTAACTCCCATGAGACCTTTAGCAAAGAAAGAGAGACCCTTCCTGCTCCTCCAAGGAGCACAAGGGGACAAAGGGGTCTCCACAAGGAGAGAGGGAGGCATGGCTGAATCTGGAAACTGCTGGTGACTGCTCCTGTGATGCCGGAGGCTGCTCCTGGGGTTCCTGAGACTGCTGGCAGCTCACTTGAGCAGGGTGCTTCAGAGGCTGGCTGCTTACTCAGCCCAAAGCAGGGGCTGAGCCTAGAGCTGGCTGAGCTGGATCTGCAGTGGGAGTGGGAGTCTCTTTCTCCCCTGCTCCAGTTTGGAGCAGGGCTTGTAAAGAAAGGGAGTCTGCTGAGAGACTGACTGGGCCTGAGGGGACGCGGTGTGGCAGTCCCTTTGAACCAGGGCCAGGACTACAGACCATTGGTTGGGCTCGCTCCAGATCTGCAGTGTAGTTCTGAGTGAATACACTGGACCAGCAGTGTGCTGCCTTGTTTCCTTCATTAACCCTCCAAGCACGCCCACACAAGCACGGGGATGGGGTTCTGAACTCCGGGAAGTGTGCCCTCTGAGATGGAAAAAGGGCTGTGAAAAGGCCAGATAGATAAGTTTCCTTTAAACTGTATTCTGTGTCTGTTCACTGATTTACTTACTTGCTTGCCCCTGTGTATTTAAATTGTAATAATATTCACTTCCATCCTGTTAGGATAAGTTTCTTTGTTAACTAAAGGTTTGTTACATGCAATTTAGTACCTTGAATGTATTGTATATATAATTAGTAAGTTTGGATTAGACCCACAGATCATTCTTAGCCACATGGATTAGTCCTGGAGGCTCCCAAGGCACACCTCTGAGCATGTACAGGATCCAGCCAAGTGGAGGCACCGCCAAGTTTCATTTCCTGTAAAGCAAAGGGAGTAAAGCAGAGGAGTGGATAGAGGATTCCCACAATCCCAACATCACCACTGGGAAACTCAGGATCTCCTTATCATCAAACTTAGGTGCCTATCCATATGTTAGTGTTGCCTGCTCCCAAGTAACCCAGGGAGAAAATGGAGGGGGTTAAAGAGAGACTAAGTAACCTGAAGTCACAGAAAAAGTCTGTGCTCAATAAGGAAATTAAACCTCTGTCTTTTGAATTCCAGGCTAGCACCACAACTACTGGTGCATCTTTCCTTCCAAGAGCCTTGTTAACTCAGTTTCTCCAGGCTAATGGGATCTGGTCTCACTCAACAATGGTCTGATGAGTTTTGAGACTGAGAAGAGAATTCAAAGTAGTTGGTTGGTCTGGTGATTACCAAAGAAGGGTCAAGTGGAGGAACTGAATAGTCCTAAGACCCTGTCTCTTCCCTCCACACCCTGGTCTCCCTGAGTTGCAGAGGCTCAACATGGTGGGAAACCTGCCATAGGTTCTGAATGTCAGGCAGGAGAATACAGTGGAGCTCTTCCCAAAGCATGAACTTGGTTCCCAGCTTGGCACATAGTAGCATCTTCTGCTCTGCATCGCCATGCATGTGGTCCTGCATTTGCAAACAGGACAGTGAAAATGTCATTGGAAACCAGAAACAGCTTCCCATCTCCTGAAGTTTCCAATGACCAAGCAATCTGTTTTCCACATTGTTTCAGCGGCTGAGTTGTCAACCCCATATTAAAGAACAGAAGCGGCCATGATAGATTAAAAGGTATTTACAATGAATAGAGAGAAGCTGTTCCAAATTTATGACACAACCTGAAACAGGATTTCTGCATACACAAGATTTATCAACCAAAAATACAGATTTTGAGATCTGGAAGGATACCAAGGTCTCCACGCACACGTATTTAGCTTCAGCTAAGGTTTTTGAGTATAGCACACACTGTGTACATGAGACCAAAGGAACATTTGGAAAGCAATCCCAGTATTTTCATTTGTCAACTTCCTCCTGTAAACACTGAGTGATATAATCAGTGCATACTCTCCAGGCAGTCAAACGTGTGAGCCACTAACGCAAAAGAACCACCTGACTGAGGGTCAAAGCTGCTCTAAGAGCTTTCCCATGGATCTTGTTGCCAGGGAAACCACATGGTACCCATTGCTAGGGAAACAGTTACATCTGTCTCTTCCTGTTCAGAACAGCTGCCTCACTTGGACTTTGTTCTGAGACCATTCAATTCAAAGGAAGTCAAAGTGAAGATGAGACACCCCCCCCCCCAATGAAGTTAAAATCAAATGTTCAGTGTAAATACACACAGTTAACAAGGTCTATAAAACCATTTAACTTTAATTTTGGGTCTGTATGAATGTTTTCTCATTCCTATAAATCCCAGAATCACCGATGTGCTTGAGAAGGTTCTTGGGAGCCCCTTATTACACAAACACCAAAGTGATGATACACTTGGCAGGTTCCTTCTCAGCTCCCCTGAGTACTCCTTAATTATCCCTGCGGTTAATAGAAATGCTTCTACAGAATAAGTTTTTGCTTTTCAGATGTTACAAATTATCTAAGGTGGGAAGTAATTTAAAAACCTTTCACAGAGAGGACACCAATGAACTTTTCTCCCCCAACCTCATAAATTCTCCTCCCTCCCATCACCCATTTCAAATTACACTACACCTGACTCCTTACAGTGTTGTACTGGCCCTGTTGGTCCTAGGATATTAGCAAAGCAATGAACTTCTGCTGATGAAAGAGACAAGACAACCTTTGAGCTTACACAGAGCTCTTTTATCAGTGTACACTGTATATTTTACAGGAACAAAGAGCAATTTTGTCCAGCAAAGTTCAGTGTACCATCAAGTTTGCTTATCAGGCGCCCTCGTTCCTGAAGAACATGTTTTTGCTTAATTGGACAAGATAATTAACTAGTCTTCCTTGTCACTCACACCTAGGTTTCTTCACATCCCACCAAGAGTACTACTGTCTCAGTAGCACTCATGGAATCATAATCCTAATCCTAACCAAGTCATCCAGAGATGCCACATCTGATGCAAGAAACTAAACATTCCCCGTGAAGCACTGGGCATTTAATTCACCACTCTCTGCTAACGAACGTACGTGGAAACTGTTCCAACATGAACACTGCATCTTTAACTTAACCACCACTAAACTCCAGCAGATCAACTGCCTTCTGCAGTTAAGATGTGCTATAAGCAAGATTTTTATTTAAACTACAAAACTTGATAACCAGAACTGGGCACCCTTAGTTGGTGGGATGCGGAGTGAAGTGGAGCAAAACCCTGGGATTAAGCAGTTTCCCTCATCTGCCCAGAAGTCTCCCTGTCCCAAAATAACAAATGGTAGTTCTTAAAACAAACTGTTACCCAGTTTCTAAAGGTGAGCTTGCCAAGTTTATTTTACTTCATTACAAAAACTGCTTCCATGATCAACAGGTTCCTTATAAGAACTCACAAATTTTAGGGGAAAGTAATTTTTGTGGTCCATTCAAGATTTCAGTAATTTCCTTATGTGGTTGGTGATCATTTCCACTGAAATAATTCGATAGGAATTCCAATAAAGGAGCCATTCTGACTGGAATGATCCCAGTCATGGATGGGTTAAAAGATCAAATCTTTGTTGGTATTTATTTTTTCTTTTTCAAAAATGCACCTATAATTTCAATTTGTAAGTACACATTTTAAAAGCACCAATCCTAGGTTCGGGGCACCTTTCCCCTAAAACAGAAATACACTGGGGCGGGGGGAATCTTCGCCCTAGAGACAGAAAGTAGCTGACTGACCAGAGACAGATTCAAAATGCAAGCAAATACAGTCTTACTGCAAAAAGCCAGCCCTTAGCCTGCACACGATGGAGATGTGCAGTGGCTTTCTCCCACTGAAGGGGAACATACTGAGTAAACTACTGTATCCTGTACCAGTTTCAGTAACAGGACTGGTTTATACCAGTGATTCTCAGCCTTTTCAGTAACACAGACCACTTCAATGAGACAAACAGTTACACGGCACACTCACTTTTTGAGCTGCACTGATTGCTTATAAACATCAAATTTACTTATATTACTGTGGTTACGGTCTTACTGGAAAAGTTTGCAACTCAGTGCATACAGCAAGATAAAGAAGAGTCAAATGCATTAATGTTTCAAATCCACTGGAAAAAAAATGAAAATCATCTCGATTTTACCCTTTGGCCACCTGCATTTACATTAATGTTCATATTTTAGAATTGAAAGTCTAGTACCTCACTTAATTTGATGATTTTTTTCACAAGTTTTATGAGTTGTAATTTTGATTGGACAGAATATTGTTTAAGATGAAACAATGTTTGTTTTATATTGGTTTTCATTATCTTTGTACAGGATTTCATGGCACACCTGGATAGTTCCCAGGGCGCACTGGTTGAAAACCACTGGTTTACATTCTGTAGCCCAATTCAGTGCATATAGAAGTATTCTGAGCTTGAATCTTGATACAAAAAAAAAAAAAAAAATCATGAACTATGACAGAAAAGCCCAGATCTGACACGTGTAGACACAAGCTCCAGTCAGATGTGGCTAGAAGAAAAGCCTTCCTTGAAACTGCTGTTTTGTAATTGCCTGACAGTAGATACTTATTGAACAGTGAAGAATTTATCTGGTTATACAATGACTTAGTAGTACAAGGATTTTTACCAGTTCTCTTGTGCATCTAAATTATTCTGTCTTCCACATAAAACAAACACATTGAATTTGGCCTAGTCTGGGAGTAGGAGACTGCACTGATATAAACTGCGTAAACACACCACCTGCCCGCTTGATCCTCTTTAGGTTCGTGCTGTACCAAAGGGCTAACTGGAAGCACCTGTGCCAGAAAGGGTCCACCACTATCACCCAAGCAGATTTCAGCATGTGTGATGGCCATCATTTTGCTTGACATGCGAGGGACATGCAGAGCTAAAAGCATAAATCTCTACAGTGACAGCTACAGGATCAGCTTCTGAATGCTGTAAGAGATGGCCACATATCTTGTGGCTCAGACACAAAAGGGAACACACAACCCACACTAACCGATGGGCTATGAAGTTTGCCTGGTTTGACTAAGCTTGTCTCACAAGTTGGAGGCCCACAGCAATTTGTATCTTTAGTGAGTCTCCATTTTATGAAAAAGATGGCATCTTAGCCAACAGCAAAAATATAAGTGTGGTCTTCTTGAGTTAAAAGCAGGAGTCTCTACTTCTTGAGTTAGAGTGTCAGATTCTTGGATTGGTGCTACAATAGACTCACTTCCAGACTGGGCAAAGAGATGGACACAACCCACACAGACCAGCAACATACAACAGCAAGACAAGAGGGTTTGTCTCAATTAAAACATTAACCAATTGCAACTCTTAATGATTAGCCATCAATTCTGCATTTAACATCAGAAGCCAAGAATGAAATCTTTTGCAGTGTTTTATTAAACCAGATCCAGCCAGGCTGTGAATCTAAAGTATCTTTCTTCCCCTTCTTTCCCTAGGGTTGCAAGGAAATGTTTGTCTTTTAGGGGTAAACCTGCTAATTTCTTTTAAGAGAGCCTAGATTATGGCCAAGTGTTCAATTCTAACAGTTGGACAAGAAAAAAAAAAAAGAATAGTTTAGAAAGGAATAGTGTTTGTTAAAAGTGCTCCTTGGGCAGCAGAGTGGAGAGTACAACGTATTTCTAAATTATCCATCATGTTGTAAAGCATCAACTCAGGTAGAGTCAACCAGAGATATCTTCTGTAACAATACCTTTAAATGTTTTCAACACTACATACATACAAAGCAATAGAAAAAAAGACTAGTCAATCCATGTGGCTCAGAAGTCTAACAGGGCCGGTAAAGAGATTGCCAGAAGACTTCTTTTAAATAGAATCCTTCTACAATTTGAAATACCATGTTTACATAACGCTCTCCTCCTTGCAAGATCATCTCCTCATAAGAAGCCAACACAAACATGTGATGCATGGAAACAATTTATGTCCATCTCTGAATTTCAAGTAGATCTCTAACAGATGATATATTCACTAGGCTAATTTTTCAAAGGGTCCTAAATCCAGATTCTCCCTATGCATGCACAATTGTACATGAATAATATGTGCCAAGATTTATGCACTCATTAGGTAACTGTAACTACTGTACTGGGTTTTTCTTTTGCATTCTCATTCTTGGATGTTCATACAAATTGTTGTGACTTAAGCTGAACAGCATCTGTAAAGATTTTATGTTTGGTTGGATTTTCTATACATGTATTTATTACCCAGTGGTTTGAGTTGATTTGTTCTGGCTTGCAATTTGTATTTTTGGACATCAAACAAGTTTTGAAGAAAGGAATGTGAAGAGAGCTGTATTTGGGACTTTATTTTTTCCATCCTAGTCAGTGAGTCTTCACACTGGCTAAACTATGGATGGACTTCAGTTTCACAGTTGACAGAACCAGGGACATATGGAGAAGAGAGAACCAGAGTTGGGAACGTGGCTTCAGGCCGTCTGCTTATAGAAAAATGTACTGCTTCCTTCAGGTTCGGACATGCCGCATTGGTACAGAGGAAGGGTGCTTTGTAACAAATCTTCAGAAGTAGTAGAGAGGCCACACCTCCTTCTGCTCCCATCTCAAGTTAAAAAGAGATTGGTATATTTATAGGGATTTACAATGCGGAATCTCATTTGCTGGAAAATAATTATGAGAGATTAAGGCAAGGATATATTTTCAGTCCAAAGCATGCGGATTTAGCCACATGGCTTCTACTAAAACTAGGCAGAAAAATCCTCTCAGAGGCTAGACATTTTAGTCTGGAGAATCAGAATATAGAAGATAAGCAGTAGTACCATGTATCCTCCATGTTTTTATTAAAGCCACCCTATAGCATGACCATATTAACAGTCAAATTTCTGTTCCAGATGAATGCATTTTTGTTTGCTTTAATTGCAGCAAAAGGCAAAGAGGCTAATTTTGCTCTCAGTGAAATCAACAGTAGTATTAATACCAATATCCATAGGAACAGGAGTTGGAATTTTGAGCTGAAGAAAAAAAAAATCAAGTACAGGATCAGTACCTAGCCCACATTCCAACAGAAAGTTATGCATAGTTAGTATTAAATGAAACCCTTGTGCTGATTAAAGGAGCAGAGAAGATGTCTGTGACAGAGGATCATTTCTTCTCTTGCTTCACTCTGCCATCCTGGGTGTGCATAATGTAAAATTACCTCCCCTTTATTTCCTTTTATATTTATTTCCCTCTGCATTTAGACTTTATATGGCAAGTTTCAACTTCTGCCAGACAGAGATGGCCACTTTATACCTCCTCTGCAAACAAGCTTCTATAATGAGGCTTCTAACACAGCCTTAACTGTAGTGACATATACCTCCACAGAGACTTCAAACATAGATCTCAAAACACTGTGCAAAAGTGGCTAAATGCTGTTATTCCTGTTTCAAAGATAGGGAAATTTAGTAACAATGGATAAGTGATTAGCCCAAGGTCACTCATCAAGTCAGTGACAGAGTCAGAAACAGAATAGTCTTGTGGTTATTCTGCTATCTTACTGCAGGGAAAAAAAATAATCTACGTGTACTTTCCAACTCAGAGCTGGGCCTACAAATATATACTAATTGTGAGTTCAGCTGTAATGACTGAGTGTAGACTTGTAAGATGTCACAGTAACTTAGAGCAACAAATACAGGGAGGGAAAGATACAAAAGGGAGACAGAAAAACAGTCCAAACATAAAAGGCCTCCTGATATAATTCAAGAAATGGGCTAAAATCATGTTTGATAACCAAAAAACAAAAGTATGGACCCATAAACCAGTGAACTGAAACTTCTGTAAAAAACTAGGCCATTCTTTTCCCATTACAAAAGGTAATTTGAAGTCAGGCTTCCCACGATTTGCACCTAACAACTGCTCTGATTTGCTGTTACTGTATGACCTGATCCTATGTTTTACACCCCCTTGCATTTATTTTCATTCCATTCTGTAAGTTCACCCATCTTCAAATCATCTGATGAAGTGGGATTTTCTCCCATGAAAGCTCATGCGAAAAATAAATCTGTTAGTCTTAAAGTGCCACACGACTTTTTTTTTCCTAAAGGGTGTAAACAAAATAACGAGGGGCTGGCCCATGCCACTCAACACACCCTTGTGGTCCTTAATAAGAGACTTGGGGAGGAAAAACTGGCTATTGACGCAAGCTTCACCATCACCACTGCCATTTCCCGATTCCGAGGGAGGCCCTGACCAGCCTAGGCCAAAACGAGAGACCCAGATGTCACTGGCATCTCTGCTAACTCTAAAAGAATCCCAACTACTACTGGGATTAAACAGGATTGGCCTCTAAGAGCAACAGCTACAGCTCGTCTCAATTATCTCAGAGCCATAGTGGGGTGGGGGCAGCGCAGCTGGCAGGGGGCCCCGTGAGGAGGTGCTGGGCAGGCTGATTGCAGCATGGGGCTGAGGTTCAGCCTGGAGCAGCGTGAGGTCCCAGGGGTGATGAGGGGCCAAGAAAGCAGTCGGGGAGGCTTGAGGCCAGCACAGGTTGGGAAGGGTGCCAATGGGCAGTGCAGAGCAGGGGGTGCATGGTGCGAGGCTAGGAAAGGGGTCGAGGGAGGCTTGGAGCAGGGTATGGTGTGGGACTTGGGGGGCAGCAGTGGAAGCCCAGGATTGGGACAAGAGGTGATGGGGGGACAGGATCAGGGCAAGGAAGTGGGTGGCGTCAGGAGGGGATCAGGACTGAGGAAGTGAGGCAGCATGAGGCCAAGGCTGGGGAGTTCAGGGAGCTGAGCCAGTGTAGGGCCAAGGGGATTTGGTGCCCATGAGGTTGGGGGGGGAAGGAAGCAGGGGGTCCACCACCTCATGGCACTGCTCCCGTCCTTCCACACCATCCCTGCCACCATCCCTCCCTGCCACCCAAACCCTGTCCTTCGAGGCCCCTCCACTATCTGTCCTTTTTACCATCCCACCCCTGCCCTGTCCTTGTTCCCCACACTTTCCCTTGTCGCCCCTTCCTTATCTATTTACAATTTGTTCTCTGGCCCTCTGCATGAAGAAAGATTTCAAATGCAGCCCTGCACCCAGAAAGGTTGGACACCTTTGATCTATGTCCTACCTGATCTACATACCACCAGGCACTTGCTCTGAGTGCTTGTTTGCTAGTTGCTGCAGCGACAAAGGGCTCAGATAAATGAATCCAAAAGAAATTCCCTTCCTTACATTCTTGTTTTGTGCTAAGAGTATCACCAGATCTGATAAGGGTTATTAAATGGCCTTCTAACTCTGACAGCGCAGTGCAACACTAATGGGAGTCCCAAATCATGCTGTTGGTAATATACTGCACTTATAAAACAGTAACATCTAGATGCCAGAACAGTGCCATGACCTATATTTCCTGGAAACCTATTTTCTTTCTTGCAGTCCGTATGGAAAGAGTCCAGCTGCTTTTCAAGTCCCCCTTCTTTCTGCTAGCCTTCCTTCCCTGAGCACCCTCATTTTTCCTGTCCCCAGCCTCTCTCATCCCCCATGGCACTCCAAGCATGAATTCTCTTCACTTCATTTGCATAGTTATAAGCAGTGAATACCATAAACTTGCAGTTACTGCCCATCTGCAATATCATTTTTACATTTTATTTTGTTTTCCTGCTTTTAAAAGAAAGTAAACCTCATGAAATGAGACCCCTCAAGCAATTATCAATGTTGCATATGGACAGTGACCATTTAGTCTTCTGAGGAATTTTCATGGATCCAAACCTGATGGGAAATAGCTTGTTTGATGCTGTCTTTGGGAGGAAAGCAGAACATACACTAGCACTGCCACCCCTCATAATTAGTGCTATTGCTAATGGCTTGTCCACTTGGCAGAGAGGCAACAGTTAAGTGAATGGGAGTGCTTTTTACAAGAGGGGTTAGGTTGGTTTATCTTCATAATTCAGGAGGCTGGATTTTTTCCACACCCCCCAGGGAATACAGTTACACTGACCTAATTCCCTACCCTCCATTACATTGTCTTTCCACTGCCGGAGGTTTTTAGACTATGCAGGGGGAGTGCTTCTTCCACTTTCATTGAGCAAATGTTCTTAAAATAGTCACCTTATATGGAAGGAAAGGAAGGCATTAATATAGGGTACTATCAAGTCCCTTTGGGGGAGGACTGAGTACCTCAGGTGACCATTAGTAGCATATACAACCCTTTCATCTTTAGGACACTGGTTCAAATCCATGGGAGACTTATAGAGTTTTATCATCTATGAAATAAGTAGGACAGTTTCAGTCCAGTTCCTCCCAGGCAGGTACCTCAATAACTGAACTGCTTCCACCATATTTATCTCTGGTGACAGATTCAGTGCTGCCCACAGGCTGAAGGGACTAGGAGACAAACAACAACAGTCTCCTCTGAGTGGTTACTCTGGTTTTTGTATTAAAACTGCTCTTATCTATGTGCATGTGAAGAAGCCTAAACTACCACTGCACACTGATCCTCCCTGATGAATGAGACATTTACTCTCCCTGGATGTAAATACATCATCATACAGGAGACTTACCCCCATTATAAGACAAGTTAATGACAAGAATTTCCAAAAAGAACTTTAGGGAGTTAAGTGCCCATTTTTCTTTTTTTACTCCTAACTCAGGTACCTTTGAAAGTGCCAACCAAGACCACCACACAGAAAAAGGCACATCAAAAAGTGAAACAACAAGGTAAAAAAAATGAAAATGTTTATGTAGACCCCCATTTTTATTCTGGGTATTTCCTTTATGCTTGAGGGGAGATTAGGAGTAGAAAGGGTTAGGACTGAAGAGTGAGCATATTTGCCTCAGTTGTCTCTCAAAAAAAAAAAAAAAAAAAAAAAAAAAACCTTCCCACCCTTACCGTTCCTCATTAGTCTGCATCCTGCATCATATGTCTTACATTTGAATAGTTGGCCAAAGACTTTAAAAAAAATTCTGTTCAGTGAACTTGCATTCATTTTTCCTGCTGATCAACCAGTCAACTGCCAGTGTTCTGCCTGAGACAGTATAGTGTATTTGGATATTTAACAGCTGAAGTAGACTTTATTCCAAAACCATCTCACATTAGTTGGGTGCTCCCCACCAAGAAACAAAATAAAAACAAAACTGAAGCAGTGTTGCACCACAACACCCTCTTATCTCTAGAAAATTTAAGTGGTTCAACGTTTAACACTTTGAAATGATTTCCCAGCTTTCTTACTTGTCCCATCTGTTTCTTTCAGTTCAATTTGATTTGTTTTAGTCTGTGCGTCTGCAGCAGCACCAAGAAAACTGAAGCATCACTGCAAACTTCGCTGCTACAGAGACATGCCAAGTTAGCATCAAATTCAGCCTCACCCAGAAAAAGAACAAGGTCGATCTGTCTAGTCTCTTCTCCTGAAAAAATAAGTATGAGAAGAAGCAAGCTGACTTCAAACTGAGTCTCTGGAATTAAATCCCTAGAAACAGGCTCCTCCCTCTAGACAGGTGCTCACACCAAAGGCCCACATCAAATGCCCCAAACTATGGAGAAGTGTCTGAACCTTGTGCCTTAAACCCCATCTTATGCCTTTATTATTCTGCCTAGTAACTTGGATAATTCCACCACAATTGCGTAAGCTTATTCAGGACTCTCTCACACAACTACAAATATGATTATTTATTAACTGACGGTAACATCTTGTGCATGTTAGCCACTTTCTACAACACCTAAGAAATGCACAGATACTGTTTATGGGAAAGAATTGGAACAGTAAGCAATTAATACAAGTCAACTTGATTTACTTTACGCACAACAGAAGTTGGAGAGAAATGCTGGCTGAAAGTAAAATTTCATCCTAGACCTTGGCTTTAAATACGAGCAAAGTAGAGACCTTGTAGATGAGATCAATGTTGTCCATGATTACTGGTGAAGGCACAGAAAAGATGGTCTGGTCACAAAAATCTAACAGCACTGGCTCTTTCTCTTAATAAGAGACTGTCAGATTAATGGAAGGCCCACGGCAATTCACACTTCCTTGGGAGAGACAGGTTCAGAAGCAGATTGAGCTGTCTCATTTCTAAGCCAATGAAGACTGGTCCATGTGCAATGTCATGTCTGCATGTGTACTCATGCACAGTCAGATCCCCATTTAAGGTTTACAACCACTGATTTTCATTTAAACTGGTAAGTTCTAATGAGCTCAAAATCTCAAAGGAAAAAAATTCAAAAGTTAGCAAACTTTATGCAGTGTTGTCATCAGCTTGAGTTGGCTCACGGTCACTCATGAGCAGGCTTTACGTTTGTATAAAAGCTCATGAACCTTAGTAAGCCTTTAACAAACATAGGTTCAGGTACAAGTTTGTAATAAAACCTAAGATTTCTCATGTTTTGCTCATTTGTGGGGTTTAGAACAGAAAGTTTCCCAATGCTCTAGAAGTTATCCTCAACAAAAGAATCCATCTGAGTCCAGGCTCCAGAAAATATACCTATTAGAGCTAACTCCCCATTGATGGCAAAAGAGTCGTAGGTCCTTTTTGACATTCCTCCTAAGAGGCACTGATGTAGCCTAAATTCAGCTAATTTGGATTCCTCTTGTATGAGTTTTTGATTAGGTCATGCAAGATCTACTGCAAATAATGATGATGTTTCATTCATTTATCACATGTATCTTTAAGACCTTGATTTGAGACTCAGCTGGATAATGCTATAGACCAACTTTTCTCATGGCTGGTTCTTCCCTGCTATTAAGCAAGCACCAATCTTATACATAGTAAAGAGGTGAGAAAGCACCACAGGTAAAATCATCTTGCTTCAGCAGCAAGGCGGCCAACTGTGCCAAAAAGTTTTCTGTGCCTTTAGGGCTGGACCAAAGTTCATGGCTCCACTGTTGTGAAGATGAAAAGGTTAAATGGGGGATATCCAAGAGCAGAGAGCATTATATTAGACAGATCAACATGTGCCCTCTTTGACATAATGCACTTGCTGGGTATTTCCAAGAGAGCCAAGGAGGATTTCAATGGTGCCTGTTGTACGCTGAACTTAGCCAATACACTCAGGTTACCCCTGCTTGGTTTTCTGACCATGACCTGGCACAACTCACTTCTTGAATTATTTCCACACCTATATCTTTTGCCTCATCACCAAGAAGAATAAAGGACTTTGGACTGTGATTTTGGTGGTCATCTCACTGGTTCTGACATGGCAAACATCTATATGATTTCCCCTTCCAGTCCACTGTCAAGTACCCACGAGCAAACATCAGTTAGATGAGGCTCACAATTCAAAAGCTATATAGTCTAGTTGTTTCTTGGGACTACAAACTATTGTGATTTAAAGGAGATCTGTGAGAGTTCAAGCATCTGGGTACAAACTGAAGCAGAGAAGGAGTCTGATCTTCCTCTCTTCAGAGTCACATTAATAACAATTAATGGCATACAGAAGAGCTATGACTGAAGCAGAGAGAATTTGTTATGGGTCACAAGAATCATAAAATACAATCTAGCTGATCTCTTTCAGGATACACGCACTGTGACACAATATGGATAGCTGGAATGCCATTACACTGGTGGATGTGCAACAAATTCCCCTGAAATCTACCTCCTTTCCTTCTTACCATGGACCCCACCGTGTTTGTTTTCTTGTTTAAGGATGTTTTCAAGTTATTGTTTCTTTATAGTTTCTACAATGCTTTTGTTGTATTGATGGCCTGTCTATGAAGTGCTGAAGGATGAGCAATAATATAGCAGTAAATATCTGCAACTCAGTTTCACAACTTTAAAAAAATACATTCTGTATGAAATGTTACATAGATAATGAACATTCACCTTAGCTCCAGTAAAGTGCACAATTAGCGGGCTGTCAAATTAGACATATTTGGCATTAACTCTATTAATGTTGAGCCATTTAACTGACCTTTATTATGCTGGCATTGGTTGTATATTTTCCTCAGTGTTCATTCACATCTTCCACTAATGTTTAATGAGATTTAGGTGCTCACATAAAAAGGAAAATAGACACCAATGTCTTTAAAAAGAGGGTCACCAACTATGCTGCTTCCATAACATCCTTAACAACTAGTCACAAAGTTGCATTAAATTCAGAGAGAGACATTCAGCAGCCATCTGGGAACAAATGAAGCAGAAAGTGAAAGCTAGCAAGGCAACCGCTGGGCTCAAACAAATCAAATACAAAGAGAGCTGTAAGGATAGCAGAAGTGAAGAGAACAGAAGGAAATCTACACCTAGGTATGCTACGTAATATATTGAACACTTGTGATTAGTAGACAGAGCAAGAGATGACACACTGCAGTAGGAAACTTACCAGTATGGAGAAAAAATTAATTCTACAAGCTGATATTTCAGAATTCCCTTTTGGGCAGGAGAGTACCAGCATGCTGCATACATACCTTTTGCTTATTCTAACTTAGGAGATACGAATGTGTTTGACTTCCCTCTACTGGAGAGAATCAGAACTGTGAAACTGCACATCTTTTGCCCTATATGCCTGATACTCCACAAAACACGAGGAGTTCTATGGCACTTAAAGACCAAAAAATGTATTTATTGCATGAGCTTTTGTGATACTCAGCAAACATCCTTCTGCCTGCATCTGACCTGGTAAGAGTCTGTGCTTTTACATAGGAAGTTTTAAGTGATATCATCAACATGGAGCTTCCAGTAGCCTAGGTATACACAGCATGACAGCAACCTAGATAGTTGGAAATTTGTTACACTATACGATAAAAGAAAAATGTCAACCCAAAACATCTTCAGCCAAATATGTAAAAGAGCTTTCATAATGACTAACAAAGTTTCCAACAACATGCTTATTTGATTACATCCTTAAAACAAACTCAGTTACCACCTTATAATATTTGATTTTTGCTACTTTTTTGATGTTGTAATGAATAAATTTAATTCTGCACATACACTTGAAATAAAACTCTATAGGCAGTACAATCTTGAACAAATAAATCACCATGCCACTAAATTCTTGTTTTATTGTACTTAACTGGAGTATGACCTGGATCCCAGCAATAAGTGACATTCATGCTACTGATCAGATAGGAAATATTTTGAGTTTGTAATATAGAAAATTACATTAATGTAACAAACAACATAACTAAATTTTAACTCAGGTAAGATCCAATTAAATGTGATCCTTCAACTAAACTCAGAACTCTTTCCAGAGCCAGGATGAATGGGTGAAATAATATATTTTGGGGGCCTCAGAGACCATGAGCCTATATCAAACTTCAAATTGGGGAAGGGTTAAAAACCAGATAACCTGGGTCTGAAAGCAGCAAGCTACAAAGGAAAGAATACCTGGCTACCTTGCCAGAACTGTTATGTTCTAATGAGCTCAAAATATCAAAGCAAAAAGAAAAAATATTCAAAGTTAGCAAACTTTATGCAGTGTCACAGTCAGCTTGTTGTTGAACTGGAGGACTGGATCACTCAGTGCAACAGAATATAGGAATTATGCCTAGCTCACCATGCAAAACTGGTTCAGACTGAAAATGATTAAACTTAACTGCCATCTGACAGTGGCGTAATGCTGTTGCCAACTTTTATGACTTTATCAAAAGTCATTACAATACTTGCCATTTTTATGAAACCCTAGCTCTTGGAGTCATGTATTTACTTGAGATGCTTATCTTTTATTTAAAACTAATTAAAAGCAAAATTTTCCTTCTCTCCCATGAGGGAGAGAAGAAAAGGTTGCATACATGACCTGGGCGCACCCAAAATGCTCAAACCAGACAGCAAGGCAAAAGAACCCAAAATGTATTACTTTTTATAGTCTTATGGTTCTTAAGCCAGTCTTGTGACTTTTGTGGACAGTTTGATTTAGGACAGATCAGATTGGCAACGCTGCCTGTGTGAACCAGGGGGTCTTCGTACTGCTCCTAGCGCACGATACATGAGCACACATCATCACAATGGGCAGTAATTTACATCCTAAGTGGCCAGCTAAGCAAACAAAAAATTGTACAGATATGAACAATTTTATCCCTACAGTGAATCTTGCCAAAGCTACTGCTGACGGTACCCATCGTGGTTTGGGCTCTCTGGGCAGTCTCTCTTCTGTGGATAAACAGAGGGTTTTAGTCTTGAAGGCAGTCATTCCAGCTGCTTTCACCAGCATCAGATTTATTATTTTAAAAAAATGGGGGGCAGGAGAGCTTTAAATTAAGTCATCCAAGCAATTCTGCAAATTTCCAACAGAGAGGTAAGGTCAGATACAGATGGACATTGAAATACACAGCAAGATCATTTACCAAGATCTAAAACACACTCGCTTTCAGTCCAGCAAGCAAAACATCAGACTGTCAAGACTAGTGTCATCAAAGAGGTACACATATCATATCTCTCATTATCTTAAAGCAATACTAACAGTTCAAGAGCAGCTGTATCTGTATTTCCCCTCAACAAGAGCACTGCTCTCAGGCCACACCGGTTCCCCAGATGTTGCCTTTCTGGGTAGAGACCCATATCGCTTACCTTTCTGACCATGGAACTGTGCAGCATGGAAGTACCAAGCCCCCACTATCGTACTCCCAGGATGCAAACAGACATCTGCCTGCTTTCTCTTCAGAAACAGTTAATAGGTGCCTGCTATAGCTAAAAGGCACCACACTACACTTCCAATGCAAACCTGCTTTCCTCTTAAGGTAAAAAGTATTAGAGAGAAAACCTAATAATTAAAGCATGAAAAGAACTTATCTTAGCAGATACCACCCAAACCTAAAATCAACTCTGGCAGGATAAGTCCTTCAACAACCTCACCAAAGTAAGTTCTTTACGGTTATCAAGTCATCACAGCTTCAGCTGAGACTAAGCAGTGCGTAGATCATTCTGTTCATCCTTCACGCAGATCACGTGTCTTTGACCGTCCTAGAACTTCCAGAAGCAGGAAATTAGTATACAATGGGTCTCTCTCCCCAGCTTGTATCTTCAAAGGCATTGGCTTTAGGAGGGATAATTAGCATTCCCCTCACCTCTAGGTGTTTCACTAGGAAATCCACTTCACCTGTTTTTCCTAAAAGACCTTTGAAATTCTTCATACCTTCCAGAGATTGCATTACTCTCGTCTTCCTGCTACAAAAGTTCCATACACTCTCACACCAGTACATCATCACTTGGATATTTACAACCCTGCAGAAACACCCCATTTTAGATACAATGAACTCCAAAGATGATCAAGTTGACTCAGCAAAGTTCCTTCAGCCTATTGCAGCGAATTGTTAGTTTGTCACAAATGCTTAGAGCTCTTTAATCTTTTCCATTAAAAACAAAAACAAACAAAAAAGCCCAACATGTTTTATTCTGAAGTAATCTTGTACTGATTGTCTGAAGGTAAGTAAAATGGATACACATAAAGATAAATTCTTGTTAGAATTTCAGAAGGTGTTTTGGTCAGATATATTTCTACTCTGTGAGTCTGATCCTGCTCCAGTTGAAAGCAACAGCAAAGCTCTCTGTGATTCCAAGGTATGGCGTGAATCTTTCTGCGATCAGTGTTAGAGAAAGGCTCAGATCAAAAGAGTGTAGATCCCACCAACTCTCAGAACTGCAGAAATTCATATGTGGATCCAAATTTTATCTGTTACAAATGTTAAATAGAAGTGTCTGTGGTTATGACTACAATGGAATACCTTTATTTCTACAGCCATGGGAAAAGTTGCATTTATTTTCCTTCCTTAACCTGTTTGCTAATTAAGATAGCCAGGAGAACAGTCCCGTGTCTCCAACACTGACTGCTATTTTGCCAGCACCATCATTTTAAAAAGAAACCTAACTATTAGAGAAAAGAATAAGACTAAATGTGAGGAAAGATTATTCCATACTGCAGGGTTACAACAACTGAATCTGTTGCTGGCCACTGCTATAGACAGAGCACTAGTCAAGATGGACCCACTGCTCTTATCCAGTCCATCCATTCCCACCTTTTTATTCCTCCTGACCCACATGTAGCTGTCTGGACCCAACAGAAGGAAGGAGTTCATCCACTTGTCCTATGTTTTTCCATATTGTATTTAGCACACATAGCTCAAAATGAAACTTAAACTGATGAGTTCTGAGAAAGTGGTAAAAACTCTTCCACCAGCTTTGGCTATGTCTGCACTCCATGAGCAAGTCAACTCAGCCACAGCAATGCAGCTATAGAGGTATAGCTCGATAAAGTTATGGAGAGGATGGTATGATGTGACGGCCTAGTTTGGCAATAGACTGAGTTTTGACTACTGGTGGTGGTAATGCCAGTGGCCTGAAAAGGGAGGTTGGATGGGGTGACTTCTGAATTATTAAAGAATTCTTTCTTGAGTGACTGACTGGTGAGACTTGCCCATGTGCTCAGAGTTTAACTGATCACCATATTTGGGGTCGGGAGGAAATTTTCCTCTGGGGCACGTTGGCTAGAGCTCAGGGTGGCGTCTCCTTCCTCTGTAGTGTGGGGCATGGCTCACTTGCCCGTGTATTCTCAATATCTTAAAAGTCTTTAAATCATGATATGAAGAATTTAATAATTCAGTCATGTGACAGACATTTATTGCAGGAGTGGGTGGGCGAAATTCTTTGGCCTGCATCGTGCAGGAAGTCAGATTAGATGATCATATTTGTCACTTCTGACCTTAGAGTCTGTGACTATAGCTCCCATAGCGTAGATACATCGCAAGTTAATCTAATGTAACCCACTCACTAAAATAGATGTTCTCACCGAGATTTGCACCCTTTAACTATATTGGTTAAGAAAAAAAAAAATCCACGTATCTGTCCTGGAAAGTTGTACTGTTCTCCTCAGTCTATGAGTGTAGGAGTAAATGTGCTTACAGTGAACATAAACTTTTGGACAAATCTGAACAGGTTTTAGGCATCAGCCTTTCATCCTTCAGAAAGATGAAGTTTCATGCTGGGAACACATAGGAACAAGTTAATTTACTCAATAATAAGTTACCACCACAAAGAGCACTTGACCGTCTTAATTTCCAGATGATTTGCACTATACTACCACAGATTGTGTAAAAAATAATGAATAAAGAAATATTAAAAGTGATTGAATGTGATTAAACTAGATCATAATTCAAATTGCACAATTACGGAAAAATTATGTTTGAATCCACTTAACTGACATACCTTCTTACACTGGATGGGCTACTCCATAAATAATTTTGTTCAACCACTTCTGTCCATATCCCCCCACCCTTTTATCCCTAAAAGACTCTATTAATGCAAAAAACAATCCCAGCCTGCTGTGCTGCATGACAGCCTAATACCCAGGAGGCATGAAACATCATAGAGCACAGCTTTACATGTGGCCAACATAATATATTAATCAAATTCTCCCAAGCAGTGGAGGCATTTGTTGTTGTTTTGTGGGTCAAACCAGGAAGCGGCAGATGGGACGGGCATTCTGTTTACATGTGATGTCTTTAAACCCATCCACCTCATTTATGACTGATGGAACTTTACCTTACACAGACACGGAGGAAGCCTCAGACCAGAGATAGACTTATTTTATAACCACATACCCCTACCATTAGGAAGCATGGTTTTCTCCCACATGGTCAACAGAACTTCTCATTGTTATTTTCTCTTACTGTTTTCCTTTTCCTTTCCAGAAAAATATTTGGCCAGTTGTAGGTCTGAAAGTCTGGAGCAGGGAACTGGTTCAAATGTCTCCATATCTTTGGATTAGAACTTTTCAACTCAGACCCATGTGTACTTTGAAGCTACTCTTATAATGAGATTAATAGGATCAGCACACCCATCCAATCAGTCTCAGGGCTAATCTTCTCAGACGAAGGCCAAGTTGCCACCCTCAGATCAACTTTCCCAATCGACTGATCAGGTTTGTGAAGACTGATTCAGTCAATGAGGAAGCCGACCTCTGAACACTACCCTGGCAACTGCAGTAGTGCTGAGTCGAAGGGAGACCCCTCTCTTCGACACAGCACAGCAGACATGCCGAGCGTAGGGCAATCGAACTAAGATACGCAAGTTATTTTAAAGTAACTTTCGTATCTCCGTTCGACTGTGCCAAAAACAGCAGGCAATGTAGACCTGCCCTCAGCTGACTAAACTGAAATCACTTGGCTGTGGCACAAGCAACCTAAACACGTGTGTTAGAGGTTCCTCTACACTCTGTTCTAGAGGACTAAAATCCCTGAATTCAGAAAGCACATCTCCTGGAACCAAATCTGGGGGACATGGAGAAGCAGTTAAAGACAATACAATCCAAACCACTCGCAAATATTAAAAGCTTCATAATGCGATGCCTATACTTATAAAAATGATTGAAAATGTAATTCTTATAAACTATAAACTTTAAAAGTTTTGGAAATATTTTCATATCGTGATTTCAGCACTTGGACTACCACACTACTAACAAATAAACAGCAAGATTCTGTAGTGGGGAAAAGTATTATCTCTGGATGACACGCTGAGGTTTGTTGGGTTTTTTTAAGTTATCTGATAGATATTAGGGGGGGGGTTTAAGTTCTCACTTAGATATTAATGTGAGAGGTGCATTAGAAGCAGTACATTTATGCTACATGTCCCTGTTTTGATTTCCTTTTTAAATTCACTGTCATAGTCTTGGAACTGAAAGATACCACACATGACCTCAACCCATGGGGGCAATTTTCTTCTAATATAATTAAATTGGTTTCTCCATTTTTAAACTATTCTCTTAAATTTTTTGTGATTTTTCTTAAATTGATTTTCATGAAGAAACTGATGGACAATGAGAAGTACAAAAAAGGTAAATGACTTACAGCATATATGTTTCCAAATACAACATGCTTCAAGGAATCACCAAAAGAATTATGCAATTTTACAACTTATCAAACCTGGTAGACCAGAAAGTACAAAGCCAGACAGATAATAGACAACATCATATAGACAGATAGAAAATAAACATGAACAGGGAGAAGAGAGAAGGATGGTACTGGGGATGGGGGAAAGGAAGGTAATGGGAGATAGGAGAAATGGACATCAGACATTCATTGAATCACCTAACCTTTGTTAATAAACCTATATACTAAAATCTGGATGCAGACTTATTGATCTTTTAGAGGGAACTGTAGCACTTTTATAAATGGACTAAAAGGTTGCTTTGGGAGCATTAAAGCAGCCCTACTGAGTGAATCACAATGGAAATGGTATCCCCCGAGCCTCCATAGTTAGTATAGCTTTTCTGTTGTGGGGAAAGAGAGAGAAGCAAATATTTTTCCTCTTTTCCCCTCCTGTGAAAGTACATCCAGGTCATAAAGGTATGTCCTCCTTTTCTGCTCTGAATATCAGCAGCTCCTATAGTTAAAATGTTGACCTAAAACTGGCTGCTTTTGTTTAAAATATAGGATGTTCATAGAGTTTGAATCTTCCCTTAAATAATATTTTTCAAAAGGAGAATTTAAAAAAAAAAGAAAGCCAAAATAGATTTGGAATGGTTGTTACCACAGTTAAGGAAAAGCCTTATTTTCATTATTAATTCCTGGATCTGTACAATAGCAACACTTTTTTAAATGGGGCCTTTCATCTCAAAAGCACTTTACAGTAGAAAGACTGCCATTTCATCCGGCAATGAAATACAATATTCTTCTGGGGGTGAAATGACAAAACTGTGTAGCAGTCCTAGAATCAACACACAATGGTATAGGGCACAGTAAAGGACACCGTGCCCAACTGAAACAGAAAAGGGAATTTAGATGAGGCATCTACAGTTACCCAAGATGGAATTTGACCATGACCCCTACTCTTGCAAAAAGTTCCATAATATTAGTCATCGAAACAAGCAATTGCAAAGACTTTTGTGTGTGGATGCAATCCACTACAAAGGGGTCTTCAGAATGATGATGGAAGCGTGCTTTAGTAAGAGATACTTCACAACGCAACTAAGATGCCCGCATTTCCAAACTGTGAATTGACCACCACACATTCAAAAATCAGGTCTAATATGAATCTGGAAAGTTGGGGAGTGGGTGCTGTAAATAATTTAGAAAAAAGAGGAAATTCAGTAGAAAAGGAGTATGATAAAGTAGGGCTAATTGTCTCCAGTTCCCTCAGACAAGCAGTACAGGACAAAGAAAGCTCCTGGATACACAGTCATGCATATGAGGAGACTGAGAGACTCCTAGGGTGGAAAACATAGTGATGAAAGCAAATTATTCAGAGGGAAAGCAAACCATTCACTCCATCATTCACTCATCCTTTCAAATAAGATGCAAGACAGAATCCTGACCATTTGTTATTAAAAACCTTATGGCATTTTTTGCAAGATTAAAAATGTTAACTAACATGTCCTGGTGAATATCCAACTAGCATAATTACTGTGTTTCCTAAAATTCCCTCTATGATTTGGAATGGATTAGTTTTTCCTTCATTTCTCCTCCCAAAACACCTCTTGTATAAAGTTGCTAGTCCAAAATGGTTCCAAGGGTGCACAAATTTCAACAAAGGGTAATTCCTGCATAAAATCTATATATACCTTCTGGAAGAAAGGCACTGTGAACCAGATTCTGAAGACTTAATTGACATGAGAAGTATTTTATTCCAAGATTACTCCATTGATTTAAAGGGGACTTCTTGAGGAGGAAATGACTATAACATAAACTAAATTTTTTACACTATAATATAACTATACATTAAAATTAATGGGTCATATCCTCAGCTGGTGAAAACTGAAGTACCTCCACTGAGTTTAATGGAGTTGTGCTAATTTACACCAACTGAGGATATGGCTCATTAGGTATTAATGTGTTTTGCCATCTCTAAGTATAGGAGAGTGTTGAAGATGTTACATGTTATATGCAGTCTTATAGAGGTAAAAAGGAATGAGGTAAGGGTGTCAGAAATTATTTTATATACTTTTGGCTGCCTTGCTAAATCTTCATGTTGTTTTAAGAAAGTGTCTGGAGCTTGTTTAACTTCCCAAAGGAAGATGCCATGAAATACAAGACTAAAATTAATGTTCTATTATTGTTTATTACACATAGCACCTTAATCCATGTTGTGCAACATATTCATAAGCAACCTGCATAAAGGGGTAAACAGTTAAATTGCAAGATTGCACATAAGACAAAACTACTCAAGAAGATAGTTAAGTCCAAAGCAGACCAGGAGGTGGTACAAAGAGGTCTCACAAAAAATGGGCAACAAAAAGGCAGATGGAATTCAATGTTGATAAATGCAAAGCAATGCACCTGAGAAAACAAAATCCCAGCCACACATACACAATGATGGGTCTTAAAAAGCTGTTACCACTCAAGAAAGATCTTGGAGTTATTGTGGATATTTTTCTGAAAACATCTGGTCAATGAGTAGCAGCAGTCAAAAAAGTTAACAGAATGTAGGAGCCATTACAAAAGAGACAGATAAGACAGTAAATATCATAATGCCACTATATAAATCCATGATACACCCATACCTTGAATACTGGATGTAGATCTGGTCACCCCATCTCAAGAAAGACAAAGTGGAACCGGAAAAGGTGGAGAGAAGGGCAACAAAAGTTATTAGGCCAAATTGAACCTCTCATGTGGAAGCTCCTGTGACTTTTCAGGTTGGAAAAAAGATGCTTAACAAGATAGAGTAGAGAAAATTAATAAGATACTGTTATTTACTTCTTCACATACAACAAGACCCAGGAGCTACCCTATAAAATTAATAGGCAGCAGGTTTAAAATAAATCCACAACTAATAGTCAACCTGTAGAATTGGTTGCCAGAGGATGCTGTGAAGGCCAAAACTATAACTAGATTAAGAAAAGAAACAGAAAACATTTCTAGAGGATAAGTGCATTAGTGGTTATTAGCCAAGATGGTCTGGGATGCAACCAGCATCTCTGCCCTTTGACTACCAGAAGCTGGGGATGAATTCAATAATTGCGCTGTTCTGTTCATTCTTTCTGAAGCACCTGGAACTGGCCACTGTCAGAAGACACCATTAGATGGACCATTGGTCTGAACCCACATGCATGTTTTTATAACTATGCAGGGGACATTAAAGACAAAACTGAAAAGTCCACCCCAAAGGATTTTAGTCTTGATTAGGTAATACAATGGAACCAGTTGTAAAGAAAGGGACATACATGCCTACCACAGGAAGTTGGAAAGTCTTAACTTTTATGTGTAGACCAACTCTAAATTGACATAGCTACATCAGCCAAGGGTATAAAAACACACACCCCTGACCAACATAGCTACACCATCCTAACACCCAGCCTACAGATACACTTCCATTGATCTTGCTGTTGCCTTGTGTTCCTAACTGACAGAAAGAACCCTTCCATTGGTGTATGCTGCATCTACACTACCGGGCTTTATAAGCATAGCTATAGCAATGTACTTATGCCAGTATAATCTTTGTAGTGTAGACACACACAGATTTGCCTACTGAACGACACCCAAATCACCGTCAACTTTGCTTGGATTTCTCTGACATTCTGAAATAGAATGGATGCATCCAAAACACAGTTTGTCAGACACTGGTTCAGGAAAGCAAGCTCCCACTTTTGTCAGCATTTCCCTAAAAATTATACCCACCCACCCCCCTTCAAAAAAACTGGACAACAGCAGAAATCATCTCAATGAGCCATTTCTCAACTTCATTTCCCATCTACTTCAACATCTTTTTTGTGTGTGTAGAACTTCCTGCCACCACTGTGCTTACATCCTTGAGATCTTGGAAGACCCGTGGGCTTAAGAAACTGCTCAAACATTGGCGGTATGGCAGGCATGAAGAGACTAGTTAGCCCAGTGGCATCAAACTTATTTGTTATGGTGGGCCAGGTTTGACTTAAATGTACTTCAAGTGGGCCATACATACCATAAATCAAGATACTACGGCACTCTTGTGGCATCGTGGAGTACTGTATATGCAAAACTGCACTCTGTGATACCTCCCACCCCCATTAAGGAGAGAGTGTGGTCTCATAGTGTGCAATCTCCCATATCCAGCAGGCCATGATGCCACGAGTCCTGACACTCTCGCAGCACTGCAAAAGCACTGAGCATGTGAGTCCAAACTCTCTCTCTGTTAGGGAGAGAATGTGGTCCTGTGGAGCACAGCCACAGGCCAGATGGAAGAGGTCCACGGGCCACATTCAACCCGTGGGCCACATATTCAACACCCCTGAGATAGCCACAAAGAAAGAACATGAAATGGTTTTACTTTGAACACGCACACTTTGTTATTTCCTCTTTGGTTCCCTCCCCTTCATGTATTGATAAATTAATTTGGGTACACAGAGGTCACCATGAAAGAGTCTTGATCGCCAGCTCCAAAATGGATGGCTTAAGAAACCGCTGTTACTTCCTGTTGTCATCACAGAGTGCAGGGGGTGATGTGGTATCTCAGATACGGTGATACTTGTAACTATTAATTTCTCTACCTCTCTGGTGGGGTTAGCGATCAAGGTATGGAATGGTACGGAAGGTCAGTAATAGAAGGCTAACATGTTGGCAGAGGGCTGGCCTCAAGCAGAGGAACAGTAGGAAGCAGGCATAAGAAGAGCTCCTTTAGTCAAGGGTCAGAAGTTTGATGAAATACAGATTTTGGCTCCACTCTTCAGCTGTGACTATGCAGGACTGGAGTTTATGAAGGCAACTAAGCCAATTCCATGGCATCTCTGTACTGGACTGCCTGAGCATCAGTCCTTACCCCAACACAATGTAGAAATGCTGTATTAACACAGACTGCCAACAACTTAGGAAAACTTTCTTACTAGGAGAGTGGTGAAGCATTAGAATGGGCTATCTAGGGAAGTGGTGGAATCTCCATCTCTGGAGATATTTAAGGCTCAGTTAGACAAAACCCTGGCTGGGATAATTTAGTGGGAGTGGTCCTGCTTTTTTAGCAAGGGGTTGGACTAGATGACCTCATGAGATCCCTTCTAACTCTATGATTCTATGAACTTCAGCAGCCGGGGCTTCAGGTAGCCCTGGCCCCATGTTTTTTCCCCTACAATAAGGAGAGGATATCCTTGGGGATCTGGTTGAGAATATTCAGGCAGTTTTGCACAACAGAGTAATACTAAGCAGCCAGTCTTATTCTGCAAATAATGTATGTACAAACATTAACAAGCAGTATTACAATGAAGTGAGACAGCTGGTCATTTTTAAGCTTTGTTGTTCTTCACAAGAAACAACTCCCAAACCTGAATTGTTTAACTGTTCAGTTTCAGCAATGATCCGAACAAAATTTGAATACGATAAATCTTGGCCTGTCTCCGCCTCCCTGCCTTTAAAAAAATCTGCACCTCCAGATAAAGTAGAATGAAAATTACACTGCGTTAAGAAGTTCTAGGCATTCCTGCCAGCAAAGTGAGGGAAAATTAGCATTACTACAGTTAGTGGCGCCCTGGATTACAGATATCTAAAAATGGAAGATTTTTTTCCCCTAAAAAGTACATGTATTCCTCTTCAAACCTGGTTTATATAGATAACATTTCAGCTCTCTCCAACAGTCTGCTTGAACTGATCATTAGCTAAGTAAAACAAGAGACCACTTTGTAATAAGCATCTGTCAGTCAAACAGATATCACCGTATGAGCCACCTAAGCAGTGCCACTTCCCAATCAATGACAGGACCTGTACTCAAACAGTTTACATGGAGTAGTGCCAGCTTCTCATGCATTTGACTGATCGGGTCAAACTATATTTCAGACAATGAGATTTCTGCTTGTCCTGCCTCACCTCTACAGTTTCTACATTTTACTCAACTAAAGATGCTCATTAGTTAAAAAATCAAAAACCAATGAAATGAAAATAAAAGCTGCCATTACAGAAACGCAAGTGAGCGCCCTTCAGTTCCACTCAGAATTTGAATTTTAGTACTGAAGGCACCTGGCTTACTGCTAGTCTGTTCTTCAAAATTATGAAGCATGGATGTGGTGTGAGATTGCTGGACTTTATGTACTTCCCTATATCATGACTGATTTCAATGTCACATCTCAACAAAAGCACTATGTACAATAGTTTGTCTCTGAATAAACCCTAATAGCTCATAAATTGCTAGTACAATAATCCCTTTAGAATTCTTTCTTTATCCTCAGTTTTCTCCCTTTTCCATACCTGTTTCATTATAGAAACAAGATATTAAACAAGACAAGGAAGAAAATGATGTTATATACTACTGTTCATCAACAGAACAGACACTACACCCTATATAGTTAAGGAAATACAGACAAGAATAGATTTCACTATTTACAAAAAACACTACAGGACCTGTTGCATAAAGACAGGGTAAAAGGGGCTAATGCAAATTCAAATATTTTTCCTTTCACTTTGTAGACAAGGGTTTTAGAATTGTCCTGCACATAGAAGCTTACAAGTAAAATGGGCTAGGGGAGGGCAGAGAAACTTCAATTCAGCCTAGATTGTTTAAATCCAGTGTTATTACTTTCCTTAGAATTACTGAAGTCTGTTGCAAATGAAGCTGCAGTGTTGGAGGGTTATTTGCTCCAAGGACCTTTTTAATATGGCTGTATTGTAATACTGCAGTGCAAAAAGCTCTAGTCAGAAAGAGAAATTTTGCTCAGAAAGAGAACTTGTGAGCACTGAAAAATGCATTTTTGCTTCAATCTGTACTTGTTTAATAATGGTGCTATTTAACAAGATCAGTTAAAATGACTGGCCTCAAAATACATAGCACTGTACCCTCCTCTTATGAAACTCCTAAGCCACTGAAGTAAAATTAATTTGTCTAAACCAAATAATCAAAGCAAGCAGTGACATTACAAAGAGCATATTTAAAAGAAGGAAAATCTTTAGTGACCAACAAGAAAATAATTTTAAAACAAAAAGGAAAAAAACCTGCAGGAAGTCAACTAAAATATGTACTTCCCTGCCAATGTAAATGAACTGTCCCCTTACAAGGAGTAATGTGTCATCTCACTTTGACTTTTGTCTTAAATTAAGAAGGCACTGGATCCGCACACACTAGGAAAAAGCTATTGAAAGCTGGGTGTATGCTTTACCATGTTACTAGTCAAATCCCATACACCCATGCATAATTATTTTTCTACAAGGTTATGCCTAATTGGCCACTAACCTAATTGATTAATCATCTAAATTTTAAGGAGGCATCAGGAAGCAGTCTGAGGGCAGCAAAATGTTTATTTAGGTACCAATATGAAACCAGTCTGTGACAGCTAATTCCTGTTGTTCATATTGGCATGGGCACACATAGGTAGGTGGGGGGGGGATAAGAGGGTCACTTGAAATCTGGAAATCAACAAGCCCTGTGATCCGAGAATGATCACAATTCTAAGTAAATTGTTAGTTTCCAGCAATGCAAGTGTTAAAATTATTTTGAATGTGACAGAGAGGATCCTTTAAGCAGACACATAATTCTCATTTCCACGTCTGCGTAATAAAATATACATTTCCTTGAATCTTAACCCTTATGGTAAAGGCAGAGGATAAATGCCATGCATTCATACTCCAGTTTCCTTCGTGAAATCACCTTTGCACTGACTGCAGATAGCTGCATGACAAACACCTGCCTTTTGACAGACCTTGGGAGTGAAAAACAAAACTTTGAGTCAAATCCCATTTATTTCTCTCAAATCAAAGTTAATAGGAATCGGTCACACAAGTATCATTGCCAAATGCACTAATGAGAAGCTATACAGCTTAAAAGCAAAGCCTTCCTGATCAAGACTTTTCCTGTGCCCCCCCCAACCCCAAACACACCCACCAATTTTAGATTTAAAAAACCAAAAACCATTTGGCTATGAATGGGTAGATCTACTAACAGGATCTGCCTGATAACAGGTTCTGTGGCATAAGAGGCTACCACAGTCTATGGTCCAGTAATAAAGACAAACAATTAATGCATGGGGGGGGGTTGAAATACCACCATATACAATTAAACATTGACAAGACACAGGAGCCTTTCTAGACCACCTCCCCTCAGCCCTTCATTTCTGCAATCAATGAAACACCTTCTCCTACCTTGAGCCACTGATGCTCCCTGAGCAGCCCCCCACTCATCCTCTTCTTGCAGAAAAATCAAAAGGCTCCCCCTTTTTGTTCCTACAGCATGTCAGTTCTTTCTCCCAGGGGGTCTCTGTGTGCCTGCCCGCGGGTAGTAGATCCCTCAAAAAGAAGACTTGGAAATGGGCATCCCAGGGAGCAAATCCTCTGCAGTTTCAGTTCAGTGAGAGCAGCAGAAGCAACAGCAGCAGAGAGGCAGCGCTGATGCTCCGCAGGCCACATCGTTCATACCTTATACATCACTACCGCATTGCTCCTAATACGCGGGCCCCGCGCCTTTCCCCATCTCCTCACAGCACTTCGCTTTGCAGCAACAACTGTATGGGAATGCCTCCAGTCCTTCCCAGGCCTCCAGCTCAGCAGCAGACTATTTGGGGCTCAGCAGGCACAGCAAATAAATATGCAACCACCTGGAGGGTGCGCTTACATCCTTCATTAGGATCTGCCACCCAAAGCTGTCGGAAGTCACCTGAAGGGACCAAGGGAGCCTAATTCATCCCACTGGGACAAATTCTGCATTCTCACAGCTCCCATGAACTACAGGGGGGTTGCATGTTAAAGGAGACACTGAACCTTAATAAATCCCAACACTAAAATACTTAGGGAAACACTACCCACTCAGAACACCCTCTCTGTCATGGGCTCTTTGTCGATCACCCCTCTAAAAAAATCATCATTCACACTCGCATGTTAGTTACAGCCCAACAGAAGTGTTGCATGATTTTATTCTATTATTATTATTCACGCCTTCTGTAACACTTTTGTGGCTTTCCAAAGCATTTGCAAACAGCACATCAGAAAAGAGTGACTTCTGTCACATGGTTTTGATTTCAACCCCATAATCCAGCGCTTGTCACCTTGCTGTCTCAGTGCTTTGCAAGAATGTGTAATACAGCAAAAAATGCAACAATTTATCAAATGTCTTTTTTGTCTCCTTAACCTAGCACATGCTTTGAGAAGATCTTTTTGTTCCCTTCCTCCGGTATCACTCCAACATAAAAAACCCCTTCCTCCTCTTTCCATTTCTTCCTTCCTTGCTGTGTCTCAACCTCTCACCAGGAAGCAGTTGTTATTAAGAGAAAGTGATGGGAGCGAAACCACCTTTACATAATGTGCTGAGCATATCAAGACTTGTCAATTTCAAAAGGGATAGCGGTGTTAGTGTAGTCCAGTAAAAAACAACAAGGAGTTAAGTGCCACACAACTCCATATCAAGACTTGTCATCATTCCTATCTGTATTAAGATGCTTTACCAGATGCAGAGGATGCAAAAATCTTTTGTTAACACGCCCCAGCAGGCATGGCACTCTGTCCCCATCTAGTGACGTCTGAACCCCTGATAAGGATGGAAAAGCCTGCTCTAGCCTTGGCTCAGAGAGATGGGTCCTTCAACTAGCCTGTTAGCTTCTACTGCTCAATGGTCAGAGATCCCAATTTTGCTCCCTGCTGCCAATGACCTAGCCAGCAGCACAGCTGCACATTTTACTGGCCTGATTGCATCTTTTCTTCAGTCATTTATGCTTGACAATCTGACTGGATTTCCTGCTCTCCCTGTGGCATATGGGCATGGTGATCTGTTACCCTAACTGTTGATGAATCCATTCTGAGGAATGAAGCCTTCCAAAGCTGCAACATACAGTTGATGTACCACAGATAGCAGTGTAGAGCAGACCATTCCCTTTGTCCCTAGCCTCGTTCTATGTATTTAACTTGATAACTCTGACTTCTAATCCATTAAATCCACCGCTTTCTGCGGGAGGGGTCAGACAGACAGGCAAGATTAGTTAAAAAGAAAAAACCATCAGTTAAGTATAAAAATTCCTATTCTTCCCTTTCGTAGTAAACACATGCTACTGGGCTGTAAGAAACAATAAAATCAATCTCTGGGGAGGAACAGACTGCTCCTATAATTAAATACATAGGTGAAGAAATTGTGACCTTGAAAAAAGGCACAGCATATTGGATGATTTTTTTTTGCGCTAATTCTAGGATCTTGAGCTTGTAATATTTAAAAAATGTGAATGTTAAATTGCCTTACTTATTTCTTCATACATATAGATCTTCTGAGAAAGTCTGATTGCTGAATCCCTTTGAAGAGAGTGAGCATTAACCTCCTTGGAGCTGTTAATAGTAGGCACTGGCTGCAGTGGATTATAGACTCATAACAGGGTGTTTTGCCTCATGTAACTCTGAACCAATGCACGTGACTAAGGCCAGGAGGAAAAAAGTTCAGCTGCTTATCAGCTGCCCTCTGTCACATATGTATTACAGGAGGAATAGCTCTTCCTGCTTTATAGACTTTGATGTACACCCTGAGCCATCTGACAATGGATGCCTCAGAGATTTTGTTATCCTTAACTGCTGACTGATAAAGGACAAATAAAGATGCTGAATGTCTTATTGATCGTGTGTGATTGAGCTATACCTTGATTGCCCTTCTGACGCTGTGTTTATATCACTCAATTTCTTTTTGGTGCTTTGAATTAGGAGAGAATGGTGGTTAGTGATGTCTTCTGGAAATAAATGTTAATTAACTGGACACAAACTGGATCTCACCAAGTCTTTATGAAAGGTACAATTATTGAATTTTCATAGAAAATCTCCAAATCCAATATCTTCCTTGCCAAAGTGTCTAGAAGGGATAAACATGAAATCTCCACTTAAAGACTCAAAAAACTTTGTTGATTGGGAATATCCAAATTAGCTTCCTGCAGAGAAATCAAATACTGAAGACATAGAATTAAACCAAATCTGATCATACAGTTATGGGCTTGTCTTCACTGACGGCAGCAAATTCACTGGCTTGAGATAAACATCCCTGACTGTTTGATCCACTCTGTGAAGATCCACTCAGCAGATCAGGAAGCAGACCCTGGAAGACCACTCTCATAGAAGTAGCAGCCCTGAGTTGGAGAGAAGGGGTTTCCCTCTGGCTCAGGTTATTGAAGACAGTGCAGTAAGTAGAAGGTAGGCAACCAGAGGGAGCTATGCAAGGTATTTTAAATACTTTGCATATGTCCTTTTGAGTGCCAGCAAAATCAAACAGCAGCGTTGACCAGGTGTTAAGACTCTGGACTAGAACTCAGAATAGAGTTGTCACTTCTAACAACGACCTTCTCCTTTGTGATCTTGAGCAAATTTGTTCCTTTTGTCATTTCTAGGGTGGGTGTGCATGCATACACACATAGTTCAGGTAGTATGGTCTTATAAATAGATAAATAGCAGTGTTATAAGGAAGTATTTGGAGCAATAAATTTTGGGTTCCTTTTGCCAGGAACACATTCACGAGCAGAGAGAATTATTTCTTTAGTATATTGAGATCCTGAAACCTAAAATGCACAGATCTAATGTGAGTTGGATATGATAATTTAAACCAGATTCCAAGATAGCTCAGCCCATGGGATTCCCTTCTTTCCATGAGCAAGTAGCCCATGACCTCTGCCAAGCACCCTATTTGAATCGCAAAAAAGGAGTCCTGTGACACTTTAAGACTAACAAATTGATTTTTTGCTTGGACTCAGCTTCAGTTGAGCCGAATTTAGATGTACGCTTTTAGGCACTAAGCAAGAAAATTGACAAACTGGGAAGGGCACTTATGCTTGTACACTTGTTTTCCACAAACATGCCTGCCAGAGAGATTTAGAATCTAAAAAGCAAAACAGGCCTTCGGTTTACCACCCACTGGCTTGCTTCTTGTATCAGGCAGGGAACCAGCCTCCCATAAGTTTGAAAAATAGTTGACTAATCAAGTTCTATTTTCCTTGTTGGTAAATAGGACTTCTCCTAGCTTTTCACAGGGGTTGGTGGGCTGGTCATGCAGGAATAGTGTTATTGTGCTAGCAGACATCCTATGTCCAGCAGGCATCACCCATCTGTCAAGGTGCCCAAATTGTATATTTATTCCCAGTTAATTAACACACTCTCAAGCCCCTCCCAGGCAGCAGTCAAAACCCAGGTGTGATGCATTTTTTATTACATCCTTATGTAATAAAGGAGAGACAATGGCTCAAAATGATAACCTCCTACACACACAACTCATCTTTTGTCAGAGAATACAGCTCTTCTCCAACCAGTACTCAGCTCATCTTCTTGCTACCCTGTTAATATCATTCTCTAGCTTATCTACAGATAGATGTCCTTTTCCACACAGTCTCTGGTTTCTGACTTCTTGCTGTTGAAAGTGTGCGGGGGGGCACACAATCTATTAAGATGTTTCTCTTTGTCCTCATTCCCTTCCCCCAACTCACTGATGCCCTGCTCAAGGTGCCAGCTAACTATAATCACCATGGACATCATCTGATTGCTACATGGGAAGCACTGGTGGTGCCTCAAGAAGCACTGCAATACCTTTGAAAACAAAGAAGCAGCTTTGTCATGATAGTACAATCAGACCACAAAACAATAGCTGCAACTAGTGGGTACGTCTACTCTGAAAATTTTTTTTTTTTTTTGAAATAGGGACACATTTTGAAAAAAGTTTTTTACCTGTCTATGCAGGCATTTTGTTATTTCAAAATAAGTGCTTTGTTATTTTGAAAACACAAAGCACTATTTTGAAATAGCTAAGCCTGCTTTTATTTTGAAAGAGAAATTCAAAATAGTTATTTCAAAATAAGCCATTCCAATCCATGGAACTGGCTTTTTTTTTTTTTTTTTTTTTTTTTTTTTTTAAATAATGGCCCTATACTTTTCCCTGCCTTCCCCTATTTTGAAATAGTCTAGTGAAGACCCTCTACTTTGAAATAATTCCTAGCTTATTTCAAAAACAAGTATTCACTAGATTCCTATTTAGAAATAAAATTCAAAATAATGCTATTTCAAAATAATTATTTCAAAATAAATTGGAAATAGTTGTTTTGAAATATCTTTGGCAGTGTAGACGTAGTCACTGGGTGGCAACAGTTGTGCTTTGGGAATTCTGCACTCCAAATACCACAGCCAGAAGCTCCTCCTATTTGGGCACATCACTAGTCAGTCTCTGACTGGGCTATGCTGGCATAAGCTAGCTTCTCTGGAAGAGCTACACCCACTCTTTTCTCTGGTCCACAGCAGGAGGGCATCAGTGGCTCTCCTTGTTGGTAGTGCTTCAGGACAGAGCATCAGTAATCATTTGTTTCAGTGTGAGAAATGCTTGCTCTGCTTTGGGGACATACCCACAGCCATTCAACATCCTGTCTTGCAAGCTGACATATAGGTTCAGCTCCCACATCCAGGTGTGGACAGAAAAAAATCATCATTCCTGTGAAGCTCAATATCCCTTCACATCAACTGACTCTGCCATGTCTCCAACTGCCTCCATCTTATTCTGATCCAATTTTTACCCCTCTGCTATGAGCAAATGTCCAATATTTGTCACCTTATGTGGCCTGAGACACAGCCACCTCATGTGGTTATGTTCTTGTCCTGACATCTCTAAAGAGAAGTTTGTAGTTGTGTGTCATGGTCTTGTTCAGCTTCTGTACCCCTGCTCCCGTCACCTACAACAATTATTTTCACCACAGACCCAGCGGAAAGTGTCTGAGTTTATCCCCATCAGCACATGCAGTCCTGGTTTCAAACTGCAGCTGGGGAGGTCTTTGTTGGATATTAGGAAAAAACTCTCATTAGGAGGGTCATGAAACACTGGAATGGACTGCATAGTGGAATTTCCATCTTTGGAGACTTAAGACCTGGCTGGATAAAACCCTGGCTGGGAAGATTTAGTGGGAGTGGTCCTGCTTTTAGCAGGGGGTTGGACTAAATGACCTTATGAGGTCCCTTCCAACCCTATGATTCTATCTGTGAGAACCAAATAGGTCTGGCAAAGGCAGGCAGCATGCTGAACAGGTGGATCCATATTTATTCACCAAAGCCCATTCCTCACACCACAAGGACTCTGCCTTGGGAAAGTTCTGACAAGACATCCTCAGTTGTGAGCCATATATAGCAGAATCTTTTCAATCCCTAGCTGATGGACTTTGGGTCCATGCAGGTGCAAAATCTGCCTCATTGCTCCCCCTCCCCTATTTTAGCCCCCCACCACGCTGCCTACCCACACTGTTCTGGTGTTTGCAGGTGCTCTGATACCCTTGCCCTGCTGACTTTCAAGCATCCTGCATACTGGCTCCTGTGGCATCACTGGAATTTTCCTTCATGGGAAGCACAGAGGTTCTACTGTGTGGTCTCCAAATCAGAGCTTTTATTTTATTATTTTAAACTACCACCTATGAAAACACACCCTCATGCAGGGGCGGCACTGGCACCTGGCACACGGGGCACATGCCCTGAGTCCCAGGGCCAGTGCCCCGAATGTCCAGGGTGGCCCCTGCCTCTCCCAGCCCTGTCCAGGCTAGAAACTGGGCCCCCCCCGACCAGCAGTGGTACCTGCTGCTCCCAGCCCAGTCCCCAGCTGGGAACTCAGGTCAGGCCATGTGCAGCTGCTCCCACCTCTCCCAGCCCAAGCCCAGGATCCAAGGCCAGGCAGGCAGCAGCAGGAGCCTGAAGCTGGATTGGGCCCCGGTGGGTGGAGCCCACAGTCAAGGGGCAGAGCCTGTACCCCGGGTCTTCCCCCGGGACAGCAATGCTCCTGCCTGCATGTTTTTATATCAGCCTCTCTCATCCATGGGATTACCCTTTTGCATCTTATAGCATAGTTACAAAGTTTGACACCACACCGTGATCAGATCCATGGCTTGTATGGCTGTCTTCTACTAAAAAGGGCCCATAAAGCTTACCATCCACCACCACAGTTACTTTCAGATTAGTTACTGAGGTCACATTTTCCTATGAGCTGCACTATGCTGTCATTGTACATTATAAGATGGCACCTGCTCTTTGTGATGGGTGTGTTTAAGTCAAATTCATCTCAGGGATCCACACTGCAGAAGACCTTGCTCTCTAAAATGAAATTGCACTGCCCAGTTAACATCGTTGCATGCAGAGAAGCTAAAGATGTCCCTTGCTGCTTTCTTGCCCCAACAGTCTGAACTGGATACGAGCTCAGATTCAATGAAAGAGCTGTGATGTCATCACCACTATCCAGTATGTCAGCTCCCTTTTACGCAAGTCTGACAGACCCTTTCAGGAATCTTTCCCTGCTCTTGCACACACTACCAAAATGGTTTAACTCATCAACTTCCTTGCTCCAAAGGTGCAGCTATGTTAGTGTAGTCCAGCAAAAACAAACAAGGTGTCCTGTGGCACTTTTAAAGACTAATGTTTATTTATCACGAGCTTTCATGGGAGAAAATCCCACTTTATCAGACACTTAAAGAATGTTTAAACTTTAAAGTGGCACCAGAGTCCTTGTTTATTTCACCTTCCTTGCAACACTGCCCTACGCAGGGCACTTCTCTCAGTACTCATGCTGCATGAGTAAATTCATACAATGGGCAAGGAACCCTGGCCACTTGCTCTCCTTTGTTGTTTCAATGCATGTACTCTTTTGAAGGTGGCATATTTCCTCAGATTTCCATCCTTCTGTGAGGCTTCTGCTACACACTCCATGCACAAACATTGCCCATTGAACAAGCCTTCTCCCACAGGGTGATTCCAAACACTGCAAATGGTCCTGTCCCAAATCAGGGAGTCTGGCATGCCTCAGAAATTGCAAGTAGCAGCCACTACATGCAAAGCAGTAAATGGGGGGTGAGGAGGGAGGAAGAGGGTCTCTCTCTGCTCCCACCATTCCTTTTGGATTGGTACCAATTAAAAAAAACACAACACCTATCTGCTTTGGGAAGCAATAGATCCTCATGGGTCATAGGAATATCATGACGCCTGAGGCCATGGTGGGCTTAAGGGTAGAACCAACCTCTCTTCCTTGCTCCATAATAGGGTAAAGTAACAGCTGTATTTCCCATGGCAGCCTATACCTTGAAAGCCTTCCTCCTCCAGATCTACGGTGGGGCTAGGTTTGCATCTGCAAAATCCAGAGCTGTGGGGAACTTCAGACCAAGTTCCGTGGCTCACGCTGCCAGCGCTGGTCTGCAAAGAATTCACAGCTTTGACTCTGCCACCATCTTTTTCTAGCAATGACTGATGCTGAATTCAGGTTAAGTGGAACAAGTAAAGCCTCAAGTAAATTCAGTGCACTGCTCCATCAGTTTCCCCAGGACTTGAAATCAGCGTGGTGTAGAGAAAGGTGGTGGGGTGCACTCACTAAATGGGTATAACACTGTTACTGGTGACAACTGAGGGGTGTTGGTAAAATTCAGGGGCAGTGTAGAAGGGTGTTAGGAAAATCCCTGCACAGCTCTGTCTTTGCATCTGAGTTACTTCCATACTAACTCCATCACTTCCCTTAGGGGTCAGTCACCACAGTGAGTATGTGCCTTCTGGCTCCAGTTTCACTACTCTTGATACAGGGGGGTGGAAGGACTTAGGGCTGATCAAAAAATTCCCCACTGAAACTATTTTTGGTGGAATAGAAAATTGGGGTTTTTGATAGATGAAGTTCAATGTGAAAGTACCTGCATTTCTTGAACTTTTTTTTTTTGTCAGAAAGTCAAAAACCCCAAATCTGAAAATTTTCATTCAAAAAATTTCAGAAGCCGAACAGTGTCCATTTTTGGGCATTTGAAGTTTCAGAGCTGTTTTAGAACAGCCAAATTTGGGACAAGAAACTTTTTGCTTCATGACCAGCTCCAGTAAGATTCTGTGTTTCAATCTTGTCCCAATTCAAATGGAGGAGCTGGAACCAATGACTTGCTGAACCAGAGCATGGCTGGGTAAGGGCCCACTTGATTCAAACTCCTCCACTTCATAAACCCTGTTCTGGCTGTTTCTTTAATTGAATCCAGTTGTTAACCCATGACAGATACTTTCTGAATGCATGATTTTTGTTGTCCTTTTCTTTTGCTGAGAGGGTGAGGATGGGGAACAAGGAGAACAAAGCTAGGAATGAGAGAGACGAATCTAAAGAGAAGGAAAGAAAAAAAAAGGAACATGAGCCCCTATTAGTCAAACTCGTGAACTGATAAATAAGAGCGTTCTAAACCCAGCTGGGGTGTAAACCTTCCCCACAGTAGCCTACTTCAGAACAGCTGTCCGTCTGAACCCTGCATGACTACAGCACTGCATATCAGCAGTGTCCATGGGGGGACAGGTCACAGAAAGCCCATGGAAGACAAATTCCTACTCCAGCTTCCATGAACCAGCCATTCAGACAGGCAAGCCTTTAGTCTTAAAGACAGACACACAGCCATCTAAATCCTCCTGACTAAAACCGAGGTTGACCTTGCCACATTGCTCAGAGCTGTAAAAAAAAAAAAAAAAAGTGTGTGTGTGTATATATATATATATATATATACACACACACACACACACACACACACACTTGAAACGTGTAGTTTAACCAACCTCAGCCCAGGTATAGACAGCACTAAGTTGACAGATGAATTGCTCTGTCAGCCTAACTACTACATCTGGAGGAGGTGGATTCACTACAGCAATGGGAAAAGTCCTCCATTCCTGCTACAAGTGCTACCATGGCATAGTTACAGCACTGTGGCGAAGAAATAGCCATAGTCACTTTGAGAATGAGACATGGGCATTGCAGCATCGAGCTGCGCAGTACCTTAAAGTCTGGGCCTTAACTTTGTGCAAAACAGGCAAAAACACCACTTTGCCAACAATTGCAGAGATGAATTAGTATATGGAATCTCTCTTGAAACTGATACATGTGCAGCCCACTCCTTTTTCTTCCTGGGTTACTTGGGAGCAGGCGACACTCAAGTGTGCACAGGCTGATATGCACTCTTGGAGGTGGTGCGGCCCCACGCTGCACCCGCGGGGAGCTGGCTGGGAGGTTTGGTGGTTGGGCAGGCTGGGAGAGGCTGTGGCAAAGTGGAGGGTTGGCCAGCAGCAGCACACAGTGGGACCAGTGGCAGCCCGGGGCATTGTATGCCAGCAGCGTGGCTGGGGAGCCTGGCTGCAGTTGGGCCAGCAGCCCTACAAGGCTGGCAGGGGTCTGATGGGGGAGCAGCAGATTGACAGGGGCTGGGGGGGGGGGGTTAAGGTTAGGGATTCCAGCTAGAGGCCAAGGTGCCCCACAAGGCTGGCAGGGGTCCAGCAAGGAGAAATCAGGGGAGCTGACAGAGCCCCTGCAAAGGGTGGAAATCAAGTGTGGGACCACCCCAGTGGCAGGGGGGGCACCATATTTGACTTTCACCCCAGGCCCCAGAATCACTAAGAGTACCCCTAAACGGACCCTGAAGGTTGGTGACAACAAGGCGATCTTAAGTATTGCAGTGGTGATGTTGGAAGAGTGGGTGTCCTGTTCTCCCCTCTGCTGCAGTCCCTCTGCTCTCTCAGTCATTTAAAATGAGGAAAGACTGAAAGCATTAGGCTTATTTAGTCTGCAGAAGAGAAGATTGAGGGGGGATTTGATAGCAACCTTCAACTACTTGAAGGGACGCTCTAAGGAAGATGGAGCTCGACTGTTCTCGGTAATAGAGGACAGAACGAGGAGCAATGGTCTCAAGCTGCGGTTAGGGAGGTCGAGGCTGGATATTAGAAAAAGTTTTGGTTTTTTTTTGTTTTTTTACTAGGAGACTGGTGAAGCCTTGGAATGAGCTGCCGAGGGAGGTGGTGGAGTCTCCATCTTTGGAGGTGTTTAAGGCCCGGCTGGACAAAACCCTGACTGGGATGGTTTAGTGGGAGTGGTCCTGCCTCTGGCAGGGGGTTGGACTAGGTGACCTATGGAGGTCCCTTCCAACCCTATGATTCTATGAAAATTGATGGCACCTCCAGCTGGCTGGACCCTGTATACACTCAGTGGCATGCTTGGGGAGCCTCCTATACACCTGCTAAATAATACATAAATTCCATCTCAAAATTAGGTGTTCCAGGCCAAAGACTCCATAAAATGGGGGCACTAATCACATCTCTATGATGCAGTACCATAATAGCTTGACAGCAACACAACACATTAGGACCCAAGACGCAGCTCTCTAATCTGGAGGCCATGTGTAGAATCCCTTACATTTAGAGTGACCAGAGAGCAACTATGGAAAACGTGGGATGAGATGGGGGAAAAAGGGGCCTATATAAAAAACAAAGCCATGAATATCAGGACTCTCCCTCTACCTCACCCCCCAACTCAGTGTGTCTGAGCAAGCTGTGAATTGTGTAGTGTCACAAGCAGCAGAGCAAAGAGGTGCACACCCCTCTAGAGAAGCAGCAGGAACAGTGGATGCGGCGATACACAGCTACACTGAGGAACTGATTATACTTATCACAATGCAGACAGTTTGAAATGGAAATAAGGAGAACACCTGATGGTCATATTACCCAATGTTACAGTAAATGTTGCTCTGCACTACAGGGAAGCAAGAGGCATGCACTGCTGATCTTGTTTTATTTCATTATTGTTTAGCATCTCTCAGACATTCACTTTATCATTACTTAAAAAATATGCACAACCATACAATGCTGATCCATTAAAAAGAGTGGCCACAATCCTGTTCTCCCTACCTCAGAAACCTTCACCTGCAACTGAAAGAGAGCAGATTAATCAGATCCAAGTTTATCATGTGGACCTGGAAGCAGAATTTTACCCATTTTGTTTTCCGTGGGACTCCATAGCTAGAAGTTAACAAGAGCCTCAAGGACCAGCTGCAGATTACTTTTGTTTCCTTTCATAGTCAGGTGTGGCTGAGATGAGTACAGTTCTCCTGTACATCTTCCAATGGGAACGGTATCTGACCCTCTTAGCTCTGTCACTGACTGCTATGATCCCACAATCCTGTATTTTCCAATTTTATATCTTCCAAACAGGCCTGTGTGCATGTGCTTGGCAATTTTTAAACTCTACCAAAAGTGTGGACTGGACTATTTTTCACTCCTCTTCTCAACCATCCCATTTGCCTGTTGTGTCCTAGGGAGTTTACAGTGACGACAACAATCTCCCTTTTTTGACAAGGCCCAGATCTCCTTCCTAATGTAGGATACATTCCTCTCAGCTCTTTCAATGCACAATCACTTAAGTTCTCAGCTCCCATGATTAGCCAGCTAGTCACCATCTCACAATTATTCTTGCCCTCATACAAAGTTGGTGTTTTGCTGGTGAGGAACAGCTCCCATGTTCTCACACACACAGGTGGGTGAAAAATTGTCATCTCCAGACAAATGCAGTATTAAGTGAGATACCTGGAACCAGTTTTTTGTTGTTTTTAAAAAAGGGTGCTGGTATTCTCCTTTCCCCTGCTGACACTCCCACCCCCCAGGCTGGCAAAATAGTTGCAGTACCCTTTTCCCCTGTGTACCATCTCACACACACACTTCCTGGGACACGTTTCAAAGAAAGACACACCCATCCTTACAGTAATAAATTGCAGTCTTTAGATTAACAGCAATGTTTAAGTATGTATGTACATACCAGAAACAGGGCTGCCCTATGGGGGTGAGGAGGGGGATTGTAGCAAGCAGGGTGACCACCACTGTCCCTGCCCCAGCCACCCCGCTATCTTCTGCACTGCTTGCCCCCCCTCCACTGCTGCTCTCCTGCCCTTGAAGACAGAACAGCCTGCCTCAGGGGTGAGGTGGGGAAGCAGAGCCTGGCCTCTAGGTCAGTCCACCCTGCCCCACCCAGCTTCAGGTGCACAAGACTCCCGCAAAAGGTTGATTGGCCCCAGGCACCACCACCCCAGGGGCAGCCCTGACCAGAAAACAAATCATCAATTGGAGGAATAGTTTAGAATTGCAGTGCAATACTCTTCCAAATATTAGTACCCCTCCAGAGTAAAACCACAAACTGCACTATTTTCTCCACGGATGTATTCTTAGTAGGTCTCACTAACAGAGCACAACAAAATGTTTTCTTTGAATAAGTGCACCTTTT
Organism: Podocnemis expansa; assembly: GCA_007922195.1. Lineage (NCBI taxonomy): Eukaryota > Metazoa > Chordata > Testudines > Podocnemididae > Podocnemis > Podocnemis expansa. The sequence goes on from ML682035.1 coordinate 14,100,731, forward strand.
AAGGTCATTTTCTGAAAAGCTTCATGAGATCAAGTTTTAATAGCACGAATGTTTCTAGAAAGTTAATACCAAAGTCACAAGCATCAAGATTCACTGAAGTCAATTTAAATTTGTATGCTAGTTCACACGGTACACTCATCCAGTCAGGGACCAGAAATGATACTATTTGACCAATCAAAATTCAACTATAATATTGAGGATCAAATATTTTCAAAGAATTGTTCATGGGTAATCCATAAAATTGAAAAATTCATGCTCCAGACTAATTTCATCTGGAAATTTATGCCCAAAAAAATCTAATCATGGATAGTCTCTGAAGATAAAAAGGCTACATGTATCAGTACCTTATTCTCTTGCTCTAATTGTCAGCTGCTGAATCTCTGTACAATGCTCTGTGCTAAACAGAAAATCAAGCATACGCAAAGCAAAACAGCATCAAAAGTCAAAGTAATCTCCAAGGGAGATGAACTTCAATACCAGATGTAGACAAATGGAATTATTTACAATGTATCATCATCATTTGCAAGAATATATTATTCATTATTTCATCACACTGAGTCTACCTCAGTGCCTGTGGTAGACTATTTAGCTATTTTGTTCCACCTTTCACCTGCCATATACACACACACACACACACGTAAATGATGTGATTTATTTAACATTTTGTATACATCCAACAAGCTCCTGTCTCTCACATGAGTGTAAGTCTTCCTCATTTCCCCTCATGCTAATAGAAGGCATATGGATTTTAAGGCTGCAAAACTCTCCAGATGAAACGACCCAGCATACATGACTCCACATCACTTTGATCTCTCAGTAGTTGGCTGGCATATTTCCCTCCAGAGTTCTTGCTCCGAAGAAAGAAAGAGCAAAGAAGATTCAAATTAAGTCAAGGTGGGGGACCAGTGTATGCTGTTGTGAGACACCGAACCAAGATTCTGCAGCTCATGGCGAATGGAACATTTCACAAGTCCGGATGTATGGAGCAAGAGGTTTTTGGTTTGTGTTTTTTTGGTTTTTTTTATTTATTGAATTAGACATTACCATGAACAGCAGCGATACTGTAAGAAAAAAGTCATACAATAAATATTAAAATCCTTTCATTTGTGAACGTTTCCCATTTAATTTGCTGCAAAAGTTGGGAGGTTTGATAGCTGAGTAGGGATGTGCAACACTAAATGCCATAGAAGGCTGGAGAGATCATGCTTTCTAACTGGAGTAGGGGTAGAATGTGAAGCAACGAGGATTAAGGGCCAGTGCAAAGGGTGCAAAATTCTCACCCCGTCTACTGATGCGCTCATATGGACAGTCTTGTGTTAACATTTTCCAGTATTCCTCCCAGTATTCAAGACAACCTCCAGTGGCTCATGAATTATTTACTATTGTAGTGATGTGCATCAGTGTAAGGTCTCACTGTTTTGCTGGAAGTCACCAACTTAAGGAGGTTTCTCTTCAATTACTAAACAAAGATTGTCCTAGGCTGAGCACAGACTTACAGTCGTATTACCCAATGGGGAGAGGTTGGTTAAATCAACTGCCCTGATGAATTGATCATTCTGAGAATAAAAATGGAATTAGATCTTGATTTAGCATAAACTAACAATCAGCAAGCTTTGTTGGCCAAAGGAACAATGTTGACTTACTACCAACCAGCTGAGGGTCCAGCCCAGGACAATCACTTAATAGCTGCAAGGGCCCAATCAAATTACTTAATGTTTATCAACTGTTCTATAAAATGCTATTATTCATATTACTACCCTTCAATGTTAAAGCAGCAGTGAGTACGCTCAAAATTTCAGAGGCACCCAGCAGCACAAAAGGTCGGACAATACATGACGTGTGCACGCGCACTATCATAATTGACTGAACTGGTTAGCTATGACACAGTTTAGCTCTGGCATCAATAGAAAAAAAACATGGGCAAAAGTTGCTCCAGGTTTCTGCGATTATTGTGTTCCATCTGTGAGTGCATCCCAGGTGGAGCAATTTCACAATTGGTTCCTAGCTCTTTCTGCTGACAGTCTACTCGGTTGTACATCCCCATTGGAACAATTACATGCATAGTCTCATTCCCTCTGTACTTTGTCTCATCTAATAAAAATGTTTGTAAATATTGTCTCACAAAGAATGAATATTTTCCGATGGTGGGTGGATGTTGAAATGAGCATTTTGCTTTGGAAGAATGAGCAAATCTTACTAAACAAATACAAGTCTACAGGCTATATTCAAACAGCCCTATTATGCACATTATGGGGATTGTCATACTCAGTTTGACTTAATATTCCAAACCCAGCTGATCACGTGATCCTACTCCTATTTGTAGCACAATGAAAACAATATTAGCTTAATTTACTGTAGGTGATTTCACAAATGATTCACTTTTCTCCAACAGCTCATTTCCACCTTCCCCATCCAAAGCACATGCAGAGTACACTGAGAACTTAGAATCTGACACTGACAAATGTCTATTTTTGAGCTCTTCAGGTTTTAGGAACCCTTCTGTCACTCACACTCTCTCACTCTCACACACACCCCCCTCCGAAAAATCAAGCACAAAGTAATAGAAGCATTAATTAATGCATATCAGACAGACTTGACAGGGCTATGATTTAAATATAAAGATGCCTGAAGAACTGTGATTCAATATTTTACTTCTTTACCCACTTTTATATATCACAGACCTGGGGGGAGAGAAAAAAAAAAAAAAAAAAAAAAGCTAGTCTCTCTCCCCCCACCCCCATCTGTTACATTTTATCTTTTGACTCTGGCTCGCAAGGCTGCCACAGCTTAGCTTGTGAAAAGACTTGACACAAATTGCTCAGTAAGTTGAAAAAGAGGAAGCACTTGTAAACAAGCCACCTATTTGGTACCCTGGCCCAGTCCCTAATTCCAGTGACAGAAAGCAGCACCCAGTCTTTTAGTATGAGCGCACTACAGAAACTTATGTTTCTTCCTGAACTTGTATTTCCTGCAAGACAGTGTAATATGTTATTACTGGAGCTCACCTGTAATTTTCTAGTTCTTCGGAGATCTTTCTACATTATAGAAATGTAAAAAACCATCAGCTAAGAGGTTTCTGTCATTAGTGACTTAAGTCATCAGTAACCAGTAAACTAAGCTACAAGACGATTACTGTTTTCCATTTGGATAAGCACCCAAGAGTCTGGATGTTAATATAACCCCTTTATGAGCCTCAGACTATGAATCTTGAAAAGTAGTCTCTCCCAAGACTGGTATCCCCTGTTAATAGTCAGGCCAGAACCCAGAAAAGCAGAGGGACATGAAAATAAAAGTTAACCAAACCTTTTCTATCTCAAATGAGTTTCTAATTAGGTTCAGTTAAGGTGTTTTGGGGATAAGATGATGGAGACAAATGAGTAAATGGCTTAGATGTTATTTTATCAAAAAAAGTGTTGAGCTCAATACCACTGAACAGCATGGAGACTCTTGTCCAGTGCTGAGCTGCAGACAGGGATGTGTGTAGTTACAAAAGAGGTCATTGCTTTATTAGCAATAGCCTGGAAGTGACCTACAAAGCTAGTGCTACATCTGGGCATAGAGAGACCTGTAGTATAAATTAATTGTCTTTCAGCATATCTCCCACCCTTTAATATAAAAAAAAATAAAAAGCTTGTTATAATACTGAGGTCCAGTGAGGCCTGACATTTGACTTTACAGGAGGGCAGGCACCCAAGAGAAAATTTGAGTTTGTTGAGATTATGATGTTGGCTCTCCTTCAATATGTGCCAATTTGTTTTTCTCTGACTTTAAATTGCTATGCCTACAACAGAGGGCTCAAGTAAGTCAGCTTAGTAAGGGTGACAAAGTCAACCTTACTAAGTCAACTTAGAGAAGCCCCATTTGTTTAAGTCAACTTTACACAGTTGACTTAAGCCAGAGGACCCATTTAAAGTTGACTTAAAGAAGTCAACTTTAAAGGGCTCCCCTGACTTAAGTCGACTTTATTAACTATAAGGGTGAGAGTTAAGTCAACTTAAGCAAGCGCTTAAGTTGATTTAATAAACTCCAAATGTGGCTGGGGAGTTGCCTAAGATGACTTAAGCCTCCTTAAAGTCAACAAACCTCCAGCATAGACATACCTAATGTGCCTTCTCTCTCTGCCCTGGCCTTAGACAGACTTTTTTTATCCTCTTTGACTAACTGTTGGCTCTTTTCCATTTCCTTCCTTTTTTTTTTTTAAATAAAGTGCTTAGGATTTTTGATTGTTACTTATACTATGCCCAAACATTTTCTTTGTTTGAATGGAATGGTTGACTCACCGTTCAAAATTTCTCAACCCGTGTAACCATACCAGATCATCCATGCTCAGTCAAATTCATTAATGGCAGTTGCTCACATGCCCTGTGAGCCCTCACATTGGGAAAACATAGCTCATTCTTCCTGACTTCCTCAATAGCAGTCTGCAAGCTCTCGTGAGAGTAGGAGCAAACTTTCTGCCGCACACTCCAGTTTGCTGCCTACCAATGTGCTATCTTGGCCAGTCTCTTCTGCATGTTTCTCATTTTCAGATCTGCAGTGTTTTCTAATCAACACCCTATTAAGCTATGGGCAGGAGGAGAGAAGTAGAAGTTATTTTTCAGATGGTGGAAGCTCTAACAATTTTTTTCTCTTCATGTTCCCTTTTCACCATTTAGGCATTCCCATGATGAATTATGGTAGCACTGTCATTTTAGCTACTATTGATCTGTTTATTTACCACAGTCAACAATTTCAAAATGGGGTAGTGTCAGTAACCCAGTCTATATAGAGTAGATCTCCTTTTTCAACACATTCTCCTTCTGCTTCGAAGATCTGCATTATGCTTCATAGGTTTTTTTTAAGCAGTCATCTTGAGTGATGTAATTTTAAAGGAGTGTAATAGTATTTTACCACACCTTCAATACACTACTCATTGCTCCCTGACCTCAGAGACTCTTTAGTTATAGTCATTCCAGCTGTGTGTTCCTCAAAGTTTTTCTATTGAACCTAATTAAATTGACATTTGCATTTTCATCTTAACTTGAGGAATCTCCTCCAGTGTTCCATATCTTTATCCCCACCCCATGCAATTATTTATCTCAATTTCTAATGGCATACATGAGGAAATTCACTTCTTGTTAATCGCCCTGAAAAGCCTCAGTGTAACTGACAAATACCCAAAATGGCTTCTCTATTTTGATCACACAGAGTTGTCAAAAAGTTTAACATTTTGAAGGGATATTCAGAAATACCAGATCCATTGAGCTAGAAATAAGCTTCCTGAATGCCTCTACAGTCTGGAGTGTTAGTTAAGACTAAGGGTTCTGAACTGGTTTATTATAACCAGATGGCCAGCTGTGAAATTTAGACCTCTGTTTAGATTTGAAAACCCTCAAAGCTCTTCAAGAGGGCTAGAACGTCAGCTGTACCCTCCTACAGATTCCTCTGTATTTGAGATATGAACTCCATGTTTTGTTCTGACTCTTTCCCCATATGCTGGATTAACATGGAAATAACAGTGACACACAGAAATAACCACAAGAGAACAGCCTTATTTCCTGGTTAATGTTACGTGACACAGGGCAAGGTTCAAAATGTCATGCCTATGTCAGGGCAGTGGCTACTCTTACGCAAACACAGTAGCTAGAAGTTCTTGGGGAAGGAAAATTTTATGAAGTAGAGTTCCATGTAAACAGTATTGAAATACAGGAATAAGATTTTATTCTCTGTTTAAATTAATTTGTCATCTGTTCTTCACATAAGAACCTAATTAGTTTGTGAGTTGTGCCCTGGGATTTTCAAAGTAAACTTGAATTTGTATTAAACAAGGTGCCTTCCCGTCTTACAAATAATGACTTCATTGATGCTAGCTGAATGAGGAAAGTGACTCTGACACAGAAATGTTTGCAAGATTAGATCCCAGGTTTGCAATGACTGAGCACCCAACATGGAAGAAGGTTTTACATTCTATATCTGTTGCTATGGCAGCTACAAAAACTGCTGCTGATAAAAGTTTGATGACTTCACAAAAAATCCTAGAATAAGGTTAAAAATCAACAGTTATAGGACTATTGAATCATCAATTAGTAGCCTCTTATTTTGGAAAACAGAACAATTGGAAGAAAAGAAGTACTTAATGCTTCTTCTGAGTCTCAGTTGTGCTAATACTAAATTATGTGTAGTCTGTAAAGATTCGTTAGAACAAAGACTTGAAAAGCCCTTATATATCATTTAAGTGATTTATATAATTACATTAGAATGCAATGTACTCATTATCCATCTTAAAATAATTTCAGAAGTGACTGCATGTTATAAGGGGTAGTAATTGCAATTTCGAGTTGAAGACAATCTACACACCAAACAGCAGTAGCACTGAAATGAATGAAAAACACATTTGTTTTCTTTAAATGAAAATCCTTTCCAACTAATTTTACTGAGTATGTTTCATGGCATTTGCAGGAACAGACTGCTGGGGTTAAGGCACAAAGTCTTCCACTGTTGGCTTGCAGATCCTTACATCAACAGCCCAACTGACTTCAAGATGCCCAGGATTCTTTCTGAGTCATGTAACCATTTGCAACTGGCAGCCTCCAATATTAGCACAGCCCTTGTTAGAACTACCAACAGTTGCAATGTTACTACAGGCTTTGGGTTCCTACAGGAAATGAATGCATGCAGAGTTATTAAATCCTTAAGAACAAAGGGCCTAAACCCATCTTTGTAAGGGTTCATAGCTCCCAAACCAAACAAGGAGTAATGTGGCACTTTTAAAAACTAACAAACAATTTTATAAATTTGATAAGTTAATCTTTAAAAGTGACACAGGACTCCACATTTGATTTGCTGAACTTAACACAAAAAAAACCCCAAGGAGTCATGTAGCACTTCAAGACCAACAGATTTATTTTTCACATGAGCTTTCGTGGGAGAAAATCCCACTTCATCAGATGCTTCGAAGTAAGTTCACCCATCTTCGAAGCATCTAAAGAAGTGGGAATTTCTCCCATAAAAGCTCATGCGAAAAAATAAATCTGTCAGTCTTTAAGTGCTACATGACTCCTTGGGTTTTTTGCTGGACTAGACTAACACGGCTATCCCTTTGGAAATTGACTAGATTACCACAGCTACCCCTCTTTAGCCCCACAAAGTTTTCCTTACCATAACTTTGAAATACTTTTTATCTACTTACATTTCCCTATAATGGCCCATCTAAAAGGACAAACACAGGAATCTGCTGAATTGCCACTCCAGATCAGAGCAGTGGGTACATCTCATCCAGGATCCAGTCTCCAACAAACCAGCACCTGCTACTTCAAAGAAAGGTTTGAATAACCTTATAGCAGGTAATTAAAGAAAAGTCTGTGTGTTAGAAAGTTGCTTCTTGACTTCCATTAGTCAGAAGCTGATTTATGCCCTGAAGCAAAAAGACGTAGGAATTCTAAAATAATAATAAATCCACTATTCACTGTTTTAGTTTACTTTAAATTACTATGACACGAACAAATACTTGGAAACAAAAGGCAGATGAAGCAATATCTTTTTACTGGACAAATTCTTTTGGTAAAAAGGAGAAGCTTTCAAGAGTGACAGAGCCCTTTGTCAGGTCATGAGAAGAAAACTAGAGCGTCCAAGCTAAATACAAGATGAGACAGACTATTAAGCACAAGGAGTTCACATGTTGTAGGAGACCATTTAATATGAAGTGGGCAATTAACACCTCTGCTATCTAGGCCAATGGAGGGCTAGTAGGCAGTATGGTGTCTTAAAAGCTGTTGTAATGCATCATAAAACCAGCCTCCGAGTACATCTATACTGACAGCTGCAAATTCACCACTATCAGTGAACTCTTCCAAGTTCAATTGAGTGGTCTGTCAAGACATGCCCAATTGATCTACAGCTCAACACTAACTCCAGTCCTATAACAGGAGTAGCACTAAGTTGACTGTACAATATTTCCAGTTTCCTTAGTACGGCATGTATGGGGAGGTAAGTGGGCATTAGTAAGGCAATGTGAAATACCCTGTACATCTCCCAAACCTTGAATTTCTCCCATTGACTGCTGCCAAAAAGCATGGCAAGTGTGACTAGGGCTCTATGAAGTCCTAGTTTTGTGTCCAGAAGAATTAGAATTTAAATTCTCAGGGTGTGTCTTCTGAAGATATTGGGCAGTTTCCTTAAGAATGGAGGCAGAGATCAAATGTGGAGAGAGTGCTTCATGGAAAATGGTCACCCATGGGGACTGGGATGGGGGGGGGGGGGCTTTTATAATTTTTCCATGGTAGCTTATTCAAAAAAACCAAAAGAGATTGTCTGATTCCCCCCCACATAGTTGTTGTTGTGGTATCAGATATACGAAGCCATTCCAGAACAAAGTCCTCTCTGTCAATATCATGTTCCACCCCATCATGATACCCACAGAAAACAACTTAAATAATGCATAATTTATGGGTTCATAGGCTCTCTTGGATTTGTTATATTGAAATGGAAGTGTCACAAACAAATGAAATCAGAAGCAAGTTCAAGCCACAAAGTTTGAAATTGGATACGGTTCCAAAGTTCCTTGAAGCAGATGTTTTGAGACTGAGAATCAAGTCAAGATTGTCTAACTGAAATCAGTCAAGGTGTTTTCATCATCAGTAGTATGAATTTATATGTTAAGTCACATTAAAATCTGTAGGTTGCTGGATAAATAAAAATCTTTTCTGAGATCATTGCTCAGAAAAATAAATGCAACACTTAGCTATCAGATGTTTTAAAATTACCAGAGGTAGCTGTGTTAATCTGTGTACAGCAAAAACAAAGAGATTCCTGTGGCACCTTAAAGACTAACAGACTTCTTCAGACATAAGTTTTCAAGGACTCCAACCCCACTTCACCAGATGCACCAATAAAATTACCGGTGTTATTAGCAAGCAATAAGCAAGGAATGCTCAGGTTGAAAGCTGTATGAAGAGACAGACATATGTTCATAGGATTACACTGATGTCATATATCCTTTATAAACAACAGCAGAGCAATTGCAGAATGCCTAGTGTTGGAGATGAAAATTGAGGAGCACGATTAAGTTCAGCAAAATAGCACACAATACATTTAAAAGCCACCTTGGACATAAACCATCCGTGTTTTCCTTGCTTCTTCCTCCTTTAAATTCGGTGCTGTTCAGTGTTGGCTGAAATGAGGTACTAAAAAGTCCAGGCTGCAGCCAGACGTGGTGTATTCTAACATATTGTGCAGTCTTCCCACATGACTCTGCCAACTCACCTCAGCTCTGAAGTTCAGTACCCCTGCTAGTTCATTCCTGGACCTTTTCTGTAAAGTGAAGGCCAATCATGATGGATTGTGCCAAGACATCTGTTTTATATTGCAGACAAATCTCTACTAAAGACATTACCACCACCCTTATTTTACTCATAACCCTAGGACAATTTTAAACCCTGGCTTTCAAAAAGATCAAAGATGGTGATATTAACCCTCTCTACCACATTGCCATCCTCCAGGAACAAAACGAGCACCACTCTGTGATACACTACACAACTGGAAGCCGACACAGTATGCCCTAGTACAAGTCAATTATAGAAGGCTGGGTTAAAATCCTTGGAGGGGAATCCTTTTGAATCAATTGTTACCAATGGATGGCCCTCTGCTGGAAGAGCTCCAAATACAGTTACAGCTGTCCAGCCAGGATGTTGCAAAGGCAAAGGCTCAGATAAGTAATTCAACATCCATTTAGGAGAGGTGGTAATGCAGCCCTACAGTGTTCTGAGATAATCAAATATCAGCACAGTTGCCAGGCTGGCATGATCATTAAAATACAGTCTCAATTCATGAGTGCTCACAGGTTTTCCATCCCTGGAGGTGGAAATAATATTGATCACTTGGAAAAATTAATATTTTGCTTGTACAAAGCTCTTTCATCCAAGGACTTCACTCAATATTGACTAAATACTACCTGTAAAATTTAATATGCACTCCCTCGTGATTTCATCTGTACCCTGCTTAACATAGAATATAGCTTGGTGCTTTATATGTACAGTGGAACCTGCTAGCAGCGAACTCAGATAAAATGCCAAAATGCTGTTTATAGTGAAGCAGAATCAAAGGGACAGTTGTTTCTCTGCTTTAGAATGATCACGCAGTTTGCACAGAACAGATACTACTGAAAGAGAAATGTGTTGGTGAAACAAATATTCCCCATACGAGTTTTGATCTTTTCAGAAATCACTTTACCTACCACTGAACACTGACCATACCCAAGATGGAACTATCAGATACAACACAAATAATGGACATTAAGAGATGCCAGTATGAACTCCTGAACAATTCTGTTACCCTGTATTTAATTTGATTTTTTTAAAAAAATCCTTCAAATATGAAATTAGCTAGGCAAAATTCCAGCCAATTCCCATTCCCCTCATTGTCATCACCCCCCCCCGTGAACAATACAGATTTGCAACCCAAAATCTTTCATGAATTCATATTGATTTTCCCAACTTTTTTTTTTAAAACTGAAAAGTATCCAGATAACACCCACCCTCTACCAAAAAAGCTATTCATTTTGACATTTTAAAATTTTAAAAAATTGTTAAAAAAAATTTTGGTTCAAAATTCCTTCAATTTTAAAAATGTAAAAATGTGAAAACAGATGTTCAAAGTGAAAAAACAAAGCTACCTGAAACAGAAAATGCCCCATTTCATTTAACCCAGAACAAATTTTTTTTCCATTTACAGATTTTTTTTTTTTTAATTGTTTCTAGTTTGATGAGCTTTGGGAGCTTTTCTTGCACTCCAGAGAACCAAAAAATCCTTCCCTTTTACCATCTATAATGGAGCAACTAAGTGATCTTTATACTACAATATTTGTATTAACATTTTCAAAATGCTAGACACTTAATACTGCAATAATGATATTGAGGGACATGAAAATGAATATTCACTTCACAGAACATCATGCTAAAAAGAAAACATGAGGTCTACAAGAGAATCCTCCATGGCATAGCCCTACTTTCTTTGCAGCAGCCTCTGGGAGCCACCATCCTGAAACAAAACAATCACCACGGTTGCATTTCTGTTCTTGAGCACATTCAGAAATGCTGTTGTCAAGGACAGTCAATTGTTAACGATGGGCGAAACAAACAAACACGGCCATCAAAAGCACATCCATTTGAAATGACTAGCTTCTGCAGCTACTTAAAGATAATGCTATACTTACTGGGACAACAGTAGCGGCAAAAGTTTCCTCACTTTACCCTAACTCTCAGGCCTCAACAGATCTGGTTCTGGTTGCCCCGGCAACCAGTTTTAGTAGCCTGTCACTTAACTTCAATGCAAAAGTGAAAGACATATCCTCTGGTGACCAAATGTAAAATTGCTGGTGCCTAACTATAAGCCAATTTTGCCCACCCCTGCCCTAACTCTTAAAACACTCACACCCTGAGAATTCACTATAAATAGTAAATTTCAACAAGAATAGCCAGTGGCTAAGTAATCCTAATCAAACCTTCTCAACTTCCTTAGCACAGAAAGGAAGATAAAAACAATGAGAAAGCAACCATCCATCTCAAGTGATGGTTCCTTTAAAAGAGGTCTAAGATCTTCTTCCAAGCAATAGATAATAACTTGCCATCAAGGACGAACTCACTGTCCAGGGGATATAGGACAAAATGGTCAAAGGCATAACTAAATAAGTCAAAGCCACTGAGCCAGCCTGAATAAAAAAAGAATCATTTGCTTTACGAGGACCATCACTTGGGAACTGTGCAGAAATGTCCCAGAAACTGTTGAGGTAAATCTCTTAAGTAAAACATTAAAACACTATTGAAAAATGGGATGGACAGTTAATTTCTTGCTATTTTGCTTATAAATATTGAATGGTAAACGAATCTTGCCAAGACAGGTACACATATCCTTCAGTCATGACACTGGACAACAGCTGTTATAAATTAGATCATCATTAACCAGTGTTTACAAACAGTGGCTCACAGGAAAGATTTCACTTAACACTCATTACCTAAACAATGTATTATCAAACAAAAATTCCTTTAATGTATTTCCTTTATGCATCAAGCCCTATCCATCAAGATAAGGTCAAGGTAATAGTCAAAGCTGGCAAAACTAAGTCTGAGAACTCTAATAGACAAGGCAACTTTGCAATTATGGCAGATGATAGAATTAAGAAGTGCCACACAGAGAACAAAGGTAGCCACAAAAACACAGATCCTACTTGAACAGTACCAGCAGAAAGAGCAGAGGAAAAAGAGTGAGGGGAACAGAGCCTATCTAAAACAGAAGCTTTGCAACAAGTGCTGAATGAGTAATACATCGAGTGAAAGTGAGTGCACTAAATAAAGAAATAAAATACTGCAAATGTATCCCCTGCCTTAAATATGGATGCTGGAATCACAAAAAGCCAACGAGTCACTTCACAGCTGCTTGGGAAAGAAAACACACAAAACCTTGTGGCTGGTCATGGATGCCCATAAATAAGCACTCCTGAAAAAAAGTATAAAAGCAATATACAAAAACAGGTGCAGCAAGGTTTAAAGCGGAAAGCACTACAACTTCCAATGGCATATCACAGTGGTGCCTCGTAGGTCTCCTACAAACTTTTGATGGTTTGCTTGCATCACATACCTGACCTTCCACAAGGTGGCAGTTTTTAGTGGATAGCACATTAGTGTTTTAACAGGCAGCTATTGATGTTATTTCGATTCACTCAGGAGTACCAGGGCTTTCATAAAGGTTAATAATAATGCTCTGCTGTAAGCAAAGAGAAAGGGGATTTGAGCAGCTCACTCAAGTGTTATTGCAGCTATCTGAGTAAAGATCTGTTAAACTTCACTATTATTCCTGCTGGTCATTTGAGGTAACCTATCATAGCAGTTAAAAGCTTAAAATCTGTGTCTAAGGCTCTTAGAGAGACCACACAGCCCTTCCACAGCTCCCAGGCCACAGCAGAGTCTATAACTTAAGTCTTTTGCAAATCCACAGCAGAGAAACAAGGAAAAAAAATACAACTTATTGAAGCTGGTCCAGAAACCCCCAGATGGCAAACAATTGCAACAGTCATAAGAAAGAAATAACACAGCTCAGTAAAAAAATCAAGCTTACACAGCTATTACTAAACCTACCAAATAAAACCTCTTCAAACATAAAAAAAAAAAAAAAAAAAAAAAAAGCTACTCAGCAGTGAGAAAATGGAAATGAAAACCCTAAAGTAACTCACAATGTGGACCTGCTTTTTAAGTATATGGCCTTACCTTAATGCACATTTACAAAAGGGCACAAGGCAACCTCAACTCTAAATATTCTGACTTTCAGGGTGTCCAGTAAAAAGTATTAGTGATCCATTAATAGAGAGGTGAGGAGTGCTTTATACCAATATGCAGCCAAAAACAAAACATTAAGAAAGTTCCAGAATTTCCCAAACAATGATCCAAATAAGCCATTGCACATTAGACTAAATCCTATAGCCCATGCAGGGCATCTACCCATCACAGCATAGATCTGGGCTGGCCTGATAGATTAAGTTACCAAAGAGAGACCAATGGGACATCCTCCAGGAGGGAGGGAAGGGGCTCTGTGTGTCAGAGGGGTTTCAGAGTACCACAAAAACTTGATCAGTGAAGTGACACTGCAGGGACTTGTAAGGGGCTTTACACCTGTTTCCTCTCCTCTCTCCACCACTGATATTAGGCCTTTCCTAATTAAAAAGGGGGAAAGGAGTAGCTAAACCAAACCACTTTCTGGCCAGGATCCCCTGCTGCCAGTCAACCACATTTCCTTGCTCCCCAGGGATGCCAGGAGAGATGATTTTTCCCCAGCATAACTCCCTTCCAACCTCCACTGCTATATCATGGTTGTCTTCACTAGAGAGAAGGTGAGGCCTTCCTCAAGTTATAGCTCAGGGGTCTCAAACTCATGGTCTGTGGGCTGCCTGGACCCCTAAAGTTATTTCCTCTGGCCCGCAACAACGCTACCATTATTAATATTTACAATATCGCTGTATGAAAAGGTTTCAGTGGTGCAGCCCTCGGACTAACGTACTAGCCCTCACGGTGACTTGAGTTTGAAACCCCCGTTATAACTAGTGCTTCATGGGCATGAAACACTGGACAAACTGCTGAGTTGTGGCAGGACTCTGCACTCATTGAACATCAACCCAATGATGAAGGCCAAGGAGTAGAATACCACAGACTTCCAAATAACTCTCTTGCCCCAGAGGATAACCTGTTTTTCAGAACTGGGCTGGGGACCACAGGCAGGGTAGTGTGTGGGGAGCCTTGTGCTGCCCTTGCTGTATTATACCAGTGTAAGGCAGGCTTAGAAGCTGTGCCTAACAGCTTCTGAAAGGGGACAACTAATCTGTAGAGCCCTGCATGGATACAAATAAGTAGATCTGTATCTGACCTGTATCCACAAGCAATGGTCCGCGGATATCCGTGTTGTATCCGCGGATGCAGATATCTGCACATTTGCGGGGTTCTAGCTCTGTGCAGATAAAAATATGTGGATCCATATTCAATCTGCATCCACAAAAATGGTTCACGGATATCCGTGTTGTATCTGCGGATGCAGATATAAGGCAGATATCTCCGGACTTCCATGGATTTGCAGGGCTCTACTAATCTGCATGGGTCCTGTATTAGAACGAACACAAAGAGCACAATTAGGTATTAGCATAGTGGGTGCAGGGCATAGTGAGTAATGGTATTTGGGGTTAATCTGTAATTCTACTGAATGGAAATATGAAAGACTGTCTTTGGCGATATGCTATTCTCTGCTTGTTTCAAATCTGTTTGGGTTAGTTAAGAGGTAAACGCTACCCTTAGTTAAAAAGATATCTGTAAGAGAGGCCACTGGCTATTTCAGATGGGGTGGGGGGTGGCATGTCTCCTTCTAGAGTGATGCCTGAGGCAATTTGCTTCACCCATCTAATCCCTCTGTCAAATGATAGATCTGGCTGGGCTTCTTTGAGTCCTCCTTTGTCATGTTAAAGAAAGTAGCTACTTGCAGCTGCTTAAAGGTTTAAGAGCTGGAATCACTAGGGAGAGAGGTAAACTCTCTGGGCTGGCGTCTCAGAAGAGGAGCCAGCAGATGGTGCAAGCAGCCAGCAGCGAGCTGGGCAGCATGAGCACCCAGTAAGCACAGCCGGCAGAGCCAGCAGACGGCTAGAGCGGCCAGCAGTCAGCTAGGCGGCATGAGTGACTAGTGGGCGGAGCCAGCCACGAGCTGGGCAGCTGAGTGACTGGTGGGCAGAGCCTGCAAACAGCAGGCAGAGCCAAGGGATGGTGCTATTGGATGGAGTGAGTGACAGTAGTTGGCACTGGTGGACAGCTGGTGTGAGAGGCACTCCCTACGTACGCTAGGGTTGGTTGGGAGCCTAGTAGCAATGATCTCCCAGATCAGTGCCGGTTTTGCCATTAAGTTTTGTATGTTCTGTCATGCAGTGTGGGTTGTTGGGAAGCTTTGTTTGTACTGATTTGCTAGATCAGTGCTGACTTCTGTTACTTGGCCTTTTACACTGTTTTACTACTATTAAAAGTTCTGTTTACTACACTCAGACTTGTGCTTGCGAGTGGGGAAGCCTTACCCCTTTAGGGTGCCCAGGAAACAGTCCAGGATTTCACAGAAATCTGGGTGCGGGCTCGAGCCGGTTGGTGGTGTTACATTATCAGGAACCCCCCAGGTATAGAACCCGGCCCTTGTTCTGCCAGCTTGCCCTGGCAGAAGGATTACACCAGTATATGAAGAGAATGCTACTCTCTGGGGCAGCGACTTTTTAACATAACTGCGTTTCATTTAAAGCAGAAAGAAATGTAGTTGTCTAAGAAACTTTAGACACAGAAAAAAGATGAAGCAAATTAGACCCTGAAGCAAAATATTAAGGTTGAAATAGATTCTTCCTTTACTTGGTATTCATTAAGAGGAAAGCATCTATGAAAGTGGTAAAAAAACATCATATGTGATGCTCTTGTTGAATACCTACCATCAATGTATCCCAGAAAGTGCATTATTTCTGTTCCAGGGTTCATCATAATGAATTCTGGTTCTCATTTCCCTGTGCTTGCGCTGTAACCAGCCATGCCTTTTCCTAACACGAAAGGTTCGTATTTGAACATTCCATCCTGAATGCAAACTTTTCATTTTCCATTCATTTCAATTGAAAGGCATAAGGTCTTTGTGGTATTTCAGAATGGATTGCTTAAACAAATGCTGACTTCTCTAATCTGGTCAGGGAACGGCAATTTCTGCTTTTCACTGTGTGAGAGATAAACACGAACAAAGGATAAGACAGCAAAGCAGATTTTGGACAGAAAGGTTTTTCCACAAGGAGACCTATGGCACTAAAGACTAAAATTTATTTATTGCATGAGCTTTTGTGGGAGACAATCCCACTTTGAAGATGGGTCACTGAGGACTGAAAGTGTTTTACCTGTCCAACCACCAATGCACACTTCTTCCCCTCAGCTCATCAGCTGTGAGCTTACTGTGTGCCTTACGCTTAATTTTTAATAGGTTAGCTATTTCCACAAGTCCAGCAACAGAAGCACTCTTGTGCTCCCACACAGCCCCACAGACTAACCCTGTTTAGAAATCCATCTGTCTGAGGTGTCATTTTCCACAGCACATAGTAGTCATGGGGATGAACAGACATTTCAAATTTAAATCACTATGGCTATGTCACAAGGGATCACATGTCTGATTTCATATATTCTGCTTCAATGCTGAGGATAGACATAGTTAATGCTGATCACTACTGAACAATGGGAGAGCCCTTAATCAACCTGAATGACACACCACAGCATAGGATGGAAGTTTAAAGAAATGTGCAAATGATCTGAATAAACCAAATTTCTAATAAGTCAACAGCTAACACACAGCACCTCTTTTTGCTTACTTCCTCATCTCCTACATGGGTAAACTCATTCAACGACTAAACACGACAGCAGGCTTGTAAGGCAATTTCCGCTTTTGCAATATGTTAGACTGAAAACAAGAGACCAGAGAGTTTGGAATATCCTCAGAAAAGGAGTACAGCATAGTCATACCCCTCCCACTCCACGCTGATGCACTTCCAAACAGGACTTGCAGGACCAGCTGTGGGAATGATTTAGTCATCTTAGATGTGGCCAAACAGATGCTGAAGTGCCTACCAGCCCAACCAATGCACAAACTGACTATTCTTTGAATAAATTACACCATAACTCCAGCAGTGTATAACCATACACCATAACCTTAGCCATGCAGAAAACAATGCCATCCACAGCCTCAGAAACAACTCTGACATCATCATTAAGGAGGCTGACAAAGGAGGTGCTGTCGTCATCAAAAATAAGTCAGATTATAATCAGGAGACTTATAGACAACTGTCCTGCACAGCATTCTATAAATCAGTTCTCTCTGACCCCACTGAGGAATGCCAAAAGGAATTAAACCACTTACTCAAGAAACTCCCCAAAGCAGCACAGGAACAAAAATCAAGACAGACACACCACCAGAACCCCAACCAGGAATAGTCTGCTAGTGAATATCCCTGAACCTGAAAACCCCAGAGGCCCCATCAACTCAAGCATTAGCACTCTTCAAGCAGACTTATCTGGCTATGTGGACTCTTTCCTTAGATCCTACACCATCAACACTTCTAGCCATCTTCAAGACAGATTTCCTGAAAAAATTCAATCCCTCAGTGAGCTTCCAGAAAACACTATCCTAGCCTCTATGGACATAGAAGCTCTGTACACCAACATCCCACATGAACATAGATTACAAGTCATTAGGAGAACTGTCTCAGATGATATCATGGCACAGTTAGTGACTAAACTTTGTACTAACCCACCACCATTTCAGATTTGAAGTCAATGGCACTGCTGTGGATACTCGCATGGTCCCGCAATATGACAACATTTTTATGGCTGACTTAGAACAATGCTTCCTCGAGTCTTGTCTCCAAGTACCACCTCTTTTACTTTTGCTACACTGATAACATCTTCATCATCAGGACCCACAGAAAGGATGCCACTGAGGATTTTCACAAAAGACTTCAACAATTCCCACTCCACAACCAACCTTAACTTGGAACACTCCACACAGGAGACCAAAATTCTGGATACTACAGTATGCATTAGTGATGGACACAAACACCCCCCATACCAAAAACCTACAGGCCGTTGTAGTTTCTATCCAGGGCACACCACTCAGTCCATTACCTACAGCCAAGCCCTAAGACAGAACCACAGACATCTTCAGCATCTCTATCAAGCATTCTTCAAACTAAAATATCCACCTGGGAAAGTGATGAAACAGACTGACAAAGCCAGATGGGTACCAGAAAATCAACTACAGGAGAAGCTTAAGAAAGATAATGACAGAACACCACTGGTCATTACCTATAATGCCCCAATTCAAACCACCACATATCAAGGATTTACAGAGTATTCTACAAGATGATTCCTCACTCCCTCTCAGGCCTTGGAAGACAGACCTCTCCTTGCTTACAGATAGCCCCTCAACATTAAAAAGATACTCTCCAGCAGCTATAGACCTAGCAATAGAAACATTAAAGCAGGCATATATTCCTGCAACAAATCCAGTTGCCAACTTCACCCATGTATCTGCACAAAAGGACACCATCACAAGACCCAATCAAGCCAGCTTTTCAATCAAGGGCTCATTCACCAATGTGATTTATGCCATCATGTGCCAGAAATGCCCCTCTTCCTTACACTTTGGACAAACAGGACAGTCTCTGAGCAAATGAATAAATGGACACAAGTCTGGCATCAGAAAAAACATTAAAAAACCAATAAGGGAATGTTTCAGTCTTCCTGATCACTCAATTAATAGCCATACTTAGGCAAATGGATAACAAATCAAAGCTTCAAAAAAAACTGCAGAATTGGAATTCAGATGCAGATTTGACACCATCAACTTAGGGTTAAATATGGACTATGGGGTTCCCCCCCCCATTACAACAGGTAATTTTGCTTTCTTTTTCCCCCTCACCTTCCTCTATATGCAGTTCTCCATCGAATCTAAACAATTACATTGATTTGCTGTACCAGTCTGACCTGATTCTATGACTTACACTTCCCAGCATTTATTTTCCTCTCATTCATCTGTAGTTCTCTATCTTCAAGCATCTGATGAAGTGGGATTTTCTTCCATGAAAGCTCATGCAATAACTAAATTTGTCTTTAAAAGTGCCACTAGACTCCTCGGTTGTTATAGTTTTAATCAGTGGTTCTCTAACTGTGTCACAAAATCCTTTGTGGACTTTCCAGTCATAGTAGCAAGTCTGCTGAACTGACTACTTTTTTTTCCCCCCCAGATAAAAACTTGCGCTCTAGAGCTTTCCTGAGGTCAGAGGTATACAGTGCAGATCAGTACACCAGAAGAAGTCCCAAGAGTTCCAGAAAGTAACCAGCCCAAGAGATACTGCTAGGCTTGACATTGTGTATTTTGTCTTCAATACAAAATCAGATCTAAAACATGAACCAAACACGAAGGATGAACAGTCTTCTATATCACATAACTACAATTATTCTGTCACTTGGTATTACATAACCATCTCTTGCTACTATCATGCTATAATAAGACAGATGATATACTACTTCACATAGATAATGGGAGTTGATTCATCTTCAACTTCAGGTTAGGTTTTCAAGTGAATGGAAACTGTATAAACCTGATCAGTTTCATTACTCTTCTTATGTTGTCCCACTGAGATATTGTAAATATTGTATAAGATACTGTATCAACATAAGAGATCTTATAAATAAGCCGTTGGGGCCTTATGTTTTTTTATTCAAAAAAGATAAAGCAGCAAATATCAAGATTTTAACAAGATAAAAATGAGGTAAAACAATTTAAAAAGCCCTTTAACAATGTCCCTTTAACATTTACTCTCCACTCACAAGTTATATTTAGTACACAATCATGATGATAGGATCTAGTCTTGTTTTAGATTGTCACATCTATTTTCTCCCACTTAGGACTAACTATAAGGACTGAGATGACAATGAAGGAATAATTTGCTGCTTCCTCCTTCAAGCTGAACAAATAATGTAAAATGGAATGCTGTGGGAAGCATCTTTCTCAGACATTTTCCCCAGGCCTCTCAAAGCCCTCATCTCATCATGGTAGAGTGGAGAGAGAAATAAATGTGACCCCTGACCCTTAAATCCTCTTCTCCAACCACAAGATTCCTTCACAAGATTTCAGAGCAGCAGGCAGTGGGATGCTCTGTAACCTCCCCTTCATCAAGAGTTCTGAATATTAATATTTAAAAGCTTGAAGTGTTTTTCTTGAGTATGGGTCAAGGGGGTGAAGGAGGGAAAGGTGAAGTGGTTCATATTTTTCTTTACTAGTGCATTCCATATGTAGCCAAGAGACATCCATGATACAAGACTGTGTGCAACAGAAAGCAAAGCTAACAAGGAGTCTGGTGATCTTTTTGACGACTAATTTTTCTATCGCATGAGTTTTCATGGGAGAAAACTCCACTTTGTTGAAGCATCTGACGAAGTGGAATTTTCTCCCACAAAAGCTCATACAAGTACCACCAGACTGTTTGTTTTGCTGTACTAGACTAACACAGCTCCCCCTCTGGAGCCTACAACAGAATGCAAAGAGATACAGAAAAGGTCTATTCTGAGCCAATTCACCAGCAGATAGTGATTTGACTGACTCTGACACAGAACGAAATAGACTAAGGCAACCTTAAGGAGTGTCCTTTTCTAATGTTCTTCTGACTAAGCTTCATTTCAAGTAAGCAGAACCTGCCCACCCCCTCCAGTTACTTTTCTGAGTTCCCAAACCGCCCATATTATTATTGTTGTTTCATAAATTAAATATTCCGCTACTGGACCCTAAAGTGATGTCAAGCATCTCTAAACCACCATGCTTCAGGTAAACTATGCCTCAGAAGAACTTAATTACCGGGGGTAGGGGGAACTAACCTCTTTAGTGGGTGTATGTGGATTAAATCGGTTAATATTTTAAACGAAGACTTCCTGACCCTTTAAGGAAAAGTCCACAAAACCACCATTGCTTTTTTGCATACAGTTTGTGTTAGCAAATGTATTTTGAATCTGTACTTCTTCAATGACAGGTATGATCAAAGTCTCTCTCTCTCTCTCTCTCTAAAGTCAGGATGCAACCTTCTTGCAGCTATTCTGGTGACAGCTCTGAGTTTGCAATCTTTCTAGAACACTCTTCATATCTAGTATGCCTTTTTGTTTGGTTTAAATTCAAATGTCATTGTTGCATTCTTATTAATAACGCACTTGCTTGCGATGCCTCTATAGCACCTCTCACTGAAGG
Source organism: Podocnemis expansa (assembly GCA_007922195.1). Classification (NCBI taxonomy): domain Eukaryota; kingdom Metazoa; phylum Chordata; order Testudines; family Podocnemididae; genus Podocnemis; species Podocnemis expansa. Next base: position 14,122,031 of record ML682035.1, read on the forward strand.
ATCACAAAGTGCTTTGCAGCTAGCTAGCCTCACAATATCCCTGTGAAGTTCTGCTCTGCGGGTGTGTACTACCAGATCTATTTTAAAAAACACAAATTGTAGTTCTTACAGGTTGCATGATTTGCCCAAGGACTGACAATAGTTAAGCTCCTAATCCTACAAAGATGTGTGCACTGCTTCACTTTACTTGCTGCTCAGGCCCATTGAAATGGATGAGCTCAAGTAGCTGAGCCATGAATACTTCAGAAATCTTTCTTAGAAGTCCACATGCTACTCACTGATGGAGCCCTTTGAGCAGCCATTAGCAACATCCCAGAAAATTAAGCTTTTACTTATCAATTTAATAAAACGCACATTTCTGAAACACAGATGAGGTGAATGCAGTTTCAGGATATACTGCTGTAACTATAAAAATGGAACACTTGTTTTGGAGAAGCCTCAATTATTTGATCTCCCTGTATTTTAAGTACATGAGAATTGTGGCGCTGACATGCCTGAATAATTAAACAAGTTTTCAGCTGGAGAAGTGAATAAGAGCATCCCAAAATAAACATCCATCTTTATCATTAACTAAAAAGGGAGCTAACATATTTGATGAAATTTCATCTGCAAAATGCGCATTTGGGCTGAGACCAACTTTCCTCCGCATCTATTAATATAAACAGATGTATACATCTATTTAAGTCATTACAGCCATTGTTACAATGGGAAACAGTTGAGGTTGTTACAACAGGAAAAGAAAATGACCATATACTATAGCAGTCTTGCTGGATACTATTACAATATATGTGCATAAGCATAGTCCAAAAAGACATTTTATAAAAACAGGCAATTTACATGTGCTGAGAACTGTATTTTTCCTACTGTGATACTGATGATTGACAGCTTACACATGCAGGAAAGCGTGAGAGACCAAAAAGAGAATTTACATAGGACCCAATCCTACACCATTGAAACCAGTGTTCTGGGATTATATTGTGCTGAAAGTTCTTAGATACTATTTAGCAAACAGGTTGTTTAAAAAGAAGGGCACTGGCTGTCAAATCCACAGTGATGGTTATTATTGTTAATTTTAGGGATTAGATATTTGGAGACAAATAAGTCAAGGTTATGGAGATGCAGAATTCCAATATAAATTATTCCAATTTATTTCACCCAGGGCAGATCGGCAAAGGCTGTGGGGGTTTCCTCACTTTCCTCTATAGTGTGGGGCACAGCTCACTTGGTTGGTGAATTCTCTGTACCTTAACATCTTTAAACCATGATCTGAAGACTTTAGGAACTCATAGGTTAGAGGCTTATTAGGGGAGTGGATGGATGAGGTTACATGGACTGCACTGCACAGGAGGTCAAAGTAAGTGATCATATTGGTCCCTTCTGACCTTGGGGTTTACAAATTCAAGCACACGTCTAACCACATTTGTCTATCAAAGTCACTAGTTAAAGAGAAAGATACCTATACTTCACCTGACTGGTCAAGGCAGACAAAATTACTCCTGAAGAAGTGCTCTCTGTAAGCATGAAAGTTTGTCTCCCCCACCAACAGATGTTCATCTAAGAAAAGATATTACCTTACCAGCCGCCCACCTCATTGTGCTAATATTTTGGGACCAACAGCACTGCAAACAAACACTTACCACTGAAATGCACGGAATTTTCTTCATTTTGATTTTGTGCTCTTTGATATTGCTGACACACATCAGAAACAGAAAGCTTTCGTTGAGCACAGGTACATGCATGGATAAGCGCAGTACGAGATACCCCCACATCATCACTACTATGGGTCTCAACCTTAACCTGGAGAGACCATTTCTAGAATGAACAGGCCAGTTCATTCTCCATATTCATGCAATCACAAGTAGAGGGAATATATTCAGCCATTTACTTCCTCCCTCTGCCAGTGCAGAATTGCTCCAAAATCTCCCCCCCCACCACTTTAGTTTCTCTCTTTCCCATCCAAGCCCTCAGATAGGTTTCCAGCTACCACCTGCCTACATTTCTCTTCCTCTCTCCCACACTTACTTGGGGGTAGGAGGTATGTCCTTAGTAACCATTCTGGACTTCAATGAGGAAAACAAAAGGATTGAGTTCACAGAACCTTTCTAAAGGTTTGCTTCCATAAATGCATTTCATACCTACGGATGCAGTTTAAAATCCCTTATAAGTCTCAAAATTCAACATAATGAAACAAGAATTATGTCTCAGAACAGTTGTCTCTTGTCCAGACTTAGACAGAAAATAAAGAATATAGCCAACTTCAGGTTTTTACTTTTTTTGATCTATGTATTCATCTAAAAATTAAGTGGAAAACCAAAAGCCAAAGTCAACGTAAGTTTAAAAGGTAGATGCTTTCCACTGATTTTTCCTCAATGCAGATATATTTTTACTGACAACTTTCCCAAAGTTAGTTCCATTTGGAAACCACTTAAGGTAACTAGAAGAATGATCAAAGGTCAGATTCTGTCTATAGTTTACTTATGAGTGGTTTCTGATATGGGTCAGCCCACAAGAATATTAAATGGATACATGGACAGCAGAACTGATTAGCCAGACAGTTTAATAGCATATGTTTAAAGTAGTCCAAAAAAATTTCCATAGACTCTCATACTAAGGATGTTGAAATATCTTCTTTGATAATGCTGTCCTCCAAGATATGGATGGGGATATTTACAGTCTAGCTTAGGTATCTGTCGCATTTTCAGTACACTGTGCTCTTCAGTGCAACCATTATGCTGATTATTTGAAGGAACAGATGTTAAAAATGCTTTTTTTTTTTTAAATCACTCCATGCTTTAAAAAAGAAAGGAAGATTCCTATTATCCTTTCAGCTATGTACTCAAATGCTTAATGCACACAAAGCCATGGTTGTACGCGTGCTCTCAGAAACATGTGCACTATACAATTAAAGCAAACTCTCAATCACAGAGACTTCACATTGATATTGAGGGACTCCACAATACACTTGTTTTCAGATGTCACCTGAATCCTGAGATAGGGTGAAGCTTTTTTAGCCTCCTCTTACATTCGAAGTGAGATACTGACAATGCAGCAGTATTTGGAAGAGTGTAGTTAGCACACAGTATTGGAAGTCAGGAACTCCTGAATGGCTGCTTATGGCAGACATGGGCAATAATTTTGGCAGGTGGGCCACAGAGCCAGCAGGGAGCTGGCTGCTGGGCTGGCCATCAACATGGGGGCGGGAGGCAGGCGGTGGTGGACAGCCAACCATGGAGCTGTCAGAGGGGAAGGGGATGGTGCAAAATGGACCCTGGGGAGCTGGCCAGGGCAGGGGCAGCACGGAGCGGACCCCGGAGAACTGGAGGGGGGGGGGGGAGAACAGCACAGAGTAGGCCCTGGGACAAGGAGGGGGTGAGGTGGTAGCGGAGAGCTAATCTGGGGCTAGCAGAGAGCCAGTCCTGGAGCTGGGTGGGGTAGGGCGTGGTGAGCTGGTCATGGGTCATAGCAGACTAGACTGACCTGTTAGATGGGCCAGATCCAGCCCACAGGCTGCATTTTACCTACCACTGGTTTATGGGTAAGTCTATGCTGAAGGCAGCAAAATTTGCCACTGTTGGATCATTTTTTTCCAAACTGAGTGTTGAGTAAAGACATGCTCAGTCAGTCTGGAAAATATAATAAAACCACCCCCTTCAGTGCTGTAGCACTATGTCGATGGGCATACATTTTCTGCTGGTGCAGTGCTGTGAAGGGAGCTCAGTAAAAAGGAAATTATGAAGCTGATGGAAGTTATGCAAACTATTCTGCATAGCTTGCTAACTCCTGTCAACTGCCACAGGCCAGGTCTACACCTGTCAAAGTGGAGAAAGTCCAGAGGAGAGCAGTCAAAATAGTAGTCAGAGAACACAACCCATGAGGTATGATTGAAAGAATTGGCCATCATTAGTTTAAAGAAAAGAGAAGAGAAGACTGAGGGTAGAGAGGGAAACGTATGACAACAGTTTTCCAATACTACTGTTAAAGAGGATGGTGATTAATTGTTCACCAGCTCCACTGAAGTTAAGCAAGCTCTAACTGACAATCTGCATCAAGAGAGATTTAGGTTCGCTATTAGGAAATTTTTCCAAATACAAGGAAAGTTAATTACCAGAACAGCTTGTCTTGCAGAGGTTTTGGAATCCTTGTTATTGTAGGTTTTAAGGATGGTTTAGATGGACATGTATCAGAGATGGTGCAAGTACACTTCGCCCTTTCTCAGTGTAGGACAGGCTACATGGCCTCTTGAAACTTAGTCTGTGATTCCTCTAGCTCCAAGTGAGCCACATTTCACCTGTGCGCTTCAGCTTCACCACCTATAAAATGGGGAGACTAAACAATTCCCTTACCAGGACATTGTGAAGATTCATTAAGGACTCTCTCACTGGAGTGCTGTGAGAAGTTAATGTTTATGAAATGCTTAACATTTAAGTAATTCGCAAGTGCTAATTGTTATAAACCAGTTCATTCAATGGAAATCACATGCTTAAAGAAACTTCTAAGATAAATATTTTCTGAAAAAAGACTGATGGGAGTCACAGCTCTAGGCCCTAATCCTGAAAAGTCTTCACACACAGTCAGTAGCACAATTGATTTCAGTGCATCTACTTATAACACATGACGATAATTCTCTCTCTTTGTACGATTAGGTCATTCTATCCTTTTTTATTAAAGTGTCTGCCACATTCCATGCTGAATAACAAGGCAGACTGATTTCCAGCATTCCATCAGAAGTCATCTTTCTCTGATCCTCCGCACGATCCAAAAGGAGATACCATTTTTTAATAAGGAATGGCAAAAACAAGGTAAAAGATCACACTCACTTACTTTTAATCAGACTTTACAAAAACATCTCTGTAATTGGCATGTCAGTCAATTAATGAAATGGGATAGCCATGTATGTTTGTTACTCATCCTTCAGACTACATTACGTTAGCTTAGATACGACATGACAGTGCAGTCTCTCGGCAGGTGTTGTGGTAGAAAACATTACCAGAACAAGTTTACCTTTAAAAAATAAAAAAGGCTGCTACATGAAATAATACTGGTACTTGGAGTCAAAAAATAATGGAAGTAGAACTTCTAACATCAAGCTAAAATAAGCCTGCTAAGTCTACAATTCCTAATTTATGCTAGCCCCTTTACTGTAGCAGGTCTGCGGTTTCTGACACCAGATGTCAATGCATTTAGCATTAAATGCATTAGTATTATGCTATGCTAATAGGAATACTTGTGGTCCTGTCATGCAAGTCAAATATTTCCTTTATTTGGACGTTCATTACTCATGACAGGGAAGCATTTCAAACATTAAAAAATTTTAAATGGTCTCTATTTAGAGAAAGTGAAATCACTTGCCAGGATTTAATTATATTCCCCTCCCCCGTTTTCCACTGCCAACAAAGGTATGAAAGGTGGCTAACTACACTTTTAGAAGTGACTCATTTGCATGGATGTTTCAAGTATGAAGATCTAATATTTTGCTCTATTATTTCTCCACAGATGCAGCTGTATGATTTCAAATTTAAGAACTGTACTAAATCATGAATAAAAGCCACATTATAGAGGCAAGTTAGCCCCATGGTGAATCTGACCCATAAAGGCTTGACTTCAGAGGGTTAAGAGTTAAGATGAGCAGACAAAAAGGTATGAGTGTTCAAAGGGTACTAAGAAGGTAACAATTCATCCTGCAGTACATTACTGAACTATGAGACATTCCTGGGCAAAAGTGTGGGTATTCATTAAATGTTCAGCAGAGAAACTTTAAGGACACTGGGGTAAAAACCGCAAGCAACCTACAGAACACGACTAATATGCTCATGCCCTATTATAATGCATAGATGTCTACAATGGTTATTTCCTTAAATTAATACAGCTAAAACAAACTGCATGTAAATTAAATAAAAGTTGTTTCAGATAGTCTTTAACATATAGCTATGGAATGCCACATATCCAATAACTGACCCTGGACAGCTTATGATTCCTTCAGCCAGTTCCCACTGTGCCAGCAATCACTAGAATAAATCACTGAGCTAACAGGAACTTAGTACTATTGCCCCAAAAAGGGAAATATTACGCATGACCTGTGCGGAGGCTGAGCTGACATTATGTGGAATACAGGGGTCACTGCATTAGACCAACAGCTCTTCAGTTCTGCCACACTGTTACACAGCACATGGTGCCTCTCCCCTGTGAGTTTACTTACAATACAAGTTGTTGATTATGCCTTAATACTACAAGGACTCCAGTTTTTGGTTTTGTTGTTTTTTAATTGATGCAGCTTGTCACCTTTTTAAAACTGGCAATCATTACAAGCCATAAATGAGCATCAGTCTAGCACGCAGTGGCCACAGAACAAGCACCCTCTTCAGATCTGACCTATGAGGCCTGCTCATTGGGCCACAGAGTCTATCCCTGATCAGATCCACAGGAAAAGTTGTTTGTGGCACCTCAGCTGGTTCTACAACTCTGGCAAGTCAGACTTGTAAAAGGAAGCAAAATACATGGTGCAAGGAAATGTTCCCGGAAGAAGGATTAGAATTTTTTTTTTTTTTTGGTAAGTGTTGGTAATGTTTGTTACACACACAGTGGCAAAAAAATATTTACATCAATGATAATCCAATTTTACAGATAGGAAAAGAAAAAAATGGTGCTTGACAGTTTAACGTCCTTCAGTCACTTTGGCTATTTTGACGTGATGTTAACACTGTTTTAATGACTATAAAACCTTAATCTTTTAAACCTTAACATCTACCACAACTGTGAAATTTTAATTAAAAAAATTCTTACAAAACATTATCCATCATAGTGAAATAAATAAATAAAAAAATGAATTCCCTCAGGCCTACCTGTAAGTGACACATTTTCAAGTTTGCCCAGGGTAGCAGAAACCCTCCAGCTGACAATGGGTGAGACCATTTTTGAACAGCCCTAGGGAAAAAAAATGCACAGATCTTAAAACAAAAATATATATATATATATATATATATACACACACACACACACACACACACGTGACCTACCTCCATTCTAACCCACCTGTGTACAATGTTAATCTGGAATTAAAGAGTGGGTGAAAAATCATTGTTTTTATGCATCATTTTAAGAGACAAGTAGAAAATGTTTGTCTAAATCAAAATGAAAGGTTTTATTTGAGGAGGAGCAGGAAAGGAAGTTATTCTGCACTATGATTTTCAGAACAAATGTTTCTTGTTATTCACAGCTGACAAAGCATCACCAAGACATGTTGCTGCTCTTGGTTTTTACCTGCCAGAGCGTATTCCAGCCCTCCTGATGCGTTAGCCTGGGAAATTCAGAGAGACAGTTTTGTGATAGGAAAAAAGAAAAATCAGCACCTGAAATTTAACAGATAAAGCAGAGGGAAATATCTTCATTTGCCCTCTATTTCCTCTGCCCCTTTTTCCCCCCCAGACACAGCCCACTATCAATGCAGTAGTTAACCCCTGCCCCTCACATTTCTACTCTCCAGCTTCAGCTACACTACACACCAGAGTACGTGTAACTACATGCTGCTGTGAAAAGCAAGTTGTAACCACACTGCAGCGCATAGCTACCCGTCAGTGGACAACTGCTACAAGGAGAGGCTTCAGTGGCTCCCAACTCACAATCTTTCCCAGCAGTAGGAAGTTTCTTGATCCTTTCCCCACAGCCAGAATCCTTTCTTGAGACAGGGAAAGACACCATCGGAGGGGAGGCAGCAAGACATTACACAGCTAAAAATAATGTAGACGGAGCCCCAGAGCTTGGATGAATAAAGCCATAAAAAGGTACATATGCACATCCATACCCACACACTGCAGGTGTGTATTTACTTACTGAAGCCATGTTTCTATAGCTACACTGCTACATCTACACATGCTAGGGAGGGCTATCTGGGCAAGTACATTACACTCCAACAATAGGAGTGGGCAATGTAGATTATCCTTGAATACTGTATTCAAGGTGGAGCACGTGCATGACAGCAGAATTCCAACAGAGCCCCTCACTGCCGGAAAAGATACTGGGCAGGTCTACACTGACTGCCTTTTTTGGAGGCAGTTGAACGATGATACGGAAGTTATTTACACTTCCAATGCATTGATTCAACAGAAAGAGCTTCCCTTCCATTCCGTGCTACCCAGTTGCCAGGATGGTGTTCATGGACTGAACTTCCTGATCAGCTGAGTAGGTCTTCACAGAGCCCAGTGGATCAGGAAGTTCAAACTGATGGAGGCTAATTTGCCACTATCAGTGAAGACAAGCCCACTGACAAAAAAAAAAAAATAGGGATTTTTCCAAAGTTTACCAATTTCAGTTACTAGGCTTTTTCAGGCTCATGCCTAGCCTAAAGGTTTACTTTATTCTTGACAGTGAATGGACCAATAGTGCTCTTGACAGGGAATAGACCAATAGTGTCACTGTACTACCAAGATGTAGGACTAGCACAATGACAGTGATGTCTCCTCATTAGCAGCTGTGAACTGCAATCTGCATATGTTCCAGATGGGTAGCCTTGGCACAGTCAGACTGGGTCTGAATAGGGACTTGGAATGGTTAGCACATTACAAAAAGTCAAAGTAATTGTTCATGTTCACATATTCTCGCCTTCTAATGTACTGGTGTGAATGGGACTGATCTGATGAAGTAGGATTTTCTCCCATGAAAGCTCATGCAATAAATAAATTTGTTAGTCTTTAAAAAGTACCACAGGATTCCTTGTTCGTTTTGCTGAATTAGAACAACAGCTGGAACTAAACTGACTTTGCTAGCATTTGCCCTCCCCGTTGTATTATTTCTCCTTCATCCTGGCATTGATACCTCTCAACTGTAGTTTACACGTCATGCATCTGATGAAGTGGGTCGAAACCCCATAAAAGCTTATTGCCCCAAGAAATGTGTTAGACTTTAAGGTGCCACAGGTGGTCTTCTTGGTTAATCTGCATAAGACAACTTTTTCGATGTCTAAAAATACACATTTCAATGTCCAAGAGGGGAAAAAGATGGAGAGGCTGTCTCCAGGAACCTCTTTCAAAACTAACACAATGGAAGGTGTTGGATGAAAAGGACTCTTGCCAATTCTACATCATGGATAAAAGAGCAAGTCCCATGATTACAGCAATTAACATAGCATGCTATCCAATAATCTGAATGGAAAAGCCCTATGAAAAGGAAAAGCTCCCTTCAGAGATAATTCCCATATATGTTGCATTCCCTCACTACATTTCCCACTTTCATTAGCAGGCATAACATTCCACTTTACTACATCACTTCTGTCGGTATGCTGCCCCCCATCCCAAATCCCACCCATTGTCTTATTTCTCTATTTCTTATTTGACTTCAGCCACAGATTCATCTTTGCAAGTCAGTTGCTAGCAAATCTTGGCTCCACACCAGCAATAGGTGTTTTCCTCAAGAACGGTCATCATCTACTTTCCAATGAGAGTCATACTAAGTCCCCTTTTCCCACTGCACCGTGTGTTGTGCAGAATATTCACTTCAATGCATTACTGGACTTGATGAGAAGTGACTTTGCATTAGAGATGGCAACTGAACTAAAACCTGGCTGGCTCCAAACACTGGTAACATTTAAGTCCAGATGCAAACTTTCAAAGCTAAGGACCATTAGTGCCTCCTCACACTCATGGGCTTATTGTTGCTCCCTTAGGAGACTGTGGAGCAGAGAACTTGGCTAGTGCTTGGATTACCTAGCTTCCTGCCCCTCCTTCTGCAGTCAAGGTGCTGACTCAGGGCCCTCCACTCCACCAGAGCCTTGTATAAGTCACCCTCAGCTAAGAACTTCCCAGAGTCTGCATTCCCTGCTCTGGGTACCTCCTGCTGCCCCTTTGGTCCAAACTACTTTGGTGGCATGTAGCAGTGCCCCCTTATGGGCCCTGGGTGGTGTCCTGCTACCATCCCAGGTTCCTCTGAGCAGGGCAACCATAAATTTGGCAGAGTCAGATCCCCATAAACACTTAGTGCTTTGTGTACATGGGTTCCTTGCAGGCCAAGTGCACCTTGGTGTCTTTTTCTGTCTCCCTTAGCCTCTCCCTCTCATGCAGGCATGCACACAATGTATGCCATACTGTTTCTAAAAGCAATATCAATACACAGCACAGCCACAACTAGTAAAGGAATGGATTTTCATTTTATTAGACCACTTTTAAGGGTAACAGAACACTTTTGGAAGATGTCATCTTGAAGTAATTTATTTTTCATGGGAAAAGTAACATGGGTTTCATTGGACAATTACTGCCATCCCCCTCAAGTCTCCAGTCCAATCCCACAGGTCATCCTTTGGACTTAAATCTCAGACTCCCAATGGAAAAAAATATGGCTGTTTACCCTCAATTAAAACTGTGTCTAGTGCAGTGTTTATTGCTCTATTTCAACAAAAAGCTATACATTAACTTGTTTGCACAGCCTACCAAGAAATCATATTTTGAATTGTCTGAAAGGACGGTTTAAGAAAGTTTGGAAACAAACATGTGCAATATCCTTATGAAAATCAGAAGGGTTTTTCAGTAAATAAGCTATGCAGATACTCCTAGACTTTTTCCACAGATCTTTTATGAATGCTACAAGTGAATTATTGAGTTAATTCAACATTTGAATTTATTAAAAAATAGACTAAGAGGCATGCAGTAGGAAGAGGCGATTTAGGCAAACACCCACACCCATGTGCACTAAAAAGTTAATGCAGGAAGGAAAAACAACAATGGGGAGACTTCCTCAGAAATAATCCTGCCTTCAGAGAAGCATATTTCTCAGCAAATAATCTGCAGGTTGTAAGTTGTTGTGAATTCAACTGCATCTTGATCCAAAAATGATGTGCCAGCATTAGGCCTCATCAGCACTGCAATGCTTGTTATTAAACATTTATCTAGCACGGTTTAGAGCATCTGTGTCCTAAAACTTCATTGAATACACAGGCTGATGCTATTCCTGTAGTTGCTCATGCCCTAGCTGTAATTTAAACCTCTAACACTGTTCTATAGCCATTAAAACTTGACAAGCTATGGAACACATCTATGCTCCAGTACAGTTAGATGGGAAGTGAAGATAGGTCTTCTCACACTGCCATAGGTCTTCTCACACTGCCATAATCTAACACTTCCTTTCATGAATCTCTGCTCATCACAAAGAGTCCACCAGTTCTAGTTTATGTAATCAAGTTACCAAAATGTTTTAAATTTTATGGAAAAAGTTACATGGATTTTAATAGTCAGGATTTTTTTCCCCCCACTAATACACTGTTATCTGTTGAAGTTATTTTTCACACAGCCTTAAACAAGAATTCAATAAATACCTTGAAGTAGGTGTATGTGCTGTTCTACATGAATTATGTAGAGCTCAGTGTGGTAAGTTGAGCAAACTGATATTTACCAATTATTTGGCTCCTTTCAGATAATGAAGCACCTTTGACTGGCATTGATGACTGCTTAAAGAAATGTTCCAAAAGGTATTATAAATCTCAGTGCAAATATGAGACAAGACCCAAACTTCTCCCAAGGAAGCAATGTCTTCCTTATGTTGGCACATCAGCAGCGGGTACAACTGGTACCAAACCCAATGAAACAATGTTAAATGCTAAGATAATGTTATCTAGGCTTAAATTTGCCTCACCATATTCACATTTTATAAGCATTTCCAACACAATGTTTCTAATAGTTGTTTCCAGTGCTGGTGATATAAAAACACAAGCACCTCAAGGTAGCAAGTATGCAGGTAAACACCAGAACACTCCAAGGTTATGGCATAAACACACTCCCTGGAAAGGATGCAGTGAAACCAGCCCCTCCAAAAGATAAGGGCAGGATGACATGGTGGTAAATATAGATTATTTGAGCCAAATCAACAAGTTAGATGGTAGTAACTAACTATATCAGAGGGATGATACATAACTTGTTTGGAGTATAAAAGAAGGGTCACAACACGGTGCAATTGTCTGGCCTAGAGGAAAGCAGAAGGTCCCACCACTCACTCATTTGTCTATTATCATAGCATACATCTATAAGTGGTCCTGTAGAGCTTATGGGTTAATTAGCACCATACTTTGTTCAGCAGAGAAGGCACTTGGCCAGATTTATTGCCAGCAAAGTCTGGGTAATCTTGAGCAGGTCAACTGAAGTTTGTAGCACAGAACATCTACCCAGAGGTCATGCAGCATATTAAAAAAACACAACACAACACCAAAAACAAAACACACACACAAACACACACAGCCAACAACTGACAACGCATGCTATGGAGGCACAGCAGGCAGAGCAAATGTAACAAATCAAAGAAAGCTGCAAACTAACCCAAAAGCAAATCTGACTTGCCGAGTGGCCTGACCTGGCTACAAAACATTAGCAGGGTATTATTTAAGCAGATTTTTAAATTGCATGTACATGCTACAACATTAGCGGGATTAATCTACAACAACAATGGTGTCATCAAGTCATAAGCTGGTCTTTCCCTCTTCATTCACAGACATGGCAACGTCTTACGTGCAGTGAGTATTGGAAATTAATTCCTGGAGTGAGTAAAGGACAAGTTTACGAAGCAGAGTAGAAAAGGGGATGTTACTAATTACCATCATTATGAGATGTTCTCCCAAAAATGTCTGTAAAGCAACTTTCTAGAGAGTTCTTTAAAACATCACAATTATAGTAATTGCTCTGTAGCGTCATAAAAGGAAATAGACTCCAAGCTCAAACTACCCATAGTGAAATCAATTCCCTCAGTGTCATGTTCATCATAGAGAGAATATCCATTTACAGCAACATTTGGTGGCACTAGACATTTTGCATTCTAAATCCATATAAGGCAGTAAGAAATCAAAAATATGAATTACCCTTTCATCACTATCTACTATCAAAACACGTTTGAGAATCATTTGAGATGCTTAACCCCTTTTCACTTTAGTAAGGTTTTAACCTTATTTCCCTTCCAAATTATACATGCAAAATAAAATATTCATCTACCTCCACAGTGTGAAACGAAGAGAAAAGCACGTTTATTATGGTTTTTCAGCAACAAAAGTAGTAAGTACTTTGAATAGTAAAGGATACATTTGTGGATTAATATAAGGATTCTTATTAAATGAGGGAAGGGACCAACTTTTTGTGGTGCTTATACAGTGCCCAGCACAATGGGATTAGAACGTCTAAGCACTGTTACATCACAAATTAAAGATAAATAATGTCTGTCTGTCTCTCACACACACACCCCGCGCGCCTTCCTCCCGATATGGACTTCAACTTACCCTCGAAGTAGAACAAGGGTTTCCATCTTATACTTCCAAAATGTATTTTGGTGCTTCTTTTCAGACAAAATTTTGACTTGTATTTTTAGAGGTGAAAAATCAGTTTCTGCTCACTTTTAAAAACTGACCCAAAAACCCCACAAAGCACAGATTAAAGTTACATGAAAAACTGGCTCTTTGTAAAAGCTATGCCACACAGGATTCAGCTTCTAGCAAATGTGATGCTTCTTTAAAACCCACAAATCCCTTCCAGAATCATTACATTTTTGGCAAGTGAGATATTTGTATTAATTACTTTAGGCCTTCTCACAAATTTGTATACCTTTGCGCATCATTAAAAACATCCGCATCAATGCTAGTTGAGTTAGACCCTTATCTAGCATCTGGGCCTGCATGAGTGAAGTCAGTGAATGTTGAAGTCAATGTCAAAGCAGAATCAGGTCCACATTACCTATATCAAAACTACCAAGAGCCACATTAACCCTAACAGTTCAGCCCTTTATAAACATTCACCTGGCTTACAATCTCCAGGTAAACAAAAAAACAAAAACAAAACTAAGAATGGAATCAATGTTCAACCATAAACTTGAATACACAAAATTCATTTGGGCAGTGATCTAAGAACTGATTAAACTTGTCTGTTAATGAACAAGCAGTGGGAACCAACTACATTAGTCAGGGCACTCAGCTGAGAAAACCCAGCCACAAATTTGAGAATGTGCATTGTAATAAAGTGCATGGTTTCATGGTGAGAGTAATTAACTACTAGAATAACTTATCAAGAATTGTGGCAGATTCACCACCACTCAATTTTTAAATCAGGATAAGATTCCCCACTCCCGCCCCCTTCCCTGAAAGAGATGCTCTAGAGAGATTATTTTGGGCAAGTTCTAGGGCCTGCAGAGAAGTCAGATTAGATCAAAGTGATTTCTTATGCACTCAATTTTTGAACAGTCTTCATTTCTGCAATCTGACCTTTCTACTTCCAACCTACCAGCATCGTTTTGACCTTCAGTGTCCGCGAGTTTTTCAGCGTCACTTAACAAAAGTAGTCTTGTTCATGTATGGATCTTTGGGGGAATTTTAAGATTTTCATTCTGAAAGAAACTTTTCTGAAATTCAGAAAATGTTAATGGATTGTCTCTCTCCTGTGTATATTCTTTAATGCAGTTGAGGTATCCCATCAGATTAAAGTCCCCCCAACCCCCCGTTCCCTGCATGTAAATGAAACACACTGAAGATTCACTGATGTGTTTTGAAACACACCTCCCAAGACAAGCTTTCCCTATATTCCATCACACAAGTTATCATCTGACTTTTGATATGTAGCAATATTTCCACATTTCCACCGTGGTTCCTTTATTTCTTCTGCAGTTTTCTTTAACTCCTGCAGTTCTCCCCTCCACTCCCCACCACCAGCTTCTCTGATCGTTGGAAAAGCCTCTTTTCTGATTTCTGTCCCTCCTCCTACCACCACCATGTTGTGTAGTTTTAATACTAACTACCTCATGGTTCTGCTTCACTGTTTCATTCCTCAGATCATATGACCCAAAGTCTCACCTCCAGCCTTAGAACTTCTGCAGATACGATTCTTAGAGCCATTAAAGTATTTAGATTGAACATTTGGTTTGATCATCACAGTGAGGAGACAACATCGATCCAATGGGTCAACATAAAGCTGTTTCCATCATTTTACTAGCACATTCCATTCATTCTAAACACAGAAAACTTTTTTCGTTTCCTTATATACATTTTAGAAAGATAAATGTATACAAGCTTAACCCCACAGCAGGTTTTAATAAGGATTTCAGTTGTTTCTAGTTTTATGAGCATAGCAAATTTCCTCACAGATTGAGGATGGGTTTTAATATTTTAGCATTTTAATTTGAAAATGACAAATTTTGACTACTAAGAGGAGAAAAATAGAACTAGGCCCCAACGTTGAGCAAAATTCTTCCTGCCGTGAAAACTTATTTTACACGTTTTAGTGGCCAAATTACAATGTTCATTTACACTGAAAGTTCTGTGGCACCTTAAAAACCTAACAAATTTCTTCAGGTATAAGTTTTTATGGGCTGCAACCCATGAAAGCTTATGTCTGAAGAAACTGGTTAGTCTTTAAGATGCCACAGGACTTTCATTGTTTTTGTTATATACAGACTAACATGGCTACCCCCGGAATGCTCATTTAATTCAATAACGGAAAATACGAGTGGTTACAGAAATGAAATTGCAGAAGAAAATGTAATAAAACATTCTGTAACTTTGCACAGCCCAAATTTTATCCTAAGCCTGTGCCATTGTATAAATCACAGTCTGTATGAAATACGTACAACTATGGACATTCACTAGCTTTCCTATGGCTCCAGTTTCAGCTTGATCTGATTTAGCTTAGCAAAGACTGCACTCTGATTGGAGCTCTACACAGCAGAGAGATACCTAGTGGAAAAAGAGTAAGTTGCAAATAAACTTTCCATTATTACCTGGAAGCCTTAAAAATAAAACAAAAACCTCCTCAAAACACAGAACTAAAATGCTTATCTGCAAACTAGAAAAGATCACAAGCAGAGAGAGCAAGTAACTACCTCAAATATGAAAAGGGTTTGGAATCTTTTTCAATATATATTTTCAGGGGATGGATGATTTCTGGGACCCTGATGTAGCACTGCAGACAAAAATGAACAGCAGCAATAGAGCCAAGAAGAGGGGAGAGGAACTGGCCATGTTCTAGTATGGATCAGTTCTGAGTACATATTGTATCTGCTTGAGAGGGTTAAGTTGTAAAGCTCATTGGAAATGTTTGTTTTCTCTGTAGAAAACTTGGGTGAAAATGAATATATTCATTTGTCAAAAATTTTCAATGGAAAATTCAGTTTTGCTACAAATCCTCAGTCAAAAAAATGGGAGTAGGTTGGCCCAAAAAACTGAAAGTTAGGTTCAGATCACAATGTGCAACTTCTCCAAAGAAAAAGAAACAAAACTTTGCAAGAGAAGCATACCATTTTGCAAAGATGCACCACTGAAAAGTCCATTTTCCTTTGACAACATTAATGGGTTTAAGGCAGGCATTTAATATTTCTTCTAGTTTTTTATTTCTATGGTTGGTTGTATGCTTAGCTACTTTTGTATAAGCATCATCATGCACCAGTATTTTTAATGGAGAAAAGCTAAAAGCTGAACTACTTAGAAAAATATAGTTCTGCCTTACTAGCAGGCTAATTATAGCCTTGGTTATTTTCACACAGAAATATTTCAGTCTATGCTCTGTATTTATATGATAAATATGTGTTCTTGTCTGCGTTAGCAAATGTGCCTCTGGGAGCTTTATTTTTGGTTACTCTAATGCAGAATGTTATTTGTAGCATAGGGTGATCACATCTTTGCTTTCCTAGTTCTCTCTCTCACTAAACTTCAGGCTTTGCCTAAAATTTTCCTGCAATTGCCTCTCTTTCCAGTAAGGATCAGATAAGAAATGGAAAGATTGGAGCCTATTATAGTGTTAATAGCTATGGGAGAATTGTACTCCAAGAATGGTGTGTGGGTAATTACAATATGGGGCTGGGAAGGAGAAGGAGAAAATCATTTTGGCATAGCACATTAGACACCAAATCCTTATGCTGTGAAACTGCAATATAAAGGAACAGACAGGTGTAAGAACAGGAAGACAATTGTAAACTTAAATATGGATTTCTTACTTTTCATGTTAAATTTTCAGATGAGTAAGTGACCTGGACTGTTCTGGAACAAAAGCAGACAGTTGTTCACTAATCAATTTGAAACCCTAGGAGTTACTTCATGAGGAAAAGTGCACAGTACATGTTCATTTCTAGACTCTCTCAGAGAACTTAAAAGTGTACATTCTGGTTTTCCAGGGCTGCTGCTGTTCTCCTTAACCATTTTACAGCTGATTCCATTTGCAGAGAATATGCAGTGGTTGAATTCTAGTATTCTTCTTTACCAACCTTCTGAAATCCCACAAGAATATGGAAGCACAGCATGGTTGACGGCGTTGGAAGCTTGCCTTGCTCTGTACTTTAAGCAGTGGAAGTAGCATGAAAGGAATTAAGTTAGAAGATTAGAGGTGAAACCTTAGGTGAAATCTAAGATTTTTTTTTTTAAATAAAGCTGAACAAATGAACAGAATACTGTAGACAGACATGAGAGAAAAAATTAAGATATTCTGAGTTTACATGGTAACCAAGTAGGGCTTGAAATTCGTATATATTCTTGTGTAGATGTGGTGTTGACAAGTCAATATGCCCTAATGGCAAAAAAGTGCAGTCTTTACAGGCCCAAGGTTGGAGGGACCAACTTCCAGTATTGCGACAGACCAATAATGCAAAAACGGTTCAGTGGTTAGGGCACTAATTTAGGACCCATGTCTCCCTTGTCCAATTCCCTGCTCTGCCAGAGACTTCCTGTGTGAAGTTTTGAGAGTCACCTGGGCCCAGACTTTTAAAGGTATTTAGGCTTCGTGCTGCTCAGGTGTTGAAATGCTTGACTGATTTAAGTCCCCATGACTTAAGATTTTTTGCCTCTAATGTGCCCAAATCCTTTTGAAAATGAGATTTAGTCTCCTCCTCAACTAGTCAGTGAAACTCTAAGCAGGTCTGTCTGTAAATCCATTAGAAAGTCTGTACTTTGGCCTCTCTGTGCTTCCATTTCCCCCTCTGTAAAACAGGAATAATGTTTCCCTACATCACAGGGGTGTCCTGAGGATAAACTACATTAAAAGACTGAGGCACTTTGAGATCTACTGATGAAAAGAACCACCATTAACAGCCTGCAAGTTATTTATTATGTGTGCTGCAATACATGAAGAAGGTACACACAGGCTGCCAGCCCATATTTTCGATCCTTGACTAAACGTCCTTGCTCTGATACATTAAAAATATTTGAGTGGAGGTGTTTTGTGGATAGATCTGAGGGTTTCACAAAGCTACATCTTTTAGAATTCCTGTTCCTGTAGCGTATGCAAACAAAGATCTTGAATCAATGTTACTATATTTCACAAAACAAAAACAAAAAAAATTAAAATGAACTTACGTACCTTGCCAGAGGAAGTGCAAGAAGAAATGTGCACAATGGCTGCCTTGTTCTATTCCACAGGTGATTGAATTCTGGTGGCGGGGAAAGTCAAGCCTTGAGCACCTAGCCCTTGGAAGAGCAGTTTACTGGCCCATCTCTGAAGCTGCTATCTTGTTCTCCAGAATTCCAACTTTATCTTTAAAGACAGCCACCTCAAAAATGCCAGCAATGTATAAACAACGCAGACATGGTTACATGAGCCTACAGGAAGCCTGGAACAGCTCTGAGAAATGTAAATCCCCAGTTCATCTCAGTCAGATGCTAACCCAGATGTCCAGTGACTAATTTAAATGTCACCATTGTTAATTATTTCATTCGTCCTATCAAAAGAGGAAAGGGATGCACGCATCTGAAAATTTGTGAGCGACATCTTAGTCGGGTGTCAGACAGGTTTGGGAGATACCATCACTTTTTTAATCCTCAGTCAAGAAGCAGCCAGGCCCGAAACACCTAGCAGAGCCAATAGGCATATTCAAGCCACCAAATTCAAGGAACCCAGTGGATCTCAAACAAACAACATGCACAAGCTTTACTGAGCAACTTCTTATTTTGGTGGTTCCCATAGGAAAAAGCTTATTTTATGAATCAAAGACTTGGTAATTTAGCAGCTCTTTCTCCCCTGCCCACCCCCAAATCCCCCATTTGACCCCGAGTAAGTTTTTCCACATAATTATGTGACTAAACCTAGTCTTATGGGATTTTGACTAGTTAAGTGCTTTGGCACCTTTCTAAATGACAGGCATTATATAGACCACCTGTGCATAAATGGAGGAATTGCATGATTAGTCAACCCATTTGTACTGGACAGGCACATCTTTCCATTTAAATATTGAGTATTCATCATCAGTATTTAAAAAAAAAAAAAAAAAAAAGGTTAGCCAAGCTCTCTCTTGAGCAAAATGACTGTTTTCCTAAAGCTCATACCAAAAAAGGATTGCAACATTGAACCCATAGTTAGGTTACAGAACTCACTGCCACAATATTTAATTGAGTCCAAGAGGTTATTAGGATTTTAAAATAGGTTCAGACATTTTTATGGCTCATGAAGATAGCTACAGTTGCTAAGTTAAACCATATAGGATATAAACCCCTACACACCAAAACATAAAAGTCATCCAGTAGCTGAAAGTCTAGATGAAATTTCCCTTAGGGCAAAAAAACACCAACAACAAACACAAAGGAGTCCTGTAGCACCTTTAAAGACTAACATTCATTTACGCCATGAGCTTTCATGGGGGAAAATGCAAGTTGTTCCATACTTGTGCACCCTTCACTTAAACATGGCGCAGACTTCTGTCAGAGACAAGATTCTGGGCTAGATCAAGCTTTAGTCTGCTCCAGACCTGGCAGTTCCTGGCGTCACAGTTCATACTTTAGGACTTAAAAAGCAGGTCTTAAAAACACTTTTCCTTGTAACATCTTTCTCACTCAGAATTACCTGTCTCAAGTTAAATAAAATACTATGGAACCAGCATTAAAATAAAATCAGAAACACACATGCAGCTCATCCATTCAACAAGCTCCCTAAACCAAAACAATGTCTGTATCTAATTTAGGGTTCAGATGCACAGTGTTCAAGTAAGTGATTTTTTAATTTTAATAGACATGGTGAGCGTCCTTTGCTAAGATTCTCTTTT
Organism: Podocnemis expansa; assembly: GCA_007922195.1. Lineage (NCBI taxonomy): Eukaryota > Metazoa > Chordata > Testudines > Podocnemididae > Podocnemis > Podocnemis expansa. Next base: position 14,141,993 of record ML682035.1, read on the forward strand.
GCACCATAGCAGGAGACAATATATTCTGCTTCATAATTATGTACTTCTGTACAATCACACAGCATTATACACAAAATCACCACACCGCTGAAAAAAGCCTGAAATGCTAATTAGTTCCTAAATTAACATTGATTTGATTTAATGTTGAACGATTTACAGCTGATATGTAGGAGAACACTTCACATTCAAACATGCTCTAAGAATTATGTTTTAAATACCTTGTAGACTATGCTGGGTGCTTACAATGTTCATATGTGAAGAGGTACAACTTGCACAAAATAAATTAAGCATGAAGACTCAATCACTGTCATCTAGCAAAACAAAGCCCATTGGGACCATGACTTCCCAGTGAAAGTAGAGCATAATCAACTTTTTGTGTGATGCACCACAGTGTGAACAAATGAGGGGATTCAATTCCAGACTTAACAAGGAGTCTAGTGGCACTTTCAAAGACTAACAAAGATATTTAATCACAGGAGCTTTTGCAGGAGCAAAATCCCACTTCAGACACTTGAAGATGGAGAAGTACAGAAATGGGAGGAAAATAAAAGCAGGGAAGTCATAAGATCAGGTCAAATTGGTACAGCAAATAAATGCAGTTATTTAGATTCAAACAGTGGAGAACAGCATATGGGGTGGGGGGAGGTGAAAAAAATGAAAGCAAAATTGCCTGTTGCAATAGGGAAAAAACCCATAGTCCCTATTTAACCCTAAATTAATGGTGTCAAATCTGCATATAAATTCCAATTCTGCAGTTTCTCTTTGAAGCTTTGATTTGTTACCCATATGCATAACTACAGCTCTTAAACAGAAGATTAATGGAGTCATCAGGAAGATTAAAATGTTCCCCTATTGGTTTAAGTCACTTCCCATGTCAGATTTATGTCCATTTATTTTTTTTTGCACAGAGACTGACTGGTATGTCCAATGTATATGGCTGAGTGCATGAAATCACATTGGTGGGATGAGCAAATGAATGAGCCCTCATTGGAGTAAGCTGGCTTGATTAGGTCTTAGGATGGTGTCTTTTGTGCAGATACATGGGCAAAGCTGGCACCACACTTCATTGCAGGGATGTGTACCTACTTTAAAGTTTGTTATTAGGTCTGTAGTTGCTGGTGAGTATCTGTTTAACATTGGGGTATTGCCTATAAGTGAGGAGACATCTGCCACCCAAGGCCTGAAAAAGAGAAAGATCATCTTGTAGCATAGGCTGTAGATCCTTGATGATGTGCTATACAGGTTTCACTCAGGGGTTGTAGGTGATGACTAACAGCATTCTGTTTTCTCTCTTTCTTGAGCTTGTCATGTAGTAGTTGATTTCTGGATACCTATCTACTTCTTCACCTCCCCAGATGGGTGTTGTAGTTTTAAGAATGCTCAGGAGAAATCCTGAAGGTGTCTTGCCTCTCTTTGAGGGACTGGAGCAAATACAGTTATATCTTAGGGCTTGACTGTAGACAACGGATCAAGAAGCGTGCCCTGGATGAAAGCTTGAGGGATGCAGCTATCTACAGCAGACTGTAGGTCTTTGGTATAGGTTGGCATACATGTGTCCATTACTAATTTGTATTGTAGTGTCCAGAAATTTCCTATGTGGAGTGTTCCAGGCTAAGGTTGATTGTGGAGTGGAAACTGTTGAAATCTCTGTGGATATCTTCAAGAGCATCCTCTCCATGGGTCCAGATGAAGATGTCATCAGTGTAGCATAGGTAGAAGAGTAATACTTGGGGATGAGAGTGGAGGAAGTATTGTTCTAAGACAGGCATAAAAATGTTGTCAGTTTCAAAAGGGATAGCCGTGTTAGTCTAGTCCATTAAAAAAACAAGGAGTTGTGAATCTGTTAGTCTTGAAGTGCCGCACAACTCTTTTAATAAAAATGTTGGCATATTGTGGGACCATGCAGGTACCCATAGCAGTGCTGCTGACTCAAAGATATAAATTATCCTCAAATCTGGGCCGATTGGGGGGGGGGTACAAAAAAAAAAAAGCCCATGAAGTTCAGTCACAAGGGTGTGCCACATCATCATCTGGGATAAGTCCCAATGATGTAGCCATGTTAGTCTAGTTCAGCAAAACAGACAATGAGTCCTGTGGCCCTTTTAAGGGCTAAAATTTGTTTATCACATGAGCTTTCAGGGGAGAAAATTCCATTTCGTCAAACATTTAAAGATGGGATTTTCTCCCCTGAAAGCTCACGCGATAAACAAATTTGTCAGTCTTTAGAAGGGCCACAGGACTCCCTGTTTATCATCTGGGATTGTTCTCCTAATGGATTGTAAACTGTGTGGGATGCTGGTGTATGGAGCTTTTATATCCACGGTGGCCAGATGGTATTTTCTAGAAGGCCACTAATCTATTGAATTCTTCTCAAAAAGTCTGTGGTGTCTTGAAGAGAGGAGCATTCATAGCATAGGCTCTGAGGAGAGAGTCAGCATAGCCAGATGAGCCCACTCTAAGAGTGCTAATGCCCGAGATGATGGGATGTCTGGGGTTTTCAGGTTTATGGGTTTGCAGCAGTAGATAGAATATATCTGGCTGGGGTTGGGGCACATGTCTTCCCTGATTTACTCCTGTGCTCCTTCAGGAAGTTCCTTGAGTAGGTGGTGTAGTTTCTTTTGGTATTCCTTGGTGGGGTCAGAGAGAAGTGGTTTTTAGAATGGCATGTTGGAGAGCTGCCTATAAGCCTCCTGACTATAGTACAATTTGTTCATGACAATGACTGCACCTCCTTTGTCAGCCTCCTTAACGATAACATCTGAGTTGTTTCTGAAGCTGTGCAAGGCATTGCATTCTGCATGGCCAAAGTTAGGGTGTAAGGGACATTCTTTGTCCATGATTTCATCCTTTGAATGGAGGCAGAAACAATCAGTCCAGGTACAAGTCTAGCCTGTTGTTCCGACTATCAAGAGGAGTCTATGTAGAACATTTCTTCCTGCAGTGTTGGGAGGGAGGTATCTGCAAGTTATTGCATTGTTTGGTGGTGTAGCGGGAATATTTCTTGATTGTGATATGGCAAAAGTAGGCTTCCAGGTCACTTCACACCCTTTCCTGTCATTGACACTACAACCAAAAGGTGGAGATCAACACAACAGCGCACATTCTAAAAAATACATTGTACTTGAATGCTCCATCCTAGGATCTAGAAGTGCTTCAAAGAGCAATGACGAATTGGACCACAATACGTAAAGGGAAGTAAAATTATTGCTGTTATATAAACATAGGGTGAAATCTTGTCTTCATTTAGTCAATGGGAATTTTGCCATTAACTGCAAGAGCGCTAGCATCCCTGGGTAAAATCCTAAGGCAGAGAGGCATTAACAGGAGAATGTTAAGAAGGAGTCATTTGCACTTGCAGCAGGGAACATGAGCAATAACTGGGAATGCTCCAGAATGCAGAGGAATTTTCAAAGGCATGGTTGGACAACATTTCAGCAGTTCTGAAAAATTCCACGTCTTCTCTAGAGGTCCTGAGCCAAGATGAGTGCTCAGGCACTGCAGTTTTCAAGACAATTGTCACTGTAGTAAATGGTGCTCTACAACGCATGCCCAGTTTACAGATGCAAAAACCACATCCCTCCTATGCTCTGCACTCCAAGGGAAAAAAACTACACTGGCCCCACATAGTGAGCACCACTTATCAGTAGAACCCATGGAGACCCAGGAATCACACGCAGCACCAGAAATGCCAGTACTGTTCAGATGGGTAAAGACCATCTCTTACATTGTTACTGCTGTGGCTGGGTGCCAGATGAACATGGAGAAGAAAGGAATGTATGCCAGATAAAGAACCAGTGCAGTACACTTTGTCCCAATGAGGGTACCATGTCAGGAACCATCCATTACCAGTTTCATCTAACACCAGTGGCCACCATTCTGAGCCAGGAGACAGTCACCCATATTAGAGTAAATTCCGACATGCTAGGTACTTAACCCCTATAACAACTTATCCAGATACACTGTCAGAGTCTCCCTTAAAGCCATTATGTCAAGATAGGTCTTTCTAAAAAGACAAGCTTCAGCTCGGGTAGAGGTTACATGGTTGATGTGGGAATCTCTGGGTGAAGCTCTATTGCCTGGGTTACACAGGAAGTCACACAAAATGATCAGAATTATCCCTTTTGGTCTTAAAACCAAAAACCACCACACATGCACGTGCGTGCACGCACACACACACACCTGAGTATGATCTACCAATGGACCATAGCCTGAGAGAATAGCTGGGCTATTTCCTCTGAAGTTGCAAAGTACTGAGATTGTCCATAGACACAAGCATTACTAAGCTTCTCTACACCCATTTGTGTTACCTTTTGGTGCCTTTTATTGCCTCTCTCAGACAGCTGCCTAAAAAAGCCACAGCACTGCACTACAGAGGCCGTAGAAAAATACAGATGAGCCAAGTTACTCATCTCCACCAGCAGGTGGGCTTCCCTGCTGCTCTGTGGCAGGAGTGCAAGATGTGGTGGCTTTGGAGGAACTAGAGAAGGAAGGGACAAATCAGGGGGAAAGATGGATAACAAGGGCACTGGTAAGAATAAAAGTTCCAGTTTTGACTAGGATTCAAGTTCAAATGGAACTTTCCTCTAATAAATGTCAGCAGGGGGTTTGGCGGGGGGGGGGGTGTCTTTATAATGGTTCATCTTCCAGATCGATGAGCAGGGCCAGTCTGGTAGGGTCACATGCATATTTCCTGAATCATCAGTCTTCTGACATTTTATTTGTCATCGAAAGACTCTGTTCCTACTTTGCTCAATGTATTTGTACAGCTATCCGTAAAACCAATACCTTATGCTCTGCCACATGCTGTTAAAACAGATTTTTATGCTCCTCTTCAACAAGGGGGGCAGTCGCCACACTGGGACTGAATGAAGATGCTGCAGCGCTGACACTAAAGTAGGTATCCCCACAGCTTCAGCTAAAGCACCAGGCATTATTGCTGGGAGACGGTGAGAGTCTGACAACTGGGAACTGGTTACAAAGGGCTGGTCTACACTGTAGTTAAAATCCCACAGGACTCAGGGCTGCTTAACTGAGCTTTAAAATGTTCAGGCTCAGGCTCAGTTTGGGCTCTAGGACTCTGCAAGTTGGGAAGGTCCCGGAGTTTGGGCTGCAACCTGAGTTTGAATGTCTACAACTCAATTAAACATCCCATTACCAGAGTCCAGGTGTGTAACTGCTGTGTAGACACACCTGGAGGGGAGATGTAGACCATTGTGTGCTACATTTTGAGAAAAAAAACAAACCCACAGTTCACCCCAAGAATCAAAGCTGACAGCAGTTCAGACTCCAGAAGAGCAGCTACTTTGTGGCTGCCATCATTCTGGGATTAACACACAGAACTGACCAGGAGCCAAAAGCATGAACCCTTCAAGCTTGAGCTCAGAAAGACACTTGTGCCAGATTTACATCCTACATGGATTAGGCACAGAGAGGAAAACAGCATAGCAAGGGACATAAGTGGATTACAGCCTTTACTTTCCTGAGTAATCCTTATCAATACAAACTAGGCCTTTCTTATGTAACAAGCCCAAATAGAAGCTATATGCATGAGTAAGGGATTTCAAGATCAGACCCAATATTTTTACTTAGGTAAAGAAATGAATCCCTTGGGAAAAATATGTACACACCACTTCCCCTTTTCCTCTCCATCCCACCTCTCTAAATTTAAGTTTTAAAATCAGGTTTCAAAATACGATTTCTGATTCCTTTATGTTGGGTTGACATTTACTAGCAAAAAATATACTGATCTAAAACTATATTCAGCCCACCACAGCAAGTGTTCAAACAGAATTTAATGATAAATTGATATTTACTGGTGTGAAAAACCAGATGCAAAATACGGCTGGCATTTTTGCTATTCATAGTTTAGGATTAATTTTATTAAACAATTTTGCAGTTTTCTGGTTCACTGAGTACATGTTTTCTGATATCTACCCTAGAAGAGAAGTATAGTGTATCCGGCTAGCTTAACCAATATATTTGCTGCAGTGTCAGCATTCAAGCCGCACTTGACCTGTGATGCACTTACTTTATTATAGTTTAGCCTTTTAAATATATCTGTTTAGTTCAATCTCATCTGGTTTTTCTTGGCTCAGTGAGCCATTCAGTTCACATACAATGTATTGTGTATAATGTAATTGTTAGATGTTATAAATTAAGATCTGAAAGAAGTGGAAAAGCTCAAGAAAGTGTGAGAACAGGGAGGCATTATTAAAAAGGTTGACAGTTCAGCCTTCAAAAGTGCCACTAAATTTGTATTGCTGAATTCTGGGCCATTTTTAGAATGCTTTTGTGCCCGGAGAGGGTTTTTTCCCCCTCCGGTTTTTCCTTCCCACCCTCTAACCCCCCCAAGACTCCATTTATTTCACTTTCTATTACAACCTTATCCCTGTACTTTTGATTAATAAACTCTCAATGGACTTAGACCAATATTTGCCCCAAGGAGAACCCAGAAACACAAACCCTCAGAAGTGCTACTTAAGTGATGCATAATCTTCTGCTGGTTTTCCACACTGAATCTCTTCATCCTTTCATGCAGCAGAGCTACAATACCATTTATGGCTTATATATGCTGTAGCGGGCTCTCCACAGTAGAATGACTGTCACCTTTAATCAATCTTGCACCCTCCCCCAGCTCCAATGAAAGTAGTGCTCTGTCAATATTGGAAAGGAAACACCTACGCTTGCTTCATTCATCACACAATAAATTGGATAGCCAATGCACTAGTAACAGCAGTGTCCATTCATCCCCCTTGCTGCTGACTTCGCTATAGCACAGAGGCCTGAAAGAGGCATGTAACTGTAGCCCCCACAAACTGCTCATATATTTATGTAACTGTAGCCCCCACAAACTGCCCCTGGTAAAACTGCTCATATATTTATAGGTCATGAACACAACCTGTCCCTGGCATGGGTCATCAGGAGGACTTGAACAACCGCCACCACCACAGCACAGACCTCTACCAATTAAGAGCAGAGGGCAACTATTAACTAGCAGTGGTACTAGGATTTACCCTCTAGGATTACACACCTGCAGTGGGTCCATGCCAACTGACTCAGCCTAAGAGGCTTGAGAGATGAGGATGTTTAATTGTGATGTAGACATTCAGGCATGGGCTGCAGCTTGCACTCTGGGACCCTCCCACTTCAGAGGATCCTATAGCCTGGGTTCCAGGGGAAGCCCAAATATCTATATGGCAGATAAAGTCATTTAGCCCTAGCCATGAGAGCCCAAGTCAGCTAGCAGAGACCAAATACAGGTTTTTAATTGTAGGGTAGATGTAACCTCATAGGCTAACCCCTAAAGAGGGTGCACAATTCTCTGAACCACATTATTTGCCTAAGGTAGGGCCAAAGTCTACCTAGATAGCTCCAACTAATGTCAACAGGGGCCACACAGCAGAATTTAGCCCTTGGAGAGTCATTGGCAGGGACTTATGCACATCTTTGTTCTGCAATGAGAACATGGCTGTAGCTCAATGTATAATAAAAATCACTGTACGGTTTTTGTCTGGCAGATTATTAACTGAACCCGGTCTAGTCAGAAAAGCATCAGAGGTTTGATCAAGTGCCAGTTATAGGCTGGCAAATGAGAAGAGGAAACTGACCTAGTGTGCTCAGCCCTTCAATTTTTTGATGAGGCAAGAGTCTTTATGCTCTAGAGAACCTGGTTTACATTTAGCTTGTGATCCTAGAATAAGTTCAATACATTGTAGTATATCATTTCTATTACTGATGAATGGTAATCTGCATCAGCTCATGCTGCTGAAAAGGAAGAACACAAGACCACTGCTAAGCTAGCAGAAAGATGGCCTAGCTTTTAATTTCTACAGAAAGGGTTCAGCTCATATCAGACTACAGGTCAGTCATGGGACACATGGCACGAGAGCTTGTATTACTAGTGTCCCAACTCTCAAGTAACAAAACAAGATTGTAATTCCCATAGGAATTAGCCTTCACAAATGCATTTGCCATTTAGTCATTGGATGATAAACACAGAATTAAAGTGACAGAAGACTCCAAACAGCTTTTCTCTAAGAACCCAAGTGCATCGGTCTCAAGTCCACCCATGCAGGATTCTATTCAGGTGGGCCCTCAGACAAAGCACTTCTTGAACTGAAGAATTATGATCTTTAAAAAGGTCTCAGGTCAGCTACCATCGAGTTTTTCCACTGCCTCTCTGCTTTAACAAATATATGAGCGCCCAAGTCTGGGATTATCCAACATGAATGTTTTTCTGAATGAAAATCTGGTGGGCAAGTTTAGGGTCTCTTGCAATGACATTTGAGTAGGAGTCCCCCATAGCTCCTTTAGGCCAATTTCAGGGGCCTGGCAACAGACGCTCATTACAAGAGTAAGAACCAGTCTCTCCCAGAAGTGTCAACAACATTCCAGTCTCTTTGGAGATACTTAGCAGTGGAAGACAAATCCCCAGGGCTATGGAGGGTAGTAAGTTCTCACAAAGCAACCATCTACCTATCCAGAGGAGGCTGCCAAGTAGAACCTGCAGCTGCTCCTTAAGACACTCCTGAAAACACAGCTGCTCAACAGGGAGTGGAGGAAGAGGACTTTTGACTAAACCAATCCCCTCTGCTCCCTCTCTACTGTGCTGCCACAGCTCCTCTGCTTACAAGTGGGGCAGCCCTTTGAAAGGCCACAGACTGAGAACAGGAGAGCAGTCTTTTCAAAGCTTTGCATCTAAATTCTCTAAACTATTAATTTCAATAGGAAACATGCAGCTAAACCTCCACTGCAGGCTGGCAAATACCAGCCATATTTTTTTAAAAAATGATACCTGTATTGACCAATGACTAACCCTATTTCTTAGTATGCATTTGACAAAGTGGGTTGGAGCCCATGAAAGTTTATGCCCAAAGAAATTCATTAGTCTTTTAAGGTGCCACAGGACTCTGGGTGGCTTTGCTTATTAATATGTTTGCAAAGCAATGGTTAGAGAAAGTGACACATTTAATGCCCCTAGGAGCAAAGTCACTGGGCCTCAAACCGTTTTTATGGATTTCTGCTCATTATTAGAGTGCACTATTAAATAAAATCCAGTCACTGAAGTCTATTTTCTGTTGCACAAACAGATAGCAACAGAATAAAATTTTATAGGTTTATACAGTAACAAAAGGAAGCCTCTTAACTTTGCCTAGCTGCCTGCCACTGATATTCAACTCATAATTCATTGCAAATTTGGACATGGATTAAATAGTAACTCTTTCACGCAATTAAAAGAAGAAACTATTTGCAACAGTCAACTCAGATACTGGGCTGTACACTTAGAAATTCAGGGCCTGCTTAAACAATGCTGTCAGCCCACAGCCACTGGGGACTCTACCCCTTTGAGGATAGTCTGAATTTGACTGCTAGTGCTACCTTTCAGGCTTAGACTCCAGTTCCACATGGTGAGCAGAACAAGCTGCTTCCTCCCAGCAATGCTTTGCAGTGAGTCTGCCTAGGGAATCAATACTTCATATTTTTCTCATGATCTGAACAGGATGCATTATATGTTCCCTTCCGCTGTTTAACACAAAACTAACTTCCAATCCCTAACCAGTCCACACCCACCATTGCCCACTTTCATTGTATTTAGTGTGAAATGAGGAAGGCCTTTGTCCTAATCCTTTCACCACAGCAGGGGAAATTGAGTCCAGCCCTCTCATAAGTTCTGGCTGAAACTATTTGTCAAACTTATGCCAAATTTGCAAATAGCTTCAGATCCCTCCTCCATGCATTTTTTGGTAAATTTACTACGGGGGCAGGGGGTAGTCACCCACCATAAGCTGTTTGTACTTCCCTTCCTCAGGCATGTGGGGAAAGTGACTGAGAAGCAGTGCTGGACCAAGGGTTTTTGGCACCATAGGGAAACTATGACTTTGGCACCCTCCCTCCACATTTTACAAGAGATAAAATTCAATTGTCTAATTTGGCACCCCAGGCCACACTTAGTTCACCTAGATGATTGGGCCAGACCTGCTGAGAAGTAGTCATATGCCATGCTAGTAGAGCCACCGAATTCCTAAAAAATAGCTATTTGACTAGTAATCATCATTGGTATTTCTTAATACCTTCCACAGCACTTTTAATAGCCAGGTGCAGCATCTGAGTCTGGGGGTGGGGGAGGAATAGATGTTACATACACAGGCTGAGATAATTATATTTTCCTATGGCTTGGTGAATACAAACCAATGTGGAACTGAGATTAGGACTCTATTGTCACTATTTGGAGTAAGAAATTGCAGCTATGATTACTAATAGACCTTGGTGAAGTGCAAAAAATTACGTTGATTAGTTTCCAGCAGTGCCATTCTACCTTTGCAAAAGAGCCTGAAGTAAAAGGAGTGAAAGATTGTCCCTTGCTGTGTTAGCAGAAGAATTCAAGCTCTACAGCATTCAGGGTAACCACTTACAAAACCAAGCCCTGTGACAAAGACAGCTGAGCATATGTGCACTGATTAGCCTGTTTCCTGTTCCCAAATTCTAGGATGTATTTAAGGTCCATTTTTACTGGGTAGTTTTTCTGATTGTGTACATCAGACTGTTCCACTCTTTTATAAAAATAGCAACAAAATCTTCTAGCAGAATAGCTGCTAATGGTGAAAACAAAAAGGAGGGGAGGGGAAAGTGTTGCTTACAATCCTGTGTGAAAGAGGCACTGCAAAGAGAGAGACTTGTAGTATAGCACCTCTTCCCTCCCCCCCCCTTTTGTGGGGGGCTGGTTGTGGGGCAGGGGAAGACTGAATCATCTTGATTTTGAGCCAGGGAGAAAAATCAGTAATGCCAAGTCACAAATTCTGTTTTTACTGAAGGATCTTCTAAAGAACCTGAGTGGCAGCCATGTCTTCCTAGTAAAGAGGATGTTGACTTGTTCACAAAGAAATTTTTATCCCAAGCAGTTGGCAAGAAAAGGAGGAGAGATGGATGGATGGATGGTGTTTGACATACTGGTAGGGAATTCAGGAGAGGCGAGTTCAATTCCTAGCTAAGCCACAGTCCTCTAATGTAGTGTTTCCCAACTGGTGTGCCCTGGCACACAGGTGTGCCCTCAGGTCTGAGCAGGTATGCCACAAATTTTTTTGAAAAAACCACCACAAGACCTCTGGATTGTCTCATTGCCTCATGAATATTCATGAGTATTTGGAAACTATATGGTGGTATGCCTCAAGTTAATTAAAGGTAGCAAGGTGTGCCACTGCAGAGAAAGTGTTGGGAACCACTGCTCTAATGTGATCTCAGACAACTAATTTAGGACCGGATTAAAAGTGCTGAGTAACTACAGTTCCCATTGCTGAGTTGGGTGCTCAAGCACTTCTGAAAATTAGTCCTTTAACTCTGTGACTAAATTCCCCCACATTATCTCCATTGTATTAATATTTCACTACATCGCAGGCATGTTGTAAGGATAAGGTTTTAGTATTTCTAACATAATCCTAGACTATGCTGCCAGGAACCTCAGAAATAGAAACCTAGATAAACAGGTGTTCACTAAAAGCAAAGCACTACAGACAGTTTGAATGCACCCCACACTATTGACTGAAACCTGGAGTGGACAGCAAATATCCCCACTAGTTCAACAGTCATCCAACAAAGAAAAGTCAGGACTTGTATTTCTAACATTCAAAAGAAAAGCAAAGAAAAAACTAACCTTCAAAGAAAAGCTTTTGAATTGCTCTTTATAAATCAAAGGGATGATGAGGGGTACTTTCTTCCTTTACCATTCATCTTTAAGAGCAAAATTTATAGTACAAAAAACCCAAATGCACAGAGGGCCTTAAAGATTAACTACTGCTATAATTTTGAAATATTTAGAGTATTAAAGTTACCTTTGTAGTAGAAATTAAGATAGTAATTGAAATGGTTAATAGTCTATCACCAGTTATGCAACATAAGGGGACAAGTATTAACTCCACAGATAAAATACATTAGGAGCCCTAGAGAAAATTTCTATGGGTTTTATCCTAGATATCACTAGGATGCTCCACTTCCTCAGAGCTCAGTCAATGGAGCCCTGACAATTTAAACCAAATGAGGACTTGCCCACATGAGTGACAAAACTCCATTCCTAACTAACCAAACACCGCCTCATGCTGGACCTAGGACACCCAGGGGGAGGAGGGGTGGCTGTGCCCCGGCTTGAAGTGGTTTCTATCATACACAGGGCTTATACACTTCGGTTCAATGGCTCTCAGCAACCTCACTATGAAAATTATTCCAGCCCCAGTGACTCCCTCCTCTGAAACCACACGCCAGCATGAACATTTTCACCACGTTGATGCACATACTCACCACAACCTACTCTGAAAAAGAGCACTCTTGTCCATGGGGAGGGCACTGAGGTAGCATGAGAAGAGATCTGGAATGTTCTCTGCCCCCACACTCAAGGCTTCCTTTCCTTCCCTTCCATCTCCTTTTACTTTCCTTTTTATTTAGAGTGGATAGAAATGACACATTCAGCATTTAACAGCTAACCCTATCCCCTCCCCAACTGCTTCTTTCTTTAGCTGTGAACAAACCTGCCGCTGGCCATCTGTCCGTTCCCTGCACAGGGCCCAGTATCTGAATGGCAAAAGGAACCCAAGGTGGAGGACTGTTCCTGCAACGAATGAGGCTTTCGTACAGGTGGGTTTGTGAAATGAAATGATAGCCTCTGACACAGCTAGCTAGTGTTTCTTTGAGTTAATTGGGAGGGGGAGGGGAGAGATGACTGGCTAATTAGCTAGTTGCTGCTTCTGTGCAGAATGCTATCTATTTATATATACCTGTGCATGTAATTTTCAGCACCTTCATCCTGTAACTACATTTTGCAATAAAGCCTGAGAGAACTGTTTTCTTCACACACACACACAGGAACACAACAACCCGCATATTGGTTTATGCACTGTGTTGTACTCCCTAGCCAGCAGGGCAGCGTGACAGCAGGCTGTTGTTAACCCCCAAGCTGCTGTTACCTTTGAAGAGTAATGCCCAAGTTGCTCTTCCCTGACCTCACACCTACACACCAGTTGCTTTCAAGATCTGGCACAGGATTTTCTCTACCTGCTGTGATGAGCTTTTCCCCCCCCACAGGGTGACTGCTTTAGAGACAGCTGATGCTTCTGCTTTGCTCTTACCTTTTCCTACACCTAAAAAAGACTAGCTGAATGTCTGCGTTGTATGACAGGCAAGCGTAAGCTGTCTTGAGGACTCAAGTTCTGCTTTGCTAGCTTCTCAGGACAAATAAATGCAGTGGGTCTGATTTTAAGACTGTTTTCATACAGCACAAAATTGCTATGGGCAAAATAATTGTTAGTCATTGAGGTGACTGCCCACCTCAGTTTTGAGCCAGTGGCCTGGATACTCGCCTGGATGAGGGAGACCCTTGGTTCAGTAGGGGAGATAGAGACCCACATCAGAATACCCCTTAATTCAAGGCTTACAAGATTCACTGGAGAAGCAAGGAACCCCTTTTTAAATCCTTTCCCCTCAACAAGCAGAAGGGGACTTCAATCAGAGATCATCATGCCAAGGAGCAGCATAGCCACTAGAAGTTTGAAGTGGGCTGCCTCTTTCTCCAGCCATTGTGTTTAGTTTTAGAACTAGGAAGCCTCTAAGAAAACCTAGCAGACTGGGCCCTGCACACATGGCAAGTGCTGCTCCAGCTATCTGCCGCCCAATTTGTGGATCATGCTGGGGCCTGGAACAGAGATTGCTGCCTCACTCTAGTCATCCGGACACCTACATGCACACCCACAGACGGACACTTGAGCATATAGGGACTTTTCCAGCATAATCTAGGCATTGAGCGAGTTTAGGCACCTGTCAGATGAGGCAGCAGGCATGGTGGGGTTTTATGGATGACAGCGCTGCCTTAAAATGGGGCTTAAGCCCCTATATCCACAGGTTAGATTCCCAAATACCTTTTGTGCACCTGGGCCCACATTCCTGCTGCCAAAGAGCTTACAGCCTGAAACAGAACTTCACATTTGGGTCTGAAGTTAGTCGTGGAGAGAGTTAATTAGCAGCCAGGTTAAACTCTATTTAAAAATAAAGTCTACAAAACTGCTACATAAAATGAGGCACCTAAATCCATAATTATGAACCTGAGTAAAAGCAGCCATGCTTTCAGTGGTGAGAAAGAGTGGAAAACAAGGTATGCAGCACAGCTGCTAATCAGGCCTCAGGTATTTAGATGGCTAGGCAGGATGTTAAGCACCCCAGGTTAAACATGGATAGACCTTAAACCTTTTTATCCTTAACCCTGTCTACATGATCTAACTTGCTTGATGAATCTCTTATACCAGTTATCTGGATGCCCCTTCAGACGACAGACTCAATACACACTACATACTTCCAGCTGCCTTTCGTACACAACACAATGGCTAGCGTAGGTGTGTAGCACGATGGGTCTTTCAAGAGTGACCATACAGCTATCATGGGAGGTCAAGGAAGTTTGTATCTGCCTTTTCTTCTAGCCCTTTTCTGCATCAAGGTGGCTCTGAACTATACAACATTCACACCCAGTGGAGGGTTATGAGCTTCATGGAGAAAAGAGAAAAAACAAACCACCACACAGACAAGTTGTTACTTGGCTCTCCCGAGCCAGGGAATGGCCTTTGGGACCCAGTACCTCAGGCTCCAGGGTTTTGGAGAGGGTCACTAATGGTGCTAAGGCTGCCACAACGTCTCTACCTGCAAACGAGCCAGCTTTGATACACAGCAGCCAACATGGCCCCAGTAACGGGCACACTGGTGTACCAAACCTAGCATGAGGCTGAGAGCAGGAGATGGCGTCATTCTAATCTCAGTTCTAGAATGGACTCTGCTTGGGGTCTCCATCAAAATACAGAGGCCTAAATATTATAAAGGTAGCTTCTGAACTACAGTGCCTCCAATTTCTAGGTGTCTAAGTTCAGCAAACTGGCCTTGATTTGTCAGAGGGGCTGAGCACCAGTGGTTCCATCTGAAGACAAAACAATCTGAGTTTGGCTTAGCACCTCTAAAAATCAGATCCAAGGCAGTTCAAGTTGGTCACCTTGGTGGTGGGGAGGGGAATCAAGTCACCTAAAAATGAAAGGCCAACTTTGAAGACAAAGGCCTTGATCTTTCTGCCTTGTATCTGTAAAATGGAGATACCACCTGTCTCATAGGAATATAACAAAGTTCATGTGTGCAAGCCACCATACAGATACCTCAGGCATCCAAGGAGTGAAAGACATTTGAGTCTGAAATTGCTTCCAGGAAATACTCTGTGCAAAATGCTTAATTTTAGGAAATATCTTGGGCTGTATTAGCATAAATGACTTTACTAATCTGCCTCATTAGTGCCAAAGGAAGAACTTAGTTTCTTGTACCAGAAACTTGCATTTCTTAATAAAAGATTGTGGGATTTATACTGTTGTTGGTGCATTTTTGGAAGAAAGCAAATGCTCAAGATGCACTTTGAAAGAGGTAGTTTAGCTTGTGGAGAGTTAGACATTCCTATGTGGCTTTCCATTTCCCTGTGCTCTTTCTGGTTACGCCAAAGAGGAGATTGAATTTCTCAACTAATGGGTGCAATATTGAAAAGAAATCATCATTTTACCATCTGCTGTTCACCAATGTTAAAAATTATATCATTTTACCATAACTCAGGCCTCTTTCAGCCCTCTGCAGTTACCTGGATAAACAGAACACACTTTGATCAGTTCCAACTAGATGATAAATACATATATCTACTACAAGCTGATGGGAAATCCATTTCTTCTCATTAGATTAATAGAAAATTTGTTGTAATCTGATAAACAAACTTTACTGACACAAATGACAAAGAAAAAGCGAGCATTATGCCATTCCTTAATATAACTCATCTGATTCAAATTCAGTAGCAAATGTTGGGAGCTTTCCCCCCCCATAAAGATTGTATACCAATTTTATTCAGCTCATGGTGGTTTTACAGTTAAGCAACATCTGTGCAAATATATGTTCAAATGCAATCAATCAATGTTTGGTCATGCATGCCAAGATGCTGGATTCAAACCACAAAAAGTTTTGACAAAGTTCTGAATGTTCCCAGTATTTGGGACTGGCAGTTCATTGTATGAGGCTATGATGGAGATCTGTCTGAAGAGCAGACATTTTGCCTCTACAGGGCATGATCGCTCTGGAAAATCATCAGAAACATACAGTGAAATGCCACTACACCTCCTTCAGACTTTAGTATATGCATGTGGAACTGGACGACTGACTATGCCTAATATGTGGGTCCTGCATCCTTAGACGTACCAGCCAGAGTAGTAATGTGTTAGTCAACTTGTCCCTCACTTGACTACAGAATCGCAATCCTGCCCATCCTGCTCCTATGCATCAGGCACTGAACACCCTGCACAACTGAATGCAAGAGGCATTGTCTTTAGAGAGAAAGGCCAGCTCAGCAGTTGGGGCATTAAATTTGAGACACTTTAGTGTCAGTTCTCTGTTCTGCCACTGGCTTCCTGTGACTTCAGGCAAATCATTTAGTTCTATGTGCCTTAATTCCCCAACTGTAAGATATAGGGTAGGGAATGCTGCTATTCATAGGGATATTGTGAGGATAAATATATTACAGAAATGACAACCATATCAGATTAAAGCCCTGCAAATATCTGCAGACTACTTTTTGCAGATGATCGAGCAGATGCAGATCTCAGGTCACATAGTTCTGAGACTTTTGAGGTAGGTTTGGAGCAACTGTCACCCCCAGAGGCACTGCTGAGCATCTGACTGGTAGGGAGGGGGCTACTGGTGCGGTATGGGGCAGATGAAGATGCCCATAGAAGACGAAATACGGTTCACAAGTTGGATACAAATTGTTTCCCGCAGATGTGGAGCAACATTTTTGTATCCACACAGTCCTGTGCATATGACAGAGCCCGACTGCTATTAAAAAGTGAAGAGCAGGTCTAAGAATGATGTTTCTGCTCTTTATCTAGCAGATTGGAACATCTCCAGTCAATTCCAGCTTCCTTCCAGCCACTCTCCCCACAAATGTCTCTCTCTTCCAGGATTCACAGCAAGGCATAACTTCTCAAATACCTGTAATAGACAGCAGATCATACTACTGCCTTAACATTAATTCCATTGAAAAGATATCCCATTGATGGTTTGTATTCAAAATGGGAGGCTTAATGAAGGCATTTTGAGAAATTCCTCTGTTGTGTTCTCCCATAGATCTGTGATTAAACTCACTTGTAAATGACAGAGTAATTTTTAAAGTAATGCTGGGAATGGGATTCCAATCAAAGAAAGGGGAGAGCACCTGAAATACCAGTGCCAATTTCTTCATTTCAAGTGGTAAGACCACCATTCAGTCCCTTTTGTTAACGCAGCTCTTGCTATCTCTGTTGATATTTCAAGTGACACCACTGGCAATGGTTTTTGTGATGCAAGCACTGTCTTTTCAGATCTCTAGCCAGAGACCTCCAAATTCATTTTACTTCAAACAAATTCCCCATACAATCATAAAATGGTAATGTGCATCTTTGATTGCTTTCAAGCCAGTTGTTTTAAAAAGGTGAGCTGTGTGCCCAGCTTAATTGTGTCCAATCAAAGCAATCTGTAGTTTCCATAACACTAAAAAGAGGCATGCAAGTGTCCTTCATATAAAACAAAACATATCAATGCAGTCTACATTTCATCCACACACAAAAAAAGGCCTTAAAACTTACAAGATTGATCTTAATAGGTATTTTCCCTTGATGCATGTTGAAAATAACCTTCTCTAATATATTATTGGAATACTTTAAAGGTGACATATCTCAGCCGTCCTAGATTATATCTTCCCCTTTCCTGATTTGAGCATCCAAGCCAATGCCATTCAAAGGATGTTAAATGCCATCCATAAATCAGCAGAGGACCATAAACTTGGGAGAAGCAGGACATTAGAGGGAACTTGGGACAGAGACTCAAGCTTGCCAGAGAGACCAAACCTATCTGAAAACCAAAGAGAAGAAAACTCCCAGGCTCCTGACTTTGAAAGGGTCTGTTCCTCACCACTCCTCAGTGATGAAAACTGTTTTCTGCAGGCTTCATTCAGGCACAGTTATTTACAAATGGGGTAATTTCTAAGGTGGATATCATACTTCTTAGCTCAGATTAAACTATAGATATTAATGTCTGGAGTTACAGCCAGGGGACTGACATCTCAGAGCAACAATTGAAGATTGAGTGCTAGCAACCTCAGAGAGCACTGTCGTTTGAAGTAAATCTATGTAACTCCTTGCATATTTTTAATGGCAGCAATTGACAGTCTCAACCACTGTATAAAGAGGTAGCAGATATTAGTGGGCACTCAGCTGAACAGTTCTCATTTGTTGGCCTCAAAGGGACCTTAAAAACAGAATTTGTGTAATTGTCATATTCCGCCCCCCACATCTGCTTGTGTTATCTCTACATATATCATGTCTGAGTTCGAGCCCACAGCAGCATCATGCCATTGACTTCAGTGGAGTTAAACCAGGGTGAATGTGATCACAACTGGAGCCCCTGCATTTAGCTTTAATTTAAAAATAAATGAATTTTCCAGAACAGTGACAGTATTGACCTTACATATTATCCAAATAGAAATTTTAATGAAACAAGTAGAACACTGAGTATAGTTATAATAGATATGCAAATATTGGTCTTTTCTTAAAGGTCTCCCTGTCCAGTCACATGGGTCTTTCCTTCATATGTGGAGGGTGAGCTCAGTGTGCATTTATTAGAGTCAGAGAGAGAAGAGAGGAACTCGTAGTATACAGGGAATTAGATTTTCATTCCACGGGAATTCTGCTTCTGGAGTTCTTGCCCTAATAGCAATCTCAGGAGAGCTGTGTAATTTGCTCCTTTCTTAATTTCTTCTTACTAACTGCAACAGCATATTTTCCTCTTGCACTTGGAGACCTTAAACCAGACCCCCCCAAAAAATGTTTTATTTTAATTGTGCTTGGTTAAACAAGATATAGTTGCAGGGAACAATTCACACAGACTGTGACTCACCCAAAAATGTACAAGCCAATTAAAACAAAACAATGATGTCTCCCAAATAGACTGGCCCCAGCAGACTCAAATTACATTTTGCTTATTTCAGAGCTCAAAGACTTCGGAAAGTGAACAGAAGGCGATAACTTGGCCTAGATTTATGCATGAGAGTATGAAGGTTATAAAATAGAAGGGCTTGAAAAAAGCAATCAAGGCTACTAACAGAGGGAGGTTTAAAAATAACAGCCTAAAACAAGCAGCTTCAAAGTACAAGTCAAATAGAGAAAAAAGGAACTAAAACTAATTTAACATTAGCTAAAAAGCATATTCTGTTATCCAAATCACATTGTTAGCTGAAACCACATTATCTAGCTACTACATCCATGGATTTTCTGTAACCCCTGTAGCAGAGGTCCCCAAACTTTCAGCTGCAAGGGCTACATCCCTCAGTCTTGCTCTTATGGTGGCCCACAGGGGCAGGAGCCATGTTACATGAGGCTGGGTGGAAAGAAGAGGAAGAGCTGGGAGGGAGAAGTGGACACTGAGCGGTACTGCTTGGGGCTAGGAGCAGTGACTCTTCATCCAGGGGGCCCCTAAGCCCACATGGGAGGTTTGCTCATCAAAATGGATGTGGCCGGTGGGCTGTAGTTTACCGCATACTCTCAGGGACAGATTTTTAAAGTTATTTAGATACCTAATGATGCAAATAAGCACCTAGGCCCAGCTCCTCAAAAGGTTAAGTAAGTATCTAACACTGCCTGAAATCAATGGGAGTTAGGTGCCGATATGCCTTTGAAAATCCCAGTGGGGCCTTGACCCTTAGGAGTATTTTAGGCGCCTAACTCCCACTGAAATCAATGAGTTTCAGAAGTGCTGAGCCTCTGCTATTCCAGCAAACGTCAATGGGAGATGCCAAGCTCTTCACATCTTAAAATCATGACCTACAGCCCAGATTTTTTTTTTTTTAAACCAAACTCAGTTCCCATTGACACCCTTAATATCTAGACACAATTGTTACAGTGACAAGTGATGGGTTCTGAACATCTGGCCTCTACATGGCAACATGGGAGATGGAGTCCTGAAAAGTTACCTGAAACTCAGGCACTATGGCTATGTTTACACTTGCAAGCTATTAAGAATTAAGGAGGCTTAATTCAAAATAATGTATTCCCTGGCCACAGAGGCATTATATTGAATTCAGCAGTTCCTTAGTTCAAAATAAAGGAACTACTAATTCAATATAATGAAACCTCCTTTTACTTTGAGGTATTGCTTGCTTTGCCTGCCTTCCCCATTTCAAAATTAGAGAGTCTAGTGAAGACTCTACCTTCAAATTAGTAAAGCCCACTTTGTTTCGAATTAAAGAGTCTTCACTGGACTCCTAATTCAAAATAACTTCAGAGTAGCGCTAATACAAAATGACGACTTGGATTTAAGTTCAAAGTAATTATTTTGAATTAACTACTTTGAATTAATTTAAGTGTAGACATAGCCTATGAGCCTACAATTGTGGCAGTGAAGAGACTTGTCCTTGTCATTACATATGCGTGTGTGATGTTGTTTGGTACATGAGGAAGCATTTATACACTGTGCATTGCAATATTGCAAAATTACAACCAACTTTACATGGCATACTTTGCAAGATATCGGAAATAGTTACAACTCACATGCAGATGAACTTGTCAGCCAGCATCATTTCTGTATTTTAACATATGAAGGTATCTAAAATTTCTGCTGTGCTACAGTGTGGCACCCACAACAGATCAGCACCAGCACTATCCAGCTTCACTGACAGCCTATCAAGGGCCATTGACTACACATTGAGCCCAGGGAAGAGAAGCTATAAGTGAGTCATGAGAACACATAGGGACACGTGTGGTCAGGGGACTGCAACTGCTTTTCCCTTTCCTTGTGCTGAGAGCTGTGTTTGGGAAAAGCCACAAGGCAGAAACTATAAAAGGCTGCTTCATCGTCTCCATTTTGTTGTCATCGCTGCTTTCTACCTCTCGATCAATATCTGTACAGTTCAAGCTGTGAAACAAAAGACTGAAACCCATCCACCTACTGAACGGACTTCAGAGGAACTTTACAAGCCTGAGAACTCCAATGCTGCTGAAAATCTGATACCTACAGACTCAGAAGTTATTTGTATGCATCTGATTGCTCTGATCATTTTAAAACTCTCATCTTGTTTCTTCCCCTTTGTAATAAACCTTTAGTTTGAGATGGCTGCCAGAAGGATATTTTGGGTAAGATCCAAACTAATATTGATCTGGTAATCTGACTGACTCTACAGGGATCAAAACATTTTCGTAAAGGGAATAAAGTTTTAAATAATGTCTCTCTCTACTTTGTTGCTGACTAGGGGCCAGAGACTGAAATGCATCCATATTGTTGTGACTGCATGCTACCACAAACTTTCAGAATTATACATCTATAGCGGTAGGGCACAGTTCAGCCCCCACTGGATTTTTGACTTGGGCTGCCTCTGCCCTCACCCTCTGCTGGCTCCCCTCTCTCAGTGTCTAAGCATACCTTGGCATC
Organism: Podocnemis expansa; assembly: GCA_007922195.1. Lineage (NCBI taxonomy): Eukaryota > Metazoa > Chordata > Testudines > Podocnemididae > Podocnemis > Podocnemis expansa. Next base: position 14,163,491 of record ML682035.1, read on the forward strand.
ACCTCCCCTCAGGTAAGCGAGGCTTGGAGCCTATCACCACATCTGCTTCCACCTCTCCAATATCAAGGCCCTCGAGTTCTGTTACAATCATAGTGTTGATTCCCTCTCCTGAAACTCACTCCTGAAGACACTCAATCTACTTCCCACTCCAAGTCCTTCTTTCCAGCTAAACTGTGGGTTCTCTCCTCTATCCTGGGCTTCTTTTATCTTTCTGCTGCCTTGGATACTGTTGATCACCTTCTTAACACCCTGTTGTCTGTTGCTTTCACAGGACTGTCCATTCATGATGTTTCCCTACCTCTCTGGCTACTCTTTTGGCATTACTCCTCTGTCCCCGGCCCGCTCCTCTCTTCAGTCTCCACTCTTCCCCCAGTGGAGCTCTTACTGGTCTCCACTACCTCCTCTATGCTGAGAGCTCACAAGCCTTTCCCTCCCTGTCGCATGAACAGAAGTACTCTCCAACATACCAACAACTGGCTGTCATCTCAAGGACACCACAGACAAAACTGAGCTCGTTTTTCACATCCTATACTCTCCCACCTCCTTTCTGCATTATTGGCAGGGCTGCTGGAACAAGGCAGCTGGATCCCAGCTGCATCTCCACCACAAAAATTATTCTAGTGCTATGGATTACCAGTGACAAATCCAGCACTAGCTTCCACTCTCAAATTAGTAATGTTGCAGCACTTTCACTCCTCCCTCACCTCCTTCCCACACACAGGCTGACAAGATTTAGTGAGCACAGTTCTCCACATCATTAAAAAAAAAAAAACTGACCCTATGCTTGTCTTAACTCAAACATTTGACTATGCCTTTTGACACCTCTCTCCTTGACTACTGTCACCTCTCTCTTTTCTGGCTCCTCAGGTTTTAAAAAAAAAAAAAAAAAAAAAAATACACAGACTCCTATCCCCTGTCCTTACCCATCAGTCAGAACTTGTTGTTCCCTCTATGAACTGATTCATTGGCTTCTACTATAATAAGTTTAAACTCTAAGCCTTGTAACTCTGATGTCTACAGCTTGGTTCCCATCTATTATATCCCTCCTTGCTCCTTCACTGCTGCCAAGAGGGAGCATTTTAATGTCACTCATACTGTGCCAAGCACATTTCCCTTTAGAATTTGTGCAGTATCTGACTAAGGTCAAGTGACCACAACAGAATAAGGTTGTATAAGTAGTATTGTGTGGGACTGTTTGCTATCTAGAGAAGTCTTGGTTTGGAGTGATACAACACAACCTACCGTTTTGGTGCAAGTTTAATGCCTATGGTTTAGTTTTATTGGTGGAACTGGCTTTTTCTTTTGCAAAATTAGTGACTTGATTCCTCGAGAATTTTCCAGCTGTGTAGCTGGAGGTGCCATGTATAAGTATCCAGCTTCATGTATCTTGTAATTTGCATTTACATGTGCATTTGGGTTGCCATGATGATTTTCCTGCTGTGGGAAGGGTAACATCCAGGATATCACTAAACCAGGGGTCTCAAACTCAGATCACCCTGAGAACCTCATGAGGACTAGTACATTAGCCCAAGGGTCACACCACTAAAACCTTTCCATACAATGATATTGCAAATATCGGTAACAATAGTGTCATTGCAGGCCACAAGAAATAGCTTTAGGGGCTGCACATTTGAGACCCCTGCACTAAACCAAGGAAGAGTTACACATCACCTCTTGGACAGTGATACAGCCAGTGAAGAGACTTTAGGAAACAGAACAAGGTGAGGTAAGTCAACCTGAATTGTTTCCATATGCACTTTTCATATTCTTTTTATGTGCTCGGAAAGTTGTTTTGCAGATGTTTAGTAGCAAAGTTTATTAAAAATATTTAAATCCCCAATCCTGCAAATTGACTTATGTAAGTCAACCTCTCTATCATGCAAACCTCAAACTTCAATGATCTATGGGCAGTGCAGGGTCTGGCTAGGATGATGCCTTTCAGCATCAGGGTGACACAAATGCAACACATATGTAATCTAAGAATGTGGAGATAATTTTATGAACCCCCTATGTGACTCTAAGTAAGATGAAGCTATTGTATAGTGGGGTATAAAAGTTTCTGTAGGAATGTACTGTTCTAGTTTAATAGGGGTTTATAGGAAGAACAAACGGGAAAATGACAATAACCCTCATAAGCACTCTCCACCACACATTTGAAAGATTCTAGGCAAAGCTACCCACTTCAGGGACTTTACATCCTGCTTCCATGGAAAATACAAGCTTGTTTTGCCAAGTTGGAACATGGCAATTAGTAAAAGATGCAACAGTTTCAGGGAACTCCCCTTATTGGGGGAGAAAAATGGTTTGTGAGTTAACGGAACAAACTACACCAACCAGATCCTAGAGGTCTCAATGTGTCTACAGGAAACATATCTACCACTATCCTTATGTGGAAGATGGCTATGTGCCTAGCAACCTAGAAATGCATAAAGTCCATTTTATTGCTTTCAGACTACATTTCTATTAAATACTTTTGCTCCAAATCAAGAATACATCTTCCTTTAAGAAGGCTGTTCAGTCACAGCTTACCACTATCATTTCTCTGTGGAGGAAGAGTCTTGCACAAATCAGACCCCCTGAAGTAATCATGGTTGATATAAAGGGGGCTTCAGGCCCTCTGAGAATCATGTGATTTCCCTCCCCCCAAACAGAGGTGTTGGCCCAAATAGCATACCGGTGCACTCAGGGACCAGAGGAGGCAGAGTTAGCTTATAATTGTAACACATAAAAACATCACCATGAAATCTCAAAGCTTTTCAAACGTATAGAATTAAAAAAACCACAACAACACACCCGCAAAGCCTGGTTTTTCCATAGTTTGAGGTACTCTTCCTCATTCCCCCTGTGTAGGATATTTGTAAAACACCTGCTTTTCTTCTGGAGTACACCCATTTTGAAGCATTAAGCTCCTCCTTAACTTATCTTTGTACTGTAGTTGCTTTTCTTCTACACCAACTGTCTTCGATCCTGAGTGTTGGGACACATATTGAGCAGGCTTCTCAAGAATTATCAACACCCTTCTGCCACATTAATTTCAGTCTTGAAGAAGGTGATAGGGAATAGATCGTCAAATATCCTCCCAGGTACAAGTTAGCTACAGTCTACCACAGACCACAGCTAAACAAGGGTCTTCATTAGAAGTCATGCAAAAGAACTTGTCTCCTCATCTTGAGTAGCTCTCAGAGATTAAAAAAATAAGATGGCTATTTTTCAACAGATTATAAAAGGGGGAAATCACCCAATTCCCTGTGTGTTTGGGTGCCTAATTCCTTTGGGCACCTTTCAAAAATTTTGTCTTAAGTAGATTTAACAGAGGTCACATCAGCAGTTCCAACAAAAAGAAAATTCATTATTATAAAGGGTTTGTAAAAATAGAAAGTCAGGCTGCAGCTGCCATGTCAGAAACCTTTAATCAGACAAACTGAAGTTTGTCACAGGACTTAATATCTAGGGTCAGTTTGCCAAAGGTGACAAGCGAATTTTAAAGGAAGAAGCAAACACCCCAATGCTTAACAGGAGTTACAAAAAGAAAGCATCAGGAGATGCACTACTCACCCTTGTGCCAACTCCTCCCAGTCAGTCATTCAGTTAACATCCTCTTCTTGAGTTAGCAGACCACTGCTCCAATTCTCTTTCAGGCCCACAACCCTTCTATCCACCTCAGGAACTACAACATCCTTTCTATAACTCAGCCTCCTACCTAGGTTACTCAAAGCTCCCTGTTCTGGGGCATAGTTTGCCCATTTACTACCTCAGTGCTACCACTCCATAGCTAGTAGGGGAACCTACATCTGCTTCTTCTCTGGGTTCTAGCCTAGAGACCCTCAGCTCAGTACTCTGTGCCTCCACCCATACTTTCTACCACACATTCCACTTTTTTTTCTTAGTATACCAATGCCCAAAGCCTCAGCCCAAGAAGTGACTGCAGCCAACACACCCTGTAGTCTTTAAACAATTCTCACTTTCTTCTGTATATGTCTACCCTTTCTTTAACACCCTCATGGCTTTCAGTTCAATAGCTTGCTACCCTGCCTAGCTCATTCCTCCACAGGTGGGCTTCTTTACTCACTCAGTGGATTACTTGTCCACCTGATTTGCCTATCTAGCTAATTAGCCACTTTCTTGGCTCTCATTAACCCTTCTGGCAAGTGTGAGGATATGTCAGAATCTTCCTAGAACCTCAACCACAAGGAGAAGCTACTGATACATGTCTTTTATCTAGCAGCAGTCTTTTCATTGCCTCAGTTTCTGGTAGCTGCTAATCCCAGTTGGGCTGGCCCATAGTTAAGGCAGCGGTTACCAGGGAGTGTGAGAGTGATATCCATTCAGACTTATGCTGGATCAAACTGATAATAGGAAACTGCTGTAGTTTCCTTACTTGCCCAAAACCAAATACCAGCATTTACCCTTTCATGTGAGATGGCTTTTCAATCAATCAATCAAATCATAGGGTTGGAAGGGACCTCGTGAGATCATCGAGTCCAACCCCCCGGGGCTTGAACCCAGGACCTTCTGCATATTAAGCAGAGGTGCTAGCCCCTTTTCTTCAGAGCTGGTGAAAAGTAACAGAGGGAATGCTAAAGTGCTGTGGGACTGGGATGCATCATTCTGACCATGTTTGCCCACAGCACAATGAGCACAGAGAATAGTACTGGCCAAACTCTGTCTTGACATACGTGCTGTGTTGCAGCTATACTGACTTCAGTCTGTTTTCACAGCATTAGGTAACTTGCTTGCATAAAATGAAAAGGGAAGAAACCCCCTCTTGTGGAAGGAGAGAAGTGAGCCGACCACCTTCCTGCCCCAGTCTTAGCAATTCATCTGCAAGAACAAACAAGGGCATTGCAAAAATGTTATTCAATTAGATGAAATGACCAAAAGTACACAAGGTTTCTAGACACTACACTTTTTTAACAGCAGGGTCTCATCAGTGTATTCCAGGGGTTGCTAAGTCTGTTTCGCCATTGCCACATTTAAATACAACCATGCAACTGGTTTTTTTGGTAACTGTTCTCCCCTACTGGGGACTAGTTAACATAAAACAGCTCAACGCAACTACAAATTCCCAGCCTTCTTCTACAGACTCAGCAGCTCACCATAACCCTTCTGCACTCAGCAATTCATTACCCCTTTAAGGCTTTTGGCTTAGGCCAGGCCTTTCCCTCTGTCACAGAAGACTTCTTTAGCCCTCTCTGCCTGTCTCACTTTTCCCCAGCCGTTTGCCTACAAAGGAAGAACCCTTCATAGCCTTTTTGTCTGCTTTGAGTCACATGCTGAAATCAAAGCTGCCCTTTTTATGTCCCCTCACCCCCAGCAAGGCTTGCTTTGAGTGAAAAGCTCCCATGAACTGAGGACTAATTCCCTGCACCTGGGGAAGTGGGCTGATCCTGGCATCACAGACCCTGCCCCCTAAGAGTCAGCTCACCCTGGGACAAATTTTTGTGTCTTTATCCTTGTACAAGCTCAAAGAGCTAAAGGAGAAAAAGAGCCACAAAATTTTCTCAAAAAAGAACATCAGGCACCATCCTGCAGCCTCCTATATACAAGCAGATGCCTGAGCCTTTGAGGGGATGACCCACACATATAGGGTGAAATCCTGCTCCCATTGAAATGAAGGGGAGTTTTTCCATGGACTGCAGAGGTATGATATCACACATAAACTTGCAGGATTTCACAAAGATGCAGAATCTATTGAAGGAATGGTGCGGATAAAATGTGGCCCTAACAGAAGTCCATTTAAGCATCTTTATCCCTCATGAAACTTTTCTAAACACCTTCTGCCTCTCTTCCTCCCCACAAATAAAAATATTAGCAGAGCATAACAATGGAATAAGATCAAACACTGTCACCAGGACTTAAAGCAGGTACTTGCAGCAAGAAAGAGACTAAAGCTGGGTGTCTTTCACTGCCTTTGTTATTATGTGTTCTCTGATCTTACACAAGTCACAAAACTAAGATAAAGATGTTTTGCACAGACAGGTGCAGTCACTGCTGTGATTAATCAAGCCATAATTAGGGACCTGTCAACAGGAGCTAAATATATGTTCTGGGACTTCAATAATTGCTAGAAAAACTGTGGATGGAAAACTTGGTAGGCAGGAAATTCAGAAAAATACAGAAACTCTTCACAGCATTATTTGTTAACATGCCCCAGGACTCTTGTTGTTTCTTCAGAGCATGATGATTTTGCAAAAGAAGAAATTGTTTCCTCAGGTTCCAATGATAGCAAAGTTTCAGTACTGTCCTGCATCTCTACATATTTTGTCTTTGAACTCATTTTTTTTAACTTCTAGTTTAATTTTATGTTGTGGTTTTACTAGGTAAATCCTCCCACCCCACCCCAACTTTTACCAGGAAAATAGTCACAGTTTCAGTATCAACAGTGGGTTTATTGTTTTCCTACTTTAGGGGCCATCTTGTTGCCATCCCATGGACAGGGTCAAAACACCCTCAGCAAACTCAGTAGACCTCATTCTCCAAGGTCCTGCACACTTCTTGCTCATTTACACATGGGCAGAGTGCATACAAAATGATGCCACCCTTGCGGGTTAGTAGAAAGCTGAAGGTTAGTAGCATTTTATGTCCCCCTGTAACCAGATGTCACTGACTACGTGGGCAGGGAAGAGGTAAGCCCAGTGATTTCATACTGACTGCAGTTCTGGCTTCCCTGCCGGTGAAGGGGTGGGAGTCCTTTCCCTGGAGTGAGCTGGGTGCAGCTTTTGAACTGACAGGTTCACTCCCACGGATCCTGCAGAAGCCCGAAAAGTGCATGTGTCTGGAACCCTGCAGTGAGGAGACTACAGGAAAAGACAACCAAAAGCATGCTTTGGCAGAGCAATTATGCAGGTGCCAGAAGTACAGTGTAGATGGACTCAACAGGGAGTCCATGAAACAAGGCAATAGAGTTTCAGAGGTGTAAGGAAACAATGGTGCATGGGAAATCCATGTCAATGAATCCCACATTGCAAGGGGAAAAGAAACTCTTTGTTGGAGGGGGTGGGGTAGATACTAAGGGTCACAATCACTTGCTGACTGCTTTTAGCACATTTGGCTGGGTTTTCTGCTCCTATCTCCCCTCCACAGACCATTTGTGAGCAGAGGCCCTGTTCCCGTGTGAATTTGGTCCTAGATTTTATGTTGAGAGAATCATTTTCTTTTTAACCATCTCCGACGGATGTTAAAAAGCCTGCCATTTGGCATGTGCCCTGACAACATGATTCATGAATATGGAGGCTGGGAGTGATGTGCAATCAATATTGTGATTATATTCCAGAATGCACTTACTGTTGTGGGCAATACCAGACTAGATAAAAGAAAAGGCTTCAAAAAGTAAAACACACCACCCTGTAGAGAAGTCAGAGAGTTACAGATTTACCCCCTAGAACTGCTGTTGTCCAATTCAGTTTACTGGGTGGGAGGGCACAAGTCTATTATTGAATCATCATAAAGGGACATTGGTTAAAATTGTGCAGATGGGTATCTGACTGAAAGCTGGGTGTTACGAACCACAAGGGGAAGAGGTGTAGTACATGTCCTTCACTATAGCTGCTCTTGGTGAGCACTCTTGGTTATTAATCACTCACTCATACAAGACAGGGAGTGGATAAGAATGAACTGATGTGCAGAAAAGGATCTGAGTAAGACAGACTTTGAAGCAGTGGTGTTGTTACTCATTCAGTTAGGCTGGGGCCCGGGGAGTGCCCTTTGCATGAGCTCACTATCAGTGCAAAGAGATTGCTTCACAACAAAGACATTTCATTGCTTTTTATTTATATTGATCTTCCAGCACAGTGTCTGGGGATTCCCACAAGGCCAGAAAGAAAGATCTCTTCTTTTCTCAGAGACACAACAAATCCTGCATGATGAACTTTGTCCTCTTGAAAGAAAGGAACAGGCAGAAATGGAACTAAGAGGCAGTGAGAGCGAAGGATGGATGATAAATGTCAGGCTGAGCAAAGGAAAGAAAGGCAGGAGGGGGCCAGAGCTGTGAAATAGAGGGTATTTATTATGATGAAAATTACATCAATTTTTATATCCACCTCTTGCTCATTTAGTTATTACCCACCCTTTTACCATGCTTTACAGACATCAGCTTTCTTCACCACACCCCTGCAAAGTAGATGAATATTTAGGGAACTTGTTAGCCTGTCTGTGACAAGCACTGCCTTTTTCTGGATAGAATCAGGAGGGTTCCACTGTGTGTCACTGGCCCTCTACTGCTAACACCTCAAGGAGAGTCTCATATAGCTCAGGTGATAAGGTACTTTGTTGTTACAGCGAGAGAACAAGGCTGATGGTATGCTAGTTCTGAATGGCCATTGCGTGCAAGCTGTAAGTTGTGAAGTGGTAAATTTTTATAGCATTGTTATAGTATTATTCCTGTTTTACTAAAACTAAACCCCAGTAGAGTTAAACTTCTGAAGTTTAGGTCCTTCAAGAATGGTATCCCAGGACTCCCTGTCAAATGAATAGATAGCAGTCAGTCTCTAGGGCACTGAAGTGGAGGAATACTTGTAAATCAGTGAGATACTCTTGGAAATGACAATATTGTTAATGTTGAACTCTTATTCTGTGGGTTGCAGTTGTAACTTTGCCCACTGTATAAGAGCAAGTTTTACAGTTACATTCTATATTAGCTGAGCATGTGCATGCATGTTTCAAGAATGAGCTGATAGGCATAGATCAGGCTGGCATGTGATGTTTCCCAGGTGCTAATGCCAAGTTAACCTCAAACTCTGCATGTTGCTGGGGAGGGACTGAAGTATCTCATAACTTTATCTTACAGAGAATGTACACATACTCTTAACCACATATGGAATGTCTCCCCCTCTAGTACATGTAACAGGCAGTCAATATCCTTAAAACCAGTGGTTTTCAAATCATGGATCCAGACCCAATACTGGATGACAGATTCTCAGGTACTAGGTCATGGTGCCCTCTGTTGCCGCTGCAAGACTAGAATGCATTGCTGAAAGATGTAACTGTTGGGTCAAAGGCATAAATGATTTTTTTTCATCTGGGTCCTGAAAAAAATGTTTGAAAAGCACTGCTTTAAACCATTCCTCGAGGATATGACACAGTGGGTATCTCTTCCCCATAAGGGATGATTATGTATAATTCCCCTATTTTCTGTCTCCCATCTCCAGAGAACATATGCCATGCACAATGATTTGTCAAGACCAGTACAGGATCTACAGCCCACATGATGCAATTTGACATAAAATATGCAGAATAAAACCTTGCACAGCAAATCACATTTCTAACTGGAGAAAACCCTTCATTTTAAGGGGGGGGGGTTGCTTATCATAGAAACATAGAATCATAGGGTTGGAAGGGACCCCACGAGGTCATCTAGTCCAACCCCCTGCCAAAAAAAGCAGGACCACTCCCATTAGATCATCCCAGTCAGTGTTTTGTCCAGCTGGGACTTGAACACCTCCAGAGATGGAGATTCCACCACCTCCCTAGGCAGCTTATTCCAATGCTTCACCACTCGCCTAGTAAGGAAGTTTTTCCTAATATCCAGCCTGGACCGCCCCAGCTGTAACTTGAAGCCATTGCTTCTCGTTCTGCCCTCTGTTACTACCGAGAACAGTCGAGCTCCCTCCTCCTTGGAGCAACCCTTCAAGTAGTTGAAGGTTGCTATCAAATCCCCCCTCAGTCTTCTCTTCTGCAGGCTAAATAAGCCTAGTTCCTTCAGTCTTTCTTCATAGGGCTTGTGCTCCAGCCCTTTGATCATTTTGGTTGCCCTCCTCTGGACTCTCTCTAATTTGTCCATGTCCTTTTTGTAGTGGGGAGCCCAAAACTGGACACAGTATTCCAGATGTGGCCTCACTAGTGCAGAATAGAGGGGAATGATCACATCCCTTGATCTGCTGGCAACACTTCTTCTGATGCAGCCCAGTATGCCATTGGCCTTTTTGGCAGCAAGAGCACACTGCTGACTCATATCCAGCTTCCCATCCACCATGACTCCCAGGTCCTTTTCTCCAGTGCTGCTATTTAGCTGATCACTCCCCAGCCTGTAGCAGTACATGGGGTTTTTTCATCCCAAGTGCAGGATTTTACACTTCTCCTTGTTGAACCTCATGAGATTCCTCTTGGCCCACTGCTCCAGTTTGTCTAGGTCTCCCTGAATCCTGTCTCTGCCCTCTAGGGTGTCTACCGTTCCCCCCAGTTTGGTATCATCTGCAAACTTACTAAGTGTGCAATCTATCCCATCATCCAGATCATTAATGAAAACATTGAACAGAACTGGCCCCAGGACCGACCCCTGGGGCACACCACTTGTTACTGCCTGCCAACTTGACATGGAGCCATTGATTCCTACGCGCTGAAACCGTTGTTCTAGCCAGTTTTCTATCCACCTTACAGTCCATGCATCTAACCCATACTTCCTTAATTTGCCAGTGAGAATGCTGTGGGAAACCGTATCAAAAGCCTTGCTAAAGTCAAGGTATATCACATCAACGGCTCTTCCCGCATCCACAAATCCAGTCATCTCATCATAGAAGGCGATGAGGTTGGTCAGGCATGATTTACCCTTGGTAAATCCATGCTGACTGTTCCTGATTACTCTACGTTCCTCCAAGTGTTTCAGGATGGATTCTTTGAGAAGCTGCTCCATGATTTTTCCAGGGATTGAGGTGAGGCTGACAGGTCTGTAATTCCCTGGATCCTCCTTTTTGCCTTTCTTGAAGATAGGTACTATATTTGCTTTTTTCCAGTCCTCTGGCACCTCCCCCGTTCGCCACGAGTTTTCAAAGATAATGGCCAACGGTACTGCTATCTCATCAGCCAGCTCCCTCAGCACCCTCGGATGCAGTTCATCCGGCCCCATGGACTTGTGCACATCTAGTTTCTTTAAGCAGTCCCTAACCTGACCTTCTGTCACCAAGGGCCTCTCTTCTTCTCCCCAGTCCCCCGTACCTAGTGTAGTGGGCTGGGAGCTGACCCTGCTTGTGAAAACAGAAGTAAAAAAAGCATTGAGCACTTCAGCTTTTTCCTCATCCTCTGTCACGAGGATGCCTGCCCCATTCAGTAAGGGACCTACACCATCCCTGATCCTCTTCTTGTTATTGATATACTTGTAGAACCCCTTCCTGTTATCCTTCACATCCCTTGCTAGTCGCAACTCCATTTGTCCTTTGGCCTTTCTGATTTTATCCCTGCAGTCCTGAGCAATGTCTTTATATGCCTCCTTAGTCATCTGTCCTAGCTTCCACTTCCTGTAAGCGTCCTTTTTATGCTTCAGCTCAGTGCAGAGCTCTCTGTTAAGCCACAGTGGGCGCCTTCCACATTTGCCGTGCTTTCTCCTTATCGGAATTGTATCTTCCTGTGCCCTTAGCAGGGTTTCTTTAAAATGCACCCAACTCTCTTGGACACCTTTCCCCTTCAGATCAGCCTCCCAAGGGATCCTGCCCATCAGTTCCCTGAGGGAGACAAAATCTGCTTTTCTGAAGTCCAGGGTCTGTGTTTTGCTTCTTTCCTTCTTTCCTTTAATCATCAACTTGAAGTCAATCATTTCATGGTCACTGCTACCCAGGCTGCCATTCACTTCTACTTCCCTGATAAATTCTTCTCTATTTGTGAGCAGCAGCTTGGACCAATTAGTAATATTCCAGCCAAGGTCATGGGTACAAGCCCCACTTTAGGCTCATAATCAGTAAAGACACTGCAAAGTACTTCTGTCCTACTGTTAAAGATGCTGCCCTTCAAATCAGGCATTAAACCAAGATTTTCTCCTACTACGCCATGGTGGGTGGCGGCGTCCGCTGGCTCCCTTGACACCTTTCGGGAGCAGTGGGCGCTGTCCGGGGTTCTCTGCTCGGTATCCCCTTCTGAAACTCTAGTTTTGAACCTGTGACCTTCACACCCGTCCCTGTTTTCTCTTTCATTGTCCCCTGGACTCTTTTGAAGCCCCGTCTAGTGCCACTTCCCCCTTAGGCTGGGGGAAGGGCTTTAGAAGTGGGTGGGCGCCCCCCGGGATCCTTCAATAGGACGCCATGGTGGGTCTTACAGCCAGAAGGTAAAGTTGTCCTGGCACTTTTCAAAGAGCACAAGGCTAACCCTGGAATCCTAGCCAGTCATGTTCCTTAATAAAACAGGTTCTAATATTCAGAGCTGCACACATCAGCAATTGCTGAATGCAGGTACCGTGCGTGACTTAGATCAGTGGTTCCCAATCAGTGTGCCGGGGCACACTGTTGTGCCGCGGGGACACCCAAAGTGCGCCGCGAGCATGCCCAAGAGCTGGAGTTAAAGTCCCCTCCCTGCTCAGCCCAGCCACCTGGGCTGTGCAGGCTGGGAAAAGGCAGGGGTTACAGTAAGGGGGAAGGCACCAGAATACAGTTCCAGGGCCCCCTATTTTTAGGCAGGCAGCATTCTGGCCCCCTAAAAATAGAGGAAGGCACTAGAATGGGGGTTCCAGGGGTCCCCCTAAAAATAGCAAGAGGAGCCCCAATGCACCGTTCAGGTGGCTCCACCTTAAGCCCAGCCAGCAGAGAGCTGGGGGAGGCGGGGAGTGTGTGAATCTCCCCCTGCAGGGCGGAGCAACTTGAATCAGGCAGCCTGCAAGCAGTCCAGGTAAGGGTTTTGGGGGGGAGGGCTGCTGGGGGTTGTGTGGGACAGGTGTATGTGTGTGTAGTAGAGGTGGGTGGGATTGGATGTGTAGCAGAGGGTGTGTAGCTGGGGTTGTGGGGTGGCTGTTTAGGTGGGGTTGTGTGTAGCTGGGGGTGTGGCTGTGTGTGTGGGGATGTAGCTGGGGGCTGGAGGCCTAGTTCTGGCCCCTGCAGTGATGGGAGGGTCCATCACAGGGGGCAGGGTTTGGGGGAGGGGAGGACGGGACCCACTGGGGTGGGAGGGAGCAGCAGTGGGGTGAGGATTTGCCCTGGGTGGCAGGGACCCACTGTGGAGAAGGAGGAGGTGGTTGTTGCACCATGCTCCCCTGCCCTACCTTCCCACTCCCCAGGGTCCCGCCTGCCCCCCCCACAAAGCAACTCTTGTTCTCCCTTCCTCTCTCCTGTTTTGCCACCCTTGTGCTGTTCCTGCCCTTGTCCTCCTTTGCCACCCCGTCCTGCTCTGCTCTCCACACTCACTCCTGCCACTATATGCGACTCCTGACCTCCCATGTTTTGCCACCCCTGCTCCGCTACCCCTACTACCCCACATAGCAGCATTTCCGAAACACTGTGTTATGGTTCAGCATTTCCGAAACACTGTGCTATGGTTCATGAATATTCATAAGTAATTTAAGTTAATTTGAATAATCATTAGTTTTTTAATGGTGGTGTGCCTCGAAAAATTTGATGGTACCAAAGTGTGCCACAGCAGAGAAAAGGTTGGGAACCACTGACTTAGATCATGCTGTTTGCTGAGATGCTTATCGCACTTCCAACATGGAAAACATTCAATGCTCTGTCAGAGATTGCTTGTGAAGGGCTGAGTTTGGTGTTTGTGGGGGATGGAGAGGAAGGGAAGAAGAGAAGCATTTGGAAGACTAATACAACCTGAGTAAGGATGCACTCCTCATGGAAATGATCATGAAGGGGGTCATCTACTGCAGAAGCAGCTCCTTGTGGTCAAGCATCACACAGACCCCTCCCTGCATACAGTGCCCCTGCTGATAGTCAAAGTCCCTTACCACAGGGGCCTCACTTCCTGCAAGTTGGCCCTCCAACCACGTAACAATTTAATCCTTGCCTCCCTTGGGCCCAAAAATGCTAACAGAAAACAGTCCATTGTCCTGAGCAGAGGGTCCTTGGCCCAACCTCCAGATTCAGTCCACTTTGCCAGTGGCTGGGGGAACCCAGGCCCTCCCACTACTGCAGGTTACAGCTGTGAGATGCTATAACCAGCACCCAATGGCTACACCGTCCCTTTCCTTGCTGCTGTTTTCCTGGGCTCTCTCCTATCCAGCCTGTCTCAGGGTGCCCTCCCCACTGCTTCTCTAGGTTATCCCTTCTTTCATGGCTATTCTGCCCCCTTAATTCCTTTGCCCTAGTCTACATTTCCCAATGGTTTTGGCCCCAGTTGAAGGGAGATACTCAAGTTACTTAATATAACCTCCCTTTGACTCACACTTGTGCAGTTTAGGGGCTAGAGTTAGTTGATTGACTACCTGACCAACTGAGCAAGTCTTCACAGACCCTTCTGCTGAACTGGGACGTTCCATCTGCTGGTGGCAAATTCACTGCTGTCAGTCCTTTTCACCTCTCTGTTCCTAGAGAGTGACTGCAGATTCTCACCCTACAGCCACTTTTTTCTTTTTTTAAAATGGCTAAGTTGATTTCAGCCTTCATCTGAGCCTACTCTTGCCCAACTGGGCTTCATGATCAGAGGAGTCTGGGGCTCTCTCCAGGTCCAGACAGGTAACATAATTGGACTTCCAGGGCTACATTAACCCATTTTGGGCCTGTGCCAGGTACACATCCCATCACAATGACAGTACACTCTTTAGCGTGAATGGTCCTGCACTTGTATTAAAATAATAATGACACTGGCGTCATTCGTGCAAAGAGAAAGACTGGGCAAGAAAAACATGAGAATGCTGAAGTGGAACGAGATCCACTAATAGACGATGGATTGGAACCCAGATTAGGTTTAAAATAGAGCATGCAGCCAAATCACGACTAGAATTCAGGTTGACAGGGACTAGAATTGCCTGAGCATATTACATGAAATTCAGCCTGAACGAATGCAAGTACCTCATCTGAATCCATCTTAAAACTGGTCTACACTTATCGCAGTTTTCAGTGGCAAATGATGGGCAATATACAAACCACATTAAATAACCTGCTTATCGTCCTTCTACTACTTAGTGCTTACTTTCCACCACAGCTCCACTGCATAGAGTTGAAGGGAAGTGACCGCTCTGTGACTCAGTGCTTCTCTGTGTCAGGAAGTGGACTTCCCAGGTTGACTTCCCAATCAATTGAGCAGGTATTTACTGACCTGCTCAATCTGGAAAGATTAAACCAATGTGGCAAATTTACTGCCATCAGTATAGTCTTGGCCTAAGACTTTTCTCAATTAAGAACTTAGCTGTCCTTGACTCCATCACAGATGGTTCAGAGATGAGGATTTGCACCTGAATTTCTCCACTTTCCAAATATTTTCCTGTAAAAGAATGCAACCAGGAGGCCCTGATACAAGTAGCTGCAGATTGTGTGCATCTGGAATAGCTAGGGTCCTCTGATAAGGCCATTTATGTGAATCTGCCTGCTATAGAGCTTGAAGGTTGGTTCTAACCGGCCCAAACTGCTCGTCTGTGTCATGTACAACATATCTTGTCCTTGCCGCCATAAAAGGAGAAGTTATAATCTGCAACAATAAGAAGCTGCCAGATTTTGTTACTACCCTCCCTCATATATGCAAAGGTAAACATGTTGCTAATGTTATAAAAGATTCTGTAATACATCACTGGGGCAGAGAGCAGCCTCTGCCCCCTCCCCTAGAGTGCTCCCAGACTTTTTTTTGTAATAAAGAATTAGCCTTGCTGATGCACTCAAGTCTTGGTTTTTTTGTTTTTTTGGGGTTTTTTTGAAGTTTTATTTAACACTCCCATCTCCCAAAATTCAAGATACTGCAGATTTTAGATCTTACTTAAAGCTTGGGTCTAAATAAGATTTGAACATAAGGCCTCAGAGGGAATGACCCCTTCTTCAAGCAGAGAGCTAAAGAACTGGTAAATTTAGAGGAAAACAATGAATCTTCTGCAAAACAATGGTGTTTTTTCAAGGGATCTAGAACACTGGGCCAGGGAGCAGAGATGCAGTAATTTCAGAAAGCCATGCGATAATGATTTTTCCATTTTTAAAATAGTTAGACAGCTGAGCCATTGAACAATCTAATCTGATGGGGGTTTCCTGCCAGAAGCTTATTAGTCCAAAATTCTGGTATACTGCAAATAAGTCACAATGTGTATTTATCAGGCAAGCCATCCTGACAGAATTCTTCTCAGCCACATCTAACTTTTTCCCCTTAGTAAAGCTTGGGAGGCAAAACAAATAAATCAAACACATAAGTTTTAGTACCCCACACTTCCTAAATGACAGCTTGTTGAATGGTGCAGAATATAAGATAGCAAGTCAATGCTTTGTTTATTTGGATTCTGGTTTATGGTCAAGTAAACAAAATCCTTGAAGTTCTGTATATAAAATTAATTGGATTTATTTGTAAGATATTGCCTCTCCAACCTTTTCTTCTGTAATCTGGGCCTACTGCCATGCCACCCTAAAGAAATTGAAAAGATGCCATCTAGCTTTCTTAAATAGTATACAATATATTTAAGGGAGCTTACTTCACAGGGATGGATGGTTTTATTTTTCAGTAAATCATCGCTAGTCTTCAGATAAATTTATAGTCTAGCAGGGTGTGAGTTCTAATAAATGATGTTGCGAGTTTCTCCTACTTCCAAAGAATTTTTTAAAGGAAGGAGCAGCGGAGTCCTCTCCACAAGAGCCACAATCTAAGAACTTAGTCCAAGAAAGCACATGATCACATGCTTGCCTTTAAAAATGTCTTTAAATCTCATGGACTTCAGTGAGATGAATGGAAGCACTTCAGTGCTACCCGTAGTAGACATCTTTTCCTGAATGAGGAACTTAGTTTTGTCACTCATCAATTTATAACAGTACATGCAGCCACCTGTCTAATGAGCCAAAACAGAGCTGTGTTTCAGGAACAGTCCTGAATTCAAATTAACTTTAATTTGCATTATGAAGGGTAAAAATTTCTATGGTAACCCAACATCTTGACACTGTACCAAATTGACAGGAGTATGAAGAGCAGTACTGCTGTCAGGAAAGAGATTGAGAACCAGTCTACTAAAGCAGTCAGCTTCCCTCTCTGTACCTGAGGTGGACATCTGAGTTTAAGCCCACACTCTCTTGTCCATGAAACAGGGAGAATTTGGGGCCTTTCAAGCCAAATAGGGGCAGCACAACCCAGAGTGGACATTTTGCTGTGATGAATATGAGCCAAGCATGGGGCCCCAGGTCCCTATTAAAAAGATACCATTGAAAAGAAGGCTGAAAAACATCATCAGAAAAGTGTAATTATATCCCTCAGCAACTACAGCTGGTACATTTTTTTAGGTTTTAGCAGAGGGTTAGACTAGATGACCTCATGATGTCCCTTCCAGCCGTATGATTCTGTGATTTAGTAGGTAACGGTCACTGTCAAATGAAAAGGGAAAGTTGAAAATGAGAAGGATTTACATAGACAGGCACTCATCCCTGCAGGAGTGGCTCTCAAACTCTGGGCAATGGACTTTTCAGATTGCTGATGATTCACAGGTATGCTTCTGTGGTTATGAAGCAGTGTCTGCCATCAAAGTCACTTCCTGCTAAGGGATGCCCTGACCAGGTCACTTAGGCTTCCAAAGACTTTTTACACCTTGTAGCTATTGCAACAGAAACCAACCTTCTCCATCTGCGGCTTTGTTGGAGTTCAGCAGTGATCAAATTTACAGGTGATGGCTCTGTTAAAGAGGTATTTCACAACACAGCAGGACATAGTAAAGCTGCAAAGGAACCTGGAGAGATTAGGGCAGTGGGAATTGTCAGCCATGATGGAAAATTCCAGAGTAAAGGCAAGCCTGTAGCACAGGGAGAAGGAATCAACAGCATTAAAACAAAATACAAAGGCAGAAACATGGGCATTAAGGTGAGCCTATTTTGAGCTGTCTCATCATATTTATTCCCCTCATATTCACAGTGCTCTGGCTTTTTTTTATGCAGCTAGGCACTATGGCTGTGTCTACAGTACAAAAGCTAAGTCGACTTTGTTAAGTCGACTTAATAAAGTCTACTTAAAGGTGATTTCAGTAAGTTGACTAAGTGAGTCCACCCTTCTCTTAAGTCCACTTAACAAAGTGGTTAAGTCGACTTAAGAAAGTGTCCTAATAAAAAAATGTATTTGCTTAAGTCGACTTTACTAAGTTGACTTTCACAGGTAAATGTTATTACACAGGGCTTCTTAAGTAGACTTAGATGGCAACTTTGCATTAAGTCAGCTTAATAAAGTCAACTTAATGCCCAAATTGACTTAAAAAGTGAGAGTTATTAAGTCGACTTAAGGAAACCCTTAAGTCGACTTAATGAACTCTGAATGTGGCAAAGGCTTTGCTTAAGTTGAAAAATCGACTTAAGCCCATAGTGTAGAGGCTGAGAAAAAGGTGTGGTACTGGAAGGGTCAAAAAAAAACAACAAAACCTCTCAGCTAACAAGTGGCTGACACTAGGAAAAGGTTTGGGGATCACAGCACTAGAGATTTGAGTGTCTTTTCTTAGAAAGGCCTCCATCCTTTCTCTGTCACTGGCTTTGCTCTCAATCTCAGATATAACAGAAGCAGTATCTTGGGGAGCTTGTGCACTATTGCCAGGGATATTAATTCAGAAAAGCAAAGGCCTGGCAGATTGGCAGCTGGACACAGAAGCAGAAGAAGAAAGAAGGATTTGAAAGCCTGGCTGACACTGGGACAGTGAAATCTTTGTGTTCCCTTGTCAGCTGTCAGTGACTTTCAAAGCAAACTTACTCCATTTACAAGATTTATCCTCCAGTTCCTAGCACTGCATGCTCAAACTCATAGCAGACACTTAAGTCACTCCCCCTCGCCCCAACTCTCCCTTCCCCAAGACCTGGGCAAACCAGTTCTGGCCAAATACGAACTGGCCCAGTTCTCTCAGAACTGCTCACTGGCCTCTGTCACATGAACCAGCAATCTAATTTTACACACTAATTCACTTCATGTTAAAGTCCACCACCACAGCTAGAATGATATTGACAGTCTCTGCAGTATGGCCAAGCACTGAAATGGGGAGAAAAGACTTGTCTCTGGTATGGGGCACAGCAAGTCAGGGTGCAGATACCCTACTGAAGCAGGGAGGAGAAGCTGGCACTTGCCTGGATTCTTGTCCTGTTCTGAGGATAGAGGACTTTAATTTCCAATGCTCCTTCTGAGCAGTCAGACATGAGCCCTACATTCAACACTGCACACTCTAGGAATTCACCCTCCTTATTTGAAAATGTCCAAGCCACACCATCCATTTCAGTGTTTTGCCCATGCCAGTATACTGAATATGATTAAACATAATCATAACCTTTACCAACGTTATGGTGGGCGGGGGGGAGAGACACCCAACAGCTCTGGGGAAGGAGTCAAGGACTTACAGGCCCTAGTCACAGTATCAGTCTGAAAAGTAGTGCAAGTGACCCATTTGTCCTTCTGCTACATTATTTGCCTTCAAGAAGCAGCCACTAATGGTGCCTAGAAGCGTGATATCTGCATCCCATCTGAGATGACATGGGGATAGTTGAAATCCCCTGTTATTATTGAGTGTTCTACTTTTATAGGCTCTCTAATCTCCCCAAGCGTTTCACAGTAACCATCCTGGCCAGGTGGTCGATAGTACATTCCTTATTGCTATACTCATATTATTCAAGCATGGAATTTCTATCCATAGAAATTCTATGGTGAGTTCGATTCATTTAAGATTTTTACTATATTTGATTCTATGCTTTCTTTCACATGTATTGTCACTACCCCATCAGCATGACCTCTTCTGTCATTTTTATATATTTTGCACCCAGATATTATAGCATGCTCTTCATTGTTATCATTCCACCAAGATTCTGTTGTGCCTATTTCATTAATTTCCTCATTTGATACAAGGCACTCAAGTTCACTCACCTGACAATTTAGTCTTCTAGTATTTGCATACAAGGCACTTATAAAATCTGTCACTTTTTAGTTGTCTGCCTTCATGGCTATGCCTACACTAGCAAATTAGTTTGAATTAAGGAGGCTTAATCTGAACTAATTTGAGCTCTGTCTATACTAGGCTTTGCCTAGATCAGGGGTGGCCAAACTTATGGAACTCAAGAGCCAAACAAGTTGATTATTAAACCTTTGAGAGCCACACTGAGGCATATAACCATATAGTACCTATTTTCTTCTCTGTATTTTTATTTCTTATTATTCGACATCATGTTTAGAAGGACTTGTAAAACATGATTTAATGAGTAAACTGCATTTGGGCCTACAAGAAAATGTAAACATGCCACTGCTTCCCTGCCATCCTCGACCATGCCACTGCTTTCCCCACCATCCCCAAACATGCCACGCTTCTCCCCACAGTCCCAACTCCCTCCCTAACCCCCAGGGCCTGACACTGGCTCCTCCAGGCCGACCCTCCCCCCAGGGTCCCCTGACCTGGATGCTCCAGCAGCTTGGTACAGACTGCTCCCCTCCCCCAAGCATGCTCTGAGCATGCTCAGGGCTGGAGATTTAAAACTCCTAGGCTGGGGCTGTTTCCTAACTTGATTTGCTGGCATTCTTCCGCAAGCCGCACTTCTTCATTCAAGAGCTGCATGCGGCTCCCAAGCCGCAGTTTGGCCATGCCTGGATCAAACTAAAAAATTAATGGCTGTATTAAAATGCTCCCCCCCCCCAATTGTGACCATATGTGCAATCAGGATCAATGTCATTCTAAACAGTTTGTAGTTCCCTGGGTCATCCCTTTTTAACCACTGGAATTCCACTGCTAGGTCTCCATTCCTTTGGAATTTTCCCCATTTCCCAAGATTTGTTAAAGATTAACATTAGTGGCTCAGAGCACTCCTAAACTAGTTCCAAGACTTCTGGGTTCAAGTTATCCAGGCCTGTTGGTTTGAAAATGTTTAGTTTTAGCAAATTCTGCATCATATTCTTCTTTGTATTAGTAAACTTTCTGTTCCATCCACAGCATCATATGGGATGGATACTTCCTCCTCCTTTCATTCTTTTGAACACTTCTGATTTTTCTGCATCACAATTTACAGTTTTATTGTCTGCATCTAGCAGTGGACCTATGCCTAACATAAAGTTTTTTTTTTTATTCCTAATATGTTCTCTTCCTATTGTCTTTAACCCTGAAAGTCATTTATAGTTGATTGATTCCTTTAGCTTCCTTTGTCAGTCACCTATATTTTAAATTTGCAACTTACTGTCATTGACTGTTACTTCTTTATTTGTACATCCTTGATATATTGATTGGTTATGTTTTTATTGCTACCACTGTAGTAGTCATAGCAGTAGTATAATAATAAAAATCAGAAAATCATTATCTAGTGTTTTGTTCTAAATATACATATAGTGCGGTGCTTCCATCACTTGTCTTTGGAGATGGACCAGTGACAAATCTTTTGTAAATGAGAAAACCAATTAAGTTTTTTGATGGGCTTTTACAACTGGAAATGTTAAATAAAACAGTTTGTTAGTGACAAAGGACAACTTTTTATATCTAAATTTAGGGTCTGGTAAACTTATATTGAGGCACCCAATGAACTGCTATGATTTTTCAGAAATGCTGAGTACCTATAGCACTTGATGGAAACCAGACCAATATTTAAGCATCTAAATATGGATTTTGGAGCTTAATTGTAGGCACCAAAGTTTGAAAGCTTTAAAGCTGTGGTCCACATAAAGTCTTTTTTAAACTGAATCATTTAGTGGACTCTAGGCAAAGTACAGAAGTGTCAAAAGAACATGATGGTACGGTACAGAACTTCCTAGAACACCTTTAAACATCCCCACATTACAAAGACATATTGGTACCTAGCCATGATTAAGCTATTGCATACAAACCACGGGCCAATGAATAATTATTCTACTTATAGGTCTTTGATAATAGTTCACTAATATGCATGCAACAATATGATGGAGTGAATGCATTAATTAACTGAGTGCTAACCAACATGCTTTAACACAACAAATAATACTAAATTGGGCATAATTGCAATACAAAATGCTTAATATGTTGTGATTAATTTATTCTCTAAGTATTTACATATTTATACTTAATGAAAATTACTTGCACTGATAAATAATTCCTCAAAAGTCCACTCCAGTACAAAGCATAACAGGTGGAGCCTGTGTTCTTGTAATTTAAATCATCGTAAGAATGTTTTTAATTTGTCATGAATAGTTTATGCTGCATCCTTTATTCCTGTATTATTCATTTCCCAGATAAATACAAGGCAAGTGGGGTGCATCAGAGAAGAGACTAAGGATTGACATAAGCAAGGAAATGTTTTCTTCCTTCCATCTTCTAGACTTCTCCCAGAAAGAAACTCTTGTAGATTAGCTCTCCCAAAGGCTGCCAAGGCCAGGTGGGAAATGGTCTTCCCATCACAAGATAGTTTTTGAGATTGAAAATGGGGAAAAATTTCACGATGAGGATAAATAATCAAAATCTTGAAAAATTTTGAGAACCAAAACAGTTAAATTCAGCTCATTATAGAAATACTCCATTTCAATCATTTTTTAAATGTTTCATTTCAATTTGGACCATATTTAAATGTATTTTTTTCTTGTAAATTAAATTTTGAAACTAAAAGTCTTCTCAAACAATAAATTCATAACTTTTCATTTGGAAAATGTTGACAAAGGATGTTCTTGACAACTTTTCAAAATGCAAAATTCACTGCAACCAATGCCTTCCCACAAAGAGTTTCAGTTTAAATGAAGCAGCATTTTTCAATTAACTAAAAAAATGATTAAATTAAATATACCCAAGCAGCTCTACTCAAGGCATATTCTGAAGGTACACTGTCCTTTTAGGTGATCTTTAATCTATGGCTCTTTTACTCCTAACACATATTGAGATTTTTCCAGTTTTGGACTGCTTATAAGAGAATGTGCACATAGTACTTCCCAGTACTTCCTTCCCGCTCGCCAAGAAATAGATTTGGTGCTTATGTAAGACTGTCTAATATAGAAATTAAAAATAGAAGTTAAGAATCTTGACAAAAGTACATTACATAGCCATGATCCAAACCCAAAGTTGTCAATGGGAGGTTTTCTGCAGACTTCAGTGGTCTTCAGCTCAATACCTGAAATATATATGTGAAAAACCTAACATGGAACCACAAGTAGCTGGATTCAGATAAGCCCAGTATAGTTTGGCTCTTTCAAACCAGAAGCTCCTTCTTATTTACTCATCCTCTCCCTTGGTCATTCCCCATCATCTCCAGAACCTTCCTTTTCTCCCTGCTTGGCAAGGGATGGTTTTCTAGAAGACCAAATGGCTAGACCATTCACCATTTCTTTCATTAAGCTCACCTGCCTTTGGCAAAATCACATTTGGCTACGTCTATACTAGCAAATTAGTTTGAATTAAGGAACCTTAATTCAAACTAATTTGAACCCTGTCTACACTAGGCTTTGCCTAGTTTGAACTAAAAAATATTGTAAAAAATAGTTTGATTAATTTGAACTACCTGCTTAGTTCAAATTTATTTGCATATTTAGTTCAAACTAGCCCAATACTGACATGCTAGTTCAAACTAAATACGTTCAAACTAACTGCATTCTTTATTTCAAACTAACTTCTCATTCGAATTAGCTGTACTTTTTTAGTTCGAACTAAAAAGTTGTTTGAACTAAAAAAAGTGTGGCTAATTCAAATATAGAAGTTGGCTGGAACTAAAAAACGTGATTAGTTCAAACTAACTTTGAACTACTTAATTTGGACTAAGCAAGTCCGATCTAAGGTTTTAGATGTAGACATAGCCATTGAATCCATCAGGGAGTGTGTCCACAAGTCTGTCTCTGATACTTATCCAGTTTAAGAGGCATCCCAGCAAACTAATTAATAATTAAAAGAAGAAAAGAAAGAATCCCAGTCCCATTATTTTTAAATTTCTTCTGGTCAACCAGTAAGCACAAGCCAACGGTGGGATCTTCCACAGGGGAACTGACAAGAACAGAGCCCACAATTATTAACCTTTCCACTTGTTTCCATAGTTTATTGTGACAAGACAATGCAATAAGCATGAAGGTAATCAAAAAGCAATTTTGTACTAGTACGCTTAAAATGACAAACCTTTCCTTTTCTAAATAAATCACCATTATTCCTTCATGGTTCACACTTGACAAGTTCGTTTCCTTAGTAACAGAGTGCTTAAACAGGGTCTGTGTGGGAATGTTATCCCTTTAGCCATAGATGTGAAAGAGGAGACAATTGGACAAAAAGTGGTTCACCCCTGCACGGGGCTGAGATTTGAAATATTTAGCAATCAGGTAATCTTAGAAGACAAGGAGTGATTTTTAGTAGCACACGTGAGCTAGTCCCCTGCAATCCATCTGTGCATTTAGTGGGGTTGATGGACTCAAAGGGGTCTCAGACTACAGTACCTAAACTAAATTTAACACTCTCTGATGTTTGTTCAATAGCTCAGCTAATGGTAAGGTCAGTTGTCTTATAAATTATTGAACAGATTAACAGTGTTAGGGCTACAGTATAAATAAAGGATGTGCACCAGACAAAAAGACATACAACGTGTCTGGCTCAAAGACAAAAGAATGAACAGACAGAAGGAAAGGTTAATTTGCCGTGGATATGCGTGGGGAGCTTCTGCTCTTTTATTCTGTAATTCAGTGAGTACTGTGTTTGGCTCTGGATACGCCTACAGTACATAGGACCCAATATTGCACAGAGCTGAGTACCTAAATCACATTTAGGATCAGTCCCATAGCCAATAAACTCAGCCCCTTTTGTTATCTACACTTGGTGGACTGCTGCTTCCATCTGACCACGCATTCACTGCACCCCCTTGCAGTACAGCCCATCTGTGCATTTATTCCTTTATCACGTATTCATTTGACTGCAATACACTTTTTCCAACAACAGCATAAATTGATGCAGGGCAGATTGATTTTTAAAGGCACTAGTCTTTCAACTGATCTAATATTCCAGCAGCTGAAGAGGAGGAGATTTCAAATCCTTATCAGATATCTGTATAAGCAGGACATCGGCCTAGGAGTGTCAAGAAATGCCAGCATGTTGATGCTTGTTTAGATCAGATATTGGGTAAGCCAGCTTTTGTATATTCTGATGTTGACACACCAGAATCTGACTGTAGTGTTCATGAAAGATATCACATTGACCTTTCTTCGTCTATTTGTCCATAGAACATGTATGGCATGGGTGGGCAGCATTGCCGGCTTCCCCACCCTCAACTGATAGGCCCAGCAGACAAAGACAGTTTGGCTTAGTGATCAATCCATCTTTAGCCTTTCTTCTGAGGCTGCTAGAAAATGGGCCATGAGAGGCATTTTCTGTGATACACCCTCACCTGCTAGGAACTGGGCTCATTTCACACAAGATACCAATGAGTCTTCAGACAGCAGGAACTTGCAGTCACTACCAACCTGTGGGGGGGGGGGAGTAGCGATCTACAATGAAATGCTGACCCCACTGACATCAATGGGAGTTTTGTCATTGACTTTAATGGGGCCAGGTTTTACCTTCAAATTTAAAAAGCCCTTTAGCATTATTTCCCCACCCTGGGCCATCCACTCAATCAGTGGCATCAAGTTTAGCCAGAACTACATAAAGACTTAAAGATGCAAATGAATGTGAAAAAAAAATGTAGTTTGAGGCAAAACAATAGTGTGCACCAATAATGAAACCGATACCTTTAATCCTGGAAACAGAACTATCTTTCCTTTAAATGTACTGAAAAAATATAACTTGCTAAATCTGAATTACAAGCTTAATAACATATTTGCCCAAACATTCTTGGATGAATTATCAGTTTGGAAGAAGCACCAGATTAAATTAATCAGAAAACATGTTGCAGAGTAATTTAGAAAATATTAAAATGTCAAATGTTCTCCAATACTTCCTGTGAAGTGCAGTAGAAAAGGTTGTTCAATTCAATAATTCCACAGGATCTTTTTTCCCCTTCTCTTTCCCCCCTCTGGCAGGGGGTTGGACTAGATGACCTACAAGGTCCCTTCCAACCCTATGATTCTATATTAATTTCCCTGATAATTGTCTTTTGCTACAGAAAAGAAGCAAACTGATTCAGTGTTAAGCATATTTTGTTGAAGGTCTGAGTCCCTTGTGTTTACTCTTTCTAACCAGCTGTGAACAGATTTTCAGGAAGCCATAGATGACTTCTCCCCAAATGCAACCCCTGTCTTCCCAAACAATGTGCACGCCCACAAGGGTTAAATTCTATTTCTCTTTCAATTTGGTGTATGTGAAAAGGGCTGCACAAGATTTAAGGGAGAGTAGACTGTGCAGTCTGTCTATCAAAGTTTGGCACCTAAAATATAAAAAGTTTGCCTGTGTGGAAATAGTCTGCAGTAGGGGATTGAATTATAAAGGTGTATGTACATAACGATGCACTATTTGCACCAAGTTCAAGAGCTGCAGTGAAGATTTGTGCATTCGCTTGTGCAATTTGCATTAGCAATAATCAGATGAAAAATGATGAGCCTGCAAAAATGACTTTTCCTTCTGCATTTAAGAAACTGACTGCACACGCTGCTTCCTACCCTTTTTCTTAAGATTGTGTTTAGTTTGTCATAGTTCTAGATGTCTGCAAACACTGTGAAATTGACAAAGTTTACCTGCTGTTTAGACTGCTTTATTATTAATACCTAGCACATTGATCTGGTTTACAGTGTATATTTATTGTTATAATGGGAAAGATTATTTTTTGCTGCTAAAAAATATTAACTAGAAATCACACAGCGTGGATTTTATTCCTGGCTCTGCCCCTAGACTTCCTATATGACTTTGGGCAGCCTCTGAACCTATCTGACTTTCCTCTGATTTGTAAATCACCAAGATTTATACTAAAGTGTGAGAAGTAATATTTATACAGAGCCATGTGAGAATTAATTCACTAATGTAAATAAAAAAGTGCTGGAGACCAGAGAAAAGACTCTTCAGACATGCAAAATGTCTTATAAATTAGTTTTAAGATGTCAGAATGTAACCTTCATTGGAATTGATCAACACACCAAGAATTTACAACTAGGATAGCGCAAAAGGGACCTTAGCTTCACATGCTTTCATATGCAGCATTCTTTACAGTACTGTGTTAGTCCATGGGGTCAATACGATGCTGAACCATTACAAACCCCAATTTCTGCAGCATCTAAGAGTTCATAAGAAGCCTTTCCTCCATATAGTGTCCAGGTCTATTCTTTCTTAGTTTACAAAAACCAGTAAGGACTCTAACTGAGAAGGTATGGCTGGAGATTATTTAATTCAACACTGTCACTCAAGAGGTTGCCCTCTGCCATCACAAACCCTCTGTAGTCTTCTGCCACTAGTACTACAGAGGAGTACTCATGCAGAAACCAGCATCAAGAGATTCATCTCAAACTTGTTGCTTCATAACAGGTTGTTCTTCACTGACAAAGGACCATTCCTGTGACAAGCGCCAGCCCATCCATCTCTTAAACCCTTCCTCTATTCAGCCCATTTAGGAGGCAATATGTGAACTTCATTCTAAGCCTGACATCTTTCCAAGCACCGTTTGAACTGGCTAGCATGGGGCTCCTTGTAACAGCTGAAAAAGGGATCTAGCCTCAAAGTTAAGGGCATTGCTAAGAAGTATTCACAATACCTGCTGGAGTAGGGCTGGAAAGAGAGCCTGAGGAAAAGCTGTGGAGCTTGAGACTCCTGCCTAGCAAAATAACATGTACCACAAGACTGTAAGGTCAGCCCCAACTCTGTCCCTCCATAAAAAGGTATAAAATCTAAAATGAAGTCTTATTTGTATTCATTATAAACTAATTTATGGAAAACAGGGCTCATGATAGTAATATCGGTGGCTTAGTAATTAGCAAATGTTTGCAAAGCTCACTGAAGATGGAAAGGGTTAAGCTTTATTATTAGATGTCACTAACCCTATGATGATGAGAGCAAGGGAAGTGCCTAGATAAAGTGATCATCTCACATCCTGGGCCAGATTAAGGCATGGGGCTCTGTAGACCTACCACTACAATCCTGAAGTTATGGGAGTACATTAGACCAGCGACTCTTACCCTTTCCACACTACCATACTCCTTTTAGGAGTCTGATTTGTCTTGTGTACCATCAAATTGCACCTCACTTCAAAACTACTTGCTCACAAAATCAGACATATAAATTCAAGCATCTCAGCACACTGTTACTGAAGAATTACTTACTTTCTCATTTTTACCATATAATTGTCAAATAAATCAATTGGAATATAAATATTGTACTTACATTTCGGTGTACTGCATATAGAGTGGGATAAAAGAAAATCATTGTCTGAATGTAATTTTAGTTTGCTCTGATTTCACTTGTGATTTTTATGTAACCAGTTGTAAAACTAGGCAAATATCTACATGAGCTGAGGTACCCCTGGAAGGTATTTGCATATCCCTGGGGAGAACAACTGCATAAAAAATCTAAGATTTTGTTCACAAAATAAATCTGTTTTACAATTGTGAAGAAAAACTTGAAAATGTGAACTCTCAGGTTGTCTGGATTTGGAAACAAGGTAGCTGTACCACTGTGTTTAGCACTTCAGTGTAGACACTACATACACCAACAGGCGGGGTTCTCTATCGCTCCTGTTAAACCACCACTCCACAAGACAGTAGTTAGGGCGACAGAAGAGTTCTTACATTGATCTAGTGCTATCTATACTAGGCTGGTTTAACTACATGACTCGAGGGGGTGGATTTTTTACACCTCTCTGCGATGTAACTGGGTTGACCTAACATTTCAATGTAGACAAAGCCTGAGACTGCAGACAGCCTGAAGCAACAGCTAGAAGAAGTGTGAATTGCTTCATGCTTCTCAAATAGCCTGTCAAAATCAAGATCCACTACTCCGGAAGCCCAGTCAACATCACCCTAGCAGAAAACTCTGTGATAGCATGAGAAGAGTGCAATGAGCCTAGATAATGCTCCCAAGCAGATATGCCTCTGTTACTGCTGCTTCCCAAGGGAGGGAGGACCCACATCATTCATGCTGTTACTGTTGTCATGCCTACCAAAGGGTGGGACTATGCTGTCGAGGCATGGCCTTGGAAGGTCCCATGTTATATAGACATCCTAGAAGCCTAGATTGCTTCCATTCAGCACTGTTGTTAGTGAGCTCTTCATCTCACTACACCAGCATTTCTTACCTAGATGTAAAATTTTTAGATTACTCTCTTGATTGGGAACTCACAATTATCCAAATTCTTTGCTCATCATTAGTTTGGCATTTGCAATCTGCAAGCACATGACTTCAGTAGATTAAGCAGAATGACTTTAAATCGTATATTATTGCCTTTTCAATTATATAGGTGTGATGCACCCTGGGCGCAATTTGGACTGATGAACAGCTGTGTCCTCTCAGCTCTCTAACCTGGGCTGCCTTTTACATTGCTTTGCTGTGAAAACTACCACTCCTGGATTGCTCATGCACAGCCTCCAGTCAGTAGTTTACTCCCAGTTATACTGTATGACCACTGTAGCCTGCCACTTTCAAATTATGCTACAGCATGACAACAGCAAACTCCCAGTCCCAGACTTTCCTCAGAAATGTACTCTCCAAGAGAGAGCTGAGCAGTACAACCTCATCATTTTATGAATAGAAAATAATATGCATATATCCCAAATGGAGTTTCCCTGAATACTTTAAACCAAATACACCGGGTTCAGAGAAAAGGAAAACAAGTTCATTAATTACAAAAGGAGAGATTTTAATATAAATGATAAGACATACAAAGCAGAATTGGCTATGAGAAATATAAAAAGTATTATGCAACTAATGCCTAATATAACCAAACTAGAGAGAAAGCAAAGCCTCTCTGACCACTTTTCAGCAATCCTAGTGACTGAACTTTTTTCATTCAAAATAAATGAGTCCTGTGACACTTAGAAAGACTAACAAATTTATTAAGAGAAGGATCCCACCCCAACTACAATTTTGCTTCCTTAATTCGTCAGGTGCCATGGATGCCAGAGGCAGAGAGAGAGAGGGAGGAATTATTTGAGTCATCTGCCTTCCTCCACTTATAAATCTTTCCCCTCTTCCCTGATTTCATACAGTCAACTTCCAAATGGGCAGCCAAGTTAGTCTAGTTTAACAAAACAAACAAGGAGTCCTGTGGCACTTAAAGACTAACAAATTTATGTATTGCATGAGCTTTCATGGGAGAAAATCTGATCAAATGTTCTGAAGATGGGGGAACTTACAGAATGGGAGGGGAAAAAAGGTGTCTGATGAAGTGGGATTTTCTCCCATGGAAGCTCATGCGATAAATAAATTTGTTAGTCTTTAAGTGTCACAGGACTCCTTGCTTGTTTTGTACAGTCAGTGGTTACATACAAAATTAATAACTTCTTCCTGCCAATAAATAGCCACTTAAGCAGGCAACAGCCAATTTGGCCTGTTCACACTTGACTGACGCATCAGCTTGTCTTTAGTCTCAGAGGAACCGATTTGACTGTCCCCCAAATTTGGAATATGTCTTAGTAACATCATACAGTGAAATCTTATGATTTTATATACAGTGTTGCCAAATGTTTTATCAGGATGATACTGACCAGCAAGTTATGAGTTTTCAAATTATAACCTCACAAGATATACTTGTACAACAATTATAATAATAATGTGCAAGAGGTTAATACAGGGAGAACAAACTTTTTCAATAGGCAACAGTGGAAAGTGACTGAAACACAGATTATATGAACTACTTCCCAAGAAAGATCGACCAAAAGGTCAGAGAAGGAACACAGGAATTTTATAAGTAATATCTGCTGAGTGCTAACACTGTGCTCAATAATGTATAAACTTATGAAAACCCCTGCCCAACAGAGTTTACACCTTAGATTTAACATCTGTGATGCCCTTGATGATAGTACGTGTACAATGAGCAGAAGAAATCAGTCTGGACAGGCTTTGCTGAGACAGAAAAAGAAGTTATGCATTTTGCATATAGCCACTGACTGCACAAACTGAATATCAGTCTATTTTACTTACATGAACCTGTTTTTTTGGCACATAACCTTCAACATGACCATGTTTTGTTTCCTCTTGTAATTCCATTACTCCTTGCCTCATTACCAGAAAGGTTTAACTTTGTCATTTATTCCCTAGTTGTGGGGGGAGGGGCAATGGCTTTCACCATTAACTTTAATTGCAATTAGGTATAAGCCCCAAGAGTGACTCGCATGTTTTCACGTGGCTAATTGGATATAACATGGGCACTAAAGTAAAACAGGAGCCTTATATCTAATGTGCAGCAACATTTAGGCTCATGATCTGACAACAGAATACAATAGTCTACCTGAGTGCCTGATCTTGTGCCCCTGCCCACTCTCTTTTCAAGCTGTCCAGCAATGGTGTCTAAGCATCCCTCCATTTGAATAGTCCGGGTCAGGGGATTTTTCCCAATAAAAAGTTGCAATAGCTGATCTGGAGATCAAAAACAGCAAGAGTCCTGTGGTAGCTTATAGACTAACAAATTTCTTTGGGCATGAGCTTTCGTGGGCTCCAACCCACTTCATCAGATGCATGAACACCCACATCTGACAAAGTGGGTTGGAGCCCATGAAAGTGTATGCCTGAAGAAATCTGTTAGTCTATAAGGTGCCACAAGACTCTCACTCCTTTGTCTGGACACAGACTAACACTGTTATCCCCCTGGAAATGTTTTGGAGATGCACAAAGATGTAGAAGAGGAGCTGTGCATGGATGCTTCCTAGTCTCCCACTCTCCCCATCAAACAGTATGACTCAGAAGGACTTTTCCCTCAAAAACCAAAGTAAAAACTGCAAAGGTGATTTCAGACTTCTCTCTTATTGGGAAACTATGGTAAGAGTGACAGTAAGGGAGTTTTATTAAGCCTGAACTAAAACACAGTTGGAAGGCACCAAACTCACAGAGGCTTCCACTTGATTTACTTGGTGCTTGTTCAATCAAAATATCAGCCACCAGCAAACTCTCTGGATATACATATATTTTCTTCCATGAAGCTTTACACCATGTAAACGCCAACAGAGGTAGCTGCAAACTTCCTTCTTCTGGGGAATAAGGCACACCCTTTGCCATGTCAACTCAGTTCTGCTGCATCTCTCTGACTGCCTCAGCTCAGGGAGGCCCTCCCAGCTGGGATTGTGAAACCCCTACTGAGATTTAAACGAAAGACACCTCACTCCACCATTTAGGTTGGTAGGTTGGGGGAGTAGCTTTTAGCCATGGGCTGCCTTGAGCCCTCCCACATCCCAGAACCCAAACAGAACAACTAACACGGCTGCCCCTTTGGAAGTTGGCAAGAACCATTTCAGTTAGCACAGCCTTTTCTGAAAGGTGCTCATGTAGAAGGGTTGCGAGACCTACTGCAGGGGGGGAATAAGTGATCTGACTCCTCACAGAGCATATTTGCAGCCCATTGCTATGGTGTGTTTCTCAGCAGGTCTAAATGGATGCATGCACAGCAGAGGTGGCCAGCAGTCCTGGGACTGTAATAACACAGGGACTAATCCCCCACTTTCAGAATATTGAAACAAGACATTGATAGATATTAAAGCCGTGATAACTGTTCTGACCTCCTGTACATTGCAGGCGACAGAACCTCACTCACTGGCTCCTGTAATAGGCCCATAACTTCTGGCTGAGTTATTGAAGTTCTCAAATCATGATTTAAAAACATCATCAAGTTGGAGAGACTCCACTGTAGGTCAGCCAGCAAGTGACCTATCTGCATTCTGCAGAGGAAGGTGAAAAACCCCCAGAGTCTCTGTCATTCAGACCTTGGGGAGATTTCATCTCAACCCCAGATAGACCCTCAAGGTAGGGACAGAAACATCAAGAATTTTTGCTTCATAAACATAAACACCTCCAACTTTTTGTTAAAGATATGAGGAATGCAGTCCAATAAGTACGTGGTACTAATAATCACTGTAATGAGAGTGATCATTAGAGAGCACTCAATGCACAGGGCCCAAAATTACCATATTTCTGTGCTAAGGTACCCAATTCACACTTAGCCAACTGAATAAGTGGCCTGTTTTGCTAAGAGTATGTCCTATGCAGCATTTAAAACCCTGCATCTGATTTGGACTTGCAGGGCTCAGATTAAGAGGCTGCTTATTTGCAGTGTAGCCATTCGGGCTTGAACTGGCCTGACATGATTGTCTGGGGTGGATCGAGAGCTGACATCTACACTGCAATTAAAGAACCCCTTAGCTCAGACCTGAATTAGCTGTCTCAGCCAACCAGCTGGTGTCTAATTGCAGTGCAGACCTACGCAAAGTGTCTGAGGACCTGTCATTCCCATGGAAGTAATTTGCTCAACACCTCTGAAACTCTGTGTGAGCCTGATTCACTAATTCCAAAGGAATAGCCATGTAATTCACTAATGCATCGCTCTTCAAGAAAGCACTTCAGTGCTTATCTGAATTGGGGCCTTATTTAGGGAACCAAATGCAGACTTCATGGTCCACATCCTCAAAGATATTCAGTGGGAGCAAAGTGCCTAAATAGCTGTAGAGCTAAACATATGTGCCTAATTTTAGGCCACCCAAGTTAAACTAGTTTGGCCTATTTTAACATTCTTCAGCACTTCAGGAAAACAGAGGATCTTCCTGATCAGTCCTTTCTCTCATGTTCAGCAATTCAGTTATTTTTTTGCATAGTAAAGCCCTCTAGCTGGTGTGAGAAGACAAGGATATTCTTGGGGATCTGTTATTGAATACCTAAAGCATTTTAGCTGCCAAACTAGAAAGCAGATTTTGCCAAGAGAAGGGGAGTCATTTCCCAAACTATGTTCCTGGGGAGACTGTCTGTAATGCTACCTGAAGCCATGAAAAAAAAAATATATATATAAATAATTAAGAATTGACAGAAAACTGGCAGTATAGGCCTACTCTTTGCATGCCAGGCCTTGAACTGTGTAATAAGGCTAACTGGGTTTTACCACCAAAGAAATATCATAATCCCCCTCAAATGAACTCCCCTGAGAGAGTAGTTTTGCTGTGATAAAATGGAATTTATATCTAAAAATAGTAAGACAGTCCAATTTGAGCATTAGCTGAGTGCTTCTTACAGAAACAGAGGTGAATGATGGAAGCCAACCAGAAAGGCCCACTGTGCACTTGTGGACAGAACAACCGGTGTCATGGTGCAGGGGCATTGCTGGCTCTCCAGTGGGCAAATGATCAAGTTCAGATTGGCTTTCCCCTTCTCTTACATAGTAATTGCCACCTGACTCCTTGTGTGTTTTGCTGGACTAGGCTCACCTTCTGGAACTTTGCTAGCTACATCACTCTGTTGAGGGGGAGGCCCTGCTCATCTATGCATTAATTTTATTCCCATCTCTGAGCATCCTGAAGTCTTTAATGGATTTATTCCCACAGCATGCCTGTGAGGTATGGGTGTGCAATTATCTCCACTTTACAGAGGGGGAAACTGAGGCACAGAAAGACTAAGACCCCAATTTCTAAAAATATTTAGGTGCTGTGCAGCACTCAGAGTTGCAATGCCTAAATCTCATTTTTTTAGAGGAATTGAGGCACCAAAACCCTTCTGAAAATGTAACGGACTCCTAAATCAGGCATTGCAATGCTGAGCACCACAACACAAGGCCTACATGTCTTTACAAATCTGGGCCTTTATGATTTGCCTACAGTAACAAAGGAAGCCTGGGGCACTGAAATCCTCTACACATCTCCTAGACAGTGGACCATCTTTCCTGAAATTGCCAAGCCTTGGTGGAAAGACTCACAGAAATGACCTCTCAGTAAGCAGAAGGCCAAAAAAGCACTTCTGAGTCAACTTTGGTTAATTGGTACTCTTACTTTAGCATCTCCTGTCAACTGAAGGGCCAGACATGGATAAACCAAGTACAGATTAATAAAGTCTGACTGTAATTTATGTAGCTGAAAAACCTTTCCTTTATAGACACAAGTACATTAAATTACTTGTTGGACCTGGTGACAGATGGCTGATTCCACATCCTGTTTGGTCCTTGCACTCTAGAGACTATGACGAAGGGCAGCTTTACAAAGAAAGGAATAAATAGCAGTACTGCTTAGTGAATATGAAAAACGGACAAACTATAACATTTTGGCACGTAAATTAAATCTGTAAGCATGAGGAATAACTTAACAAAACTCAAAAGAAGGGACCTAAGTATTTTATGAGATAGGCCAGCTGTGATGAGCAAAGATCCTTTAAAAGCTAGCAGAGAAGATTTGTTTTCCTAAACCTACTCAAAATCATCTGTCTTTTTAAATATCATGTTTGTGATACATAAAGGAAAATCACAAACTAATGTCAAAAGCATTCTGTGTGCTATTAATTTTATTATGCAAATCCCCTCCTCAAATGATAGTTCTATTCTGAACTAGCACAAGATCCGTCATTCTTCTTCAATGTAAAGGAGGAGGCTCAAGAAGTGGTGAAGCAAATGTTCTCGTTTGGATTATTATTATTTTAATACAGCGATACTTTCTGTAGGTGATTTCTAAAGCACAATGTTTGCATAGCAAATCTTGAGTTATTCCTTCCCAGACGCTGTTCAGCATTGTCAACATTTATTACTTTTTCTTTTGTAAATAAATGTGTGTAGAGAAAGCAGTAGAGTTTGACTTAAAACTAATAAGCAGATTTGGAGAAAAGGATAACAAAAGCACTGTTCTCCTTTTCCAGCCATCTGCCTCCTTACCTGATAACATAACAACAAAGGAAGGGGGAAAACACAGAGGCAATTTTGCAAACGTGCTCAATACATGTGGAAAATATATTGTTTCAACATTCTTGTTTAGTTAACACTAATCTGTCATAGGTGATTTTGTAATTGTGTGTTCACACACATACACACATTTGTTTGGAACTTTTAAATTATGCTCTAAAACATGGTTTAAATAGCTGTAAGAAGTTCTCTACCATAGGAATGTTCCATACTGTAAGTCCTGTGGAGTCAGACGTGATGTCTCAATTTTCCGTGACTAGGACAACTAAACACATTCAGTTAAAAAGTAAGTCAATCTTTCTGACTTCAGTGGAATCATGGCTTCAATGGAAACAGGTTATGGCCTGATGAATTTGACTTAACAATCACCTAATAATGACTACCCCAAATCAACTCAACTATTCAATAATCTAGGAAGAAAAAAGGCAAGTCCTATTTAGAGGACGGAGGATGCTGCCTTGGGAAGCAGTGACTCTGAAAAAGATTGGGGTGGGGATCAAGGTGGACAATCAGCTGAAGATAATCGTCCAGCTACTATGGGTCAAAGGGCTGATCCAAGGCTTACATTATCATCATGAATAACAAGTCAGAGTAGATAACGTTACCTTCCTTCTGTCTTTGACACTGATGTGAGCACTATTGGAATGCGGTGTCCAAGTTCTGGTGTCCCCAGTTCAAGAAGGTTGTTAATAAATTGGATAGGGTTTAGAGAAGATCCATGAGAATGATTAATGGATTGGAACTCATACTTTATGCTCAAGATGATCAGTCTACTTAGTGTAACAAAGAAGATTAAGAGGTAACAATCACAGTTTATAAATTCCTGTGTCAGGAACAAAAATTTGATAATGGACTCCTTGGTATGATAGACAAAGCTACAACACAATCCCATGGCTAGAAGTTAAAATCTGGCAAAGTCAGACTGAAAATAAAGCATACATTTTTATCAGCTAGGTAATTAACCACTGAAACAATTTATCAAGGGTCGGCAGATCCTCCATCACTGACAATTTTTAATCAATATTGGATGTTTTTCCAAAAGATACGCTCTAGTTCAAAGAGGAATTAATTCAAGGAAGATCTATGGTCTGTGTATCCAGGAGATGAGCCTAGACAATCACAGCGGTCCCTTCTGGTCTTATAACTCATGAATCAATAAAACTGAGCAACAGAAAATTTCCTTTCTCCCTTTAGAATCACACACTTCAACTTCTCTCCCAACCCCTATCAAATGATTACTTGTATTACAGTAGTATCTAGAAAGCCCAGCTGAGATCAGAGTCCCATTTTACTAGGCCCTGCATGTATGGCAAAAGATAGCCCCTGACACAAAAGTCTTAGTCTCAGATCCACAAAGATATTTAGGCTCCTGACTTCAATTGAAATCAGTGGAAAGGGCCTTACAAACTAAAAGGATGAGAAACAAACAGGCTCTGGAGAGGTGAAGTGACTTGCTCGACCCAGAAATAAGACCTATCTTTCTGACTGCTAACCCAGTCCCCTACCCACCAAAGTTATGCTGCCTCCCCTAAAACAGCTCTTGCAATGATCCCAAGTGGAAGGTCCTGCCTGTCTCAGGCTAGGGTGGTATTTTCAGACCCCTCTGAACAAATGATTAATTCCAGATCAGCTTCTGCCTCTCACACAAGTGACCATAAGTCAGGCCGCACAGGAGGCATGGGAGGATGGAGAGGCATACCTTTGGGAGGACAGGCACCACACCCAAGAGTCATAGCATACACCTCGGACCCAAGCGTTTCTGTTTTTCATTATTGTTGTTGCACAAACCTCTGAAGAAAAGACTTTGCTGACTAACTGCAACTCTTCTTTTCCTGTGCTGTTATTTCATTGCTTAACCAGCTGTGCCGCTTTAGACCTCCCTTAGAAAAGCCTCCTCTTACTTTTATATGGACTCTTAAATCCTCCTGAGCATGATGCATGTGCTCCTGTTTTAAAACACAATGTCAAGAGGTGGTGGTTTAACTTCTATAAAGACTGAAATGTTCTGGTTATCCATGGAATAGGTATGCTAAAGGCAGTGATGCGGCTCTCTCCTGTGTGTTCCTGTTCTGTGCTGGGGAAGGGGAGGGAATGATAACATCTCTAAGAGCCATCCCACTTCTTTGATATGGCCAGACAAAGTTCCAGTTAGTATTTGGTTTTGAGGCATTACACATCCCTACCCACATTCTCCCCTACCTGAGACCACAAGAGTACCATATAGTCTCTCAAAACAAACAAGGAGTCTTATGGCACTTTTAAAGACTAACAAATTTATCACATGAGTTTTTGTGGGTGTAATCCGACTTCGTCAGACACTTGAAGATGGAGAACTTAAAGAAAGGGAAGAAAATAAATATGCAAGGGAGGTTTTGAGAGGGGCTTTGTTGTTCACAGCTGCTACTTCCTTATCCCAAAAAGCTAGAAGAACTTTCTGGTTACCTACCTTTTACACCTCAATTAATTATTTTTATATTGAAGACTACAATAGCATCCATGTTTCAGCAAAGGAAAGAGACAAGTAAATGTCTCAGTTATCAAGGCAATACAACACTTTGTGTACATTGTTATGAAGCTGTTAACAGAAATGCTACGTTTTCATCAGCTAAAAACCAATTTATCCTAATGAGCTATTAAAGCCTAAGGCCAAAATTCTGGTTTCAGTCTCACGAATGTAAAATCTGTAATCCATTCAGTGCCTGTGGATTTATAGGGGTGTCAACAAGAGCAGAATTTGGCCCCAAAATGCCTGTATTTGACTTTTTAATCTACCGCCCACCCTCACCAAGTGATCAAGTTCCAAAGGGGCAGCCGTGTTAGTCTAGTTCAGTAAAACAAACCAGGAGTCCTGTGGCACTTAAAGACTAATGAATTTATTTATTGCATGAGCTTTCATGGGAGAAAATCTCACTTCAAAGCATCTGATGAAGTGAGATTTTCTCCCACAAAAGCTCAAGCAATGAATAAATCTGTTAATCTTTAAGTAGTAACCAATCACTAACAATATACTAGGAACAGGAAGAAGAAATCAAAGAAATGTTCTCTTTGTCCACCAGGGACAAAAAAACCCCCAAAATTTAAACAATAGTTTCTTGAACCATGATGAAATAATTGAACATTTCAAAGTCACTGAGAAGCAACTACATAAAAATTTGTCAGAAAAGAAGTGAAACTGATCAACTTTTCAATCCTTCCTTTAAAAAAAAGAAAAGAACAGCTGGCTAGAAGGAGGCTGACCCAAGAGGAAGAAAATAATTGGGGGGGAATAAATATGGCCCTGATTTAGCAAATTACCTAAGTATATGCTTAACTTTCAACACGTTACCCTAGCAAACCCTAACACATCTCAGTCCTGAGCACCATGTTACTTAAAATATCAAACCCAACAGCAGCATTAAACACACACCTTTACCAGGACTGATTGAAAGCACAGTTCCCAATATTTTGCCAGGGATAATTATCCAAACAAGACGGGGATGTAGGGGGAAATAGACCCTGCAGTCAGAGGTGATGAGTGAGTTCCAGGATTGTTTTAAAATATTTTATATCATTCATACATTATCTCAAAGATCTGGAGGGACATCTAAGAGTTAAGATGCTCAGTCAAAGCTACGGCTAGATCTGATACCTTTATTCAGACTAAAAATCTTATTTCACAAGTAACCCCATTAAAGGCAATGGGACTCCTCTTTTAGTAAGGTGCTACCTAGCATCAGAGTCTGGCTCCCAAAGAGGGCTCCCCACAATGCCCAATACTCTTCCCTTCCTTCGCCAAGCAGTTATTCAT
Source organism: Podocnemis expansa (assembly GCA_007922195.1). Lineage (NCBI taxonomy): Eukaryota > Metazoa > Chordata > Testudines > Podocnemididae > Podocnemis > Podocnemis expansa. The sequence continues at coordinate 14,202,782 of ML682035.1, forward strand.
ACCTGGCATTATTTTCCTGGTAGGAGACTTGCTCTACCTACTTGAATATCCTAAACACTTATGACTCCCATTAGCCTATAATATGCCTCATAACTGGAGCCGAACAAAAACTAGAACTTCTTTTTTCCCTTCTGAACTGGGACAAAAAATTGAAATACCAAATATTTTGAACATTAAACATTAAATTGTGTTTCCCTGAGATGCCACATTGCTTCATTGGAGATGTCATTTGGGTGCCCTCGTTCCTCGCTGTGGGCCAGCTTGCCTGACTAGACTTCTTCCATCATGCGCATGCAATCATGTGATCCCTATGACGCACCACACTGCTCAGAGGAAAGACCGTGTTCCCCCACTGGAGATGTACATCAACCTGATGGCCCTGCCCATGGGAGGGAATAGTGCCACAAACTATAGCTCCTGCCAAACTAGGAAAATATGGTTTACTGTTCAAATGACTCCAACCAAAATATTTCAGGTCAGTGTCATCATCTGGAACATTTCAAATCAGGTCAAACTGACCCCAATTAAATACTGTGTTTTTGTTTTCCTTGAAGAAAACTGATTTTTTTTTCTTTTTTTTTTTGCAAAATCAGAAGTTTCCTGTGGAAAATAATTCCAAAAGAAAACACCTCTCTGCTCACAGTCTAACAAATGTGTCCTCTCACCGTCCCTGTGAGGTAGGGAAATGGTTATGTCCATTTTACAGATGGAGAACTGAAGCACAGAGCAGCTAAATGCCTTGCCTCAGCTCACCCAGGAGTCTGTCAGAGATCACAGAATTAAACCTGCATCTCCCAAATTAGTATCCTACCTAGCATATCCTTCCTTCCCTGGGCTTGAGGAACAGAACAGCATCATGTCCCTCCTGTTTTCTCCAGTGTCCTCACAGGACACCTTATGTTCCTTCTTTCTATGGCTAGCTGTTACTGTTTGGCCCAGGGCTTCTCCCATCTCCAGTCCACATCCTTTTGTCACCCCTTTTAATTCTCTCTTCAGATCCTCTATTATTTTTTCCATTTGTGCCCCTCACTTTTCTGTAATGCCCCTTCCCCTCCCCAAACTCTCTTTTCTTCCACCCTATTTTCTGCTCACATTTCTCTCCTTTATTTCTGCATCCTTCTGCTGTGTGTGGGGAGCAGGAGGGAGGCAGGGGTGGTGGGGTCTCTTACTGCAGTGCAGAGTCTGAGCTCCAGCTGATGTGTAGAACAGGTAGCAGATTGAAATCTGCTTCTCCTTCACTATCTCCTTGGTACCTGAATGCACAGAAAGGCTGAGGCAGGGATGGGGAAGGAACTCAGGCTTCTCAGCCACATCAAGCGTAGTCCTGCGATCTTCTGTACCTAGGAGTGAGTTTAAAACCCTGGGAAAGGGAAGCTGGCAAGATATGACTGTAAAGAAGGTGATTCTACAACCATGGGGCAAAAAGCTCAAGCCTCAGGCTGTGAGAGATGAAGACACAGCAGTAAATCAGCAGATGTTCCTTAGTGAAAAGCAAGGCTTGAAAAATAGTCTGGGCCAGCACCACTGAGGGCTTTATAAGTGAACAAAAGCACTTTAAAATCAATATGAAATGTCAACGGTAACCATCAAATAGACTTTAGAACTAGGCTTGTCCCTGAGGTTGCCATCTCTTGAACAGAGACTATCCTTCAAGCAACGATTTGTGATGTGATGAATAGAGACTGGAATGAAACCACCAAACTAATGGTTACCAAGGGCTTCAGGGAAGGTTTGGCCTCTGGTCTCCAGATGTCAAAGTCTAGTAGTGTAATAAATACACAGTAGTGTATACCCTTCTTCCCTGCACCCAACTCATTCCAACGTCAGTTTGCTCCAGTGTACCGCATACTTATACCAGGAACCATTTCCTCATCTCTAACCTGAAGAACCCACAAAAGGTCTGAATGGCATCTGTTTTATCCATCACTTTGATCTGTTCCTAAACACCTAACAAATCCACATTAGCCTGTACACTTATTCTTCCGCAATTTTGCTGAGTAGATTGAGAAGCTGGCTCTACAGACAAGAGCCTTTACTTTAGTTTATAAGACTAAATCCACCATTTCCCACAAGAATTCTAACATATTTACTTCATGTGAGGGTAGCTGTTCAGAGTCCAATATTGATATATCAATGATTTACACAAGGAAGCTTCAAGCATCCAGTTTTAATTTATCTTGGACTAGTGTTTGGAGAATGCAGCATTCAATACTGTGTTCTTTGACAAATGTATATAGACACTGGATCCCAATAGTGGCTTTAAGAAATGGTTTTATGCTTGCATTGTCCCGGAAATAACTAACACCAGTGCTCCACATGATAGTGCTTTTGCATATTTGCACTGCGTACTGCCATTTCTTCTGTGGGGAAAGGATAAAAAAAATCAAGCTGAGAAGCTACAAAGCTTCACTTATTGTTAAATGATAATTATATATATTATATAAATAAAGCTCACCACCAATTTCACATTTAGAGTAAAACTGAGTTTGTCGTCAACAGTGGTGGTGTGGTGGTAAATATGCCCATACATTAAAGCTACAAATTCCCTTGTGGTGCATGAATGAAAATCCCCCGTAAGACAACCTGAAGTGTTAGCCATTCACCTTCCTCATCACCATTACCTGCCCCTTCACTGCCAGTGGCCATCATTGTAGCATCACCCAAGGACTACATCGCTTTCTTCAACTGCCCCAGGGCTGGGATGTAAGTTTTATGACATTATATGCTGATGCCATGATATTTGATGCACATTCAATAGGGGATTTTCCCATCTTCCTTATTTTTATTTTCTCTCCTTAATGTTGTAGTGTCCTTCTCCAACAGACCAGTGTAGCAATGATCTCAACTTATTATGATAGACACTGTTTTGTTACCATGGCCCTCTTGTGGGTAGGTATCTGCAGGTACCTGTTATGGACATCAATTCATTGTCATGACACTCTTGTGGTTGCATCATGTACCTCTGGTAAGAAATTCTTCTTAAACACTACATTTTCAGCTCCCCGGTACTTGGAGATTTTCTTTGGGCTGTTTATCTGTTCAAAGTTCATAGGCCTCAAGCCTCAAGCTAACTTGCTGAAGCTAATGTCTTACAGTGTACAGGCCATAGGTTCCTTGGATTACTGCCAAATATAATGGAAAATAGTGACTAAAATAAAGGGAAGCTAGCCCTATAGGCTACAGAAGCAGGAATCTTCATTTGCCTTGGACACAGCCACATGCCTAATTTACCATAAATATTGTATGACTGTGTTAGACTGATTTAATGGCAGTTAAATCAGAAAGACTGAAAACCGAGAATGCCTGCCCTGTCGTCCTCATGCACCTAAAACTCCCAATGAAGATGTAGATGCAGGATGATTCCCCAAGACACTGAACAGCAGCAGGATGTATCTTGAGACTTACTGGACACCTGGCTATTGCATTTGAGCTCCAGCTGCCCCCTTTCTGATGCTTAACGTTAAGAAGAGGGAGATCTAGCACAATCTACGATTCAGCAGGACATAACTTACAGATTGTCTGTGAAATGCAAAATGCAGACAGATGTACTGAGATTGCCAGTCGGATGTTGACATTTACCATTTGGAAGCACTTAGCGTTACCATGGTATTAAAGGTACTTTAGGGCACTGCAATAGCTGTGTGTACACATGCTTGTCAGAGGAATCTGGAGGCATCTGCCATCAGCATCTGGGATGCTTCTGACTCCCAAGCAGCCACACAGTAGGTTAGAGCCACTCAGACCCCACGGTACCCTGGGCAGGGATTCAGCCTTGTTTGATCTCTCTTGGGGTTTTCCAGTGGACCCAGATGAAGAGGCTGCAATCGGAAGCTTGCTCTTGGATGCTGCTTTGCAGATGTCCTAAATTAGCACACCCCCATGTCTACATCCTCTCCCCAGCAGTGTTCTCTACACTAGCTAGATGGAGACACCTCGTTTAACCTGTCCTTACCCCACTGCATGCACAGACTTTCTGCTAGCAGGGAGGGGAGTGAATCAGTCTGGTTCAAAGAGAATGCATCGGTCCAGAGCAGTGGTTCTCAACCACTGTGTCGGGACACATGCTGTGTCACCACGTAGCGGTAAGTGTGTCACAGAGAGCTGGGGAAATGGCTGGATTTAGGTTGGGGGGGAGGTGGGCTGGTGTGTCCTGCAGGATTGCGATATGCCACCAATTATGTCGCAACCTGGGAAAAGTTGAGAACCACTGGTCCAGAGAGCAAGAGTTTTTGGGATCTGCTGTTTAAGTGGATCCACAGCAGTACATGGCAATACAGCAAGCCAACTGGCTAACCCTGGCAAACACTGTTTTATGTGGCCTTGGCATTATTGCTAAATTCTCCAGGCAGTCTCATTTTACCTCTACAGAGATGGTGTCATGGTGTCAAAGTGAAATGAGACTAACTGCAAGGAGCTGGTACAATGTGAAGGTAAAACTAAAGTCAGTGTAACTCCACAGGGAGCCTGTGAAGGAACATTCCCTGAAAGAGAACTAAAACAATCTAAATACATGTTACACTGCACTTAAATAGGCCACAGACGCTGGGGTCTGAAGTTTAATTTATCTGGGCTTTGAGCTGTAGCACACCTCTTGAGTCAGATGTGTTGTGAGATCCAAAAGCGACTTACTCAAATGAACATGCACAAAGACAAGTTAGTATTTCATTCAGGGTCTGACCTACACTTAGGAAAGCAGAGACAGCGAGAGTCATGTCTAGCACTCCGTCCCTGCGCGGGCGGCAGTGTTGCAAGAGATGAGTGATACAGGATTACACGTTCCTGCGTACTTTTGGCAGAGTCCCAGAAAGACATTGACAAACAGGTTAGAATTCAGAGAAGAGCAAACAGAAAATAAATGATTAAGGAGCTAGTGGATTGGATATGAGGAAAGATGAGCTGGAGAGGAGACTGCAGGCTGGGGATTAGTATTTGAAATATGCAGCGAGGGTGAAGGTTTGTTCAGCGAGGCCTGAGGCCTCTAACTGGCAGCGATGGCACAAAATGGTGAAAAAGAGCAACTAGGAACATTTTGTGTAAGTGAGAGCTGCAGGGCTTCGCTGGGGTCTCCGAGTGGGGGTGCTGAATGGAGAGTCATTTCAAGGCAGACTATTCTATGTACTCAGCAGTAATATAAATACTCCTATTAGCACTGCCATCTAAGGAACCCGAAGTGTTACCAACCCCAAATGCTAAGCTTCAAACATGTCTACAAGATAGGAAAGAAAATATTTTTTAGCTTTGCTTTAACAATGGGGAAACTGAGGTACAGGGTGACCCATTGACTAAACTAAAATCCCACACAAAGTCTCTGTCGGAAGCAGCAGTAGAGCCCAGATATCTAGACCCACACATTAAATGAAAGAGCATGCCACTGGGAAAGGATGCTATCACTGAACTCAGACTGGGTCCAAAGAATTGCTGTGGGTCTTTCAATGACATTGTTTTGTGTCACTGTAGTGGCACCTCTGCAGTGCACAAAATAAATAAATAATTAAAACCCATCAACCCCAAAGACCAGGTCAGTGGACTCAGGCTGATGGCAGGGGGCTAAAAATAGTAATGTAATTGCTCCCCCTCACCAGGCTCAGAGTCCAGTCTCCAGGCAAGCAGGAATGTTTGTGCTACTATTTTAGCCCCTTGTACGACCCTCAGTCAGTTGAGCTAGGCTGAGCCTCGCTGCCACATGGGGGTTTTCTTCAGTGTAGCTGTGTAACGTAGACGTACAAAGACTCCATAAAAGAACCTTTATGGCTTAGTGCATCAATTGTCACTAAGGGAGTCTTTAATCCAAAACCTGTTGATACAACTGAATGTTTATCAATATGTCCTTAATGAGCATTTAATCTGTAGTAAGCAGCCCTATTGCAAAATCCCCAGGAACATTTGGCTGGTAAGAATTTACAGCCCCCACACAGTTAGTGCTTTTTAAATTAAGGATGTTGCACATTCGCTTTTAAAAAGTATTGGAAGCAATTAGTCCATATTAGGGATCAAAGACCTGATCCTTGGGGTGTCCATTACATTTTAAAGCAGTTTTTATGTTATATCGGAACCAAACAACATTTAAAACTGGGCATTTGGAGCATGCAGTCAGTCTTGTGAACATGGGCTGCCTCCTGATGGATGAGAAAAAGAGAACAGTGTGAGAAAACACAGGCGGAGGAAGCAATCCTTACTGGGCAATCTACAATGTTCAGACACCAAATATCATCAGATGGTTACACCAGCCTATTGACCATATTTAAAAGGCAGACTAGAGATATTAATAATTGACCGAGTGGGGTGAAATGGTAACTGTGAAGTGTGTAAGAAGTAAGCTCTTGGGGATAGTCAAAAAATACTGAATTTTGAGGCATTAGGTACAAGGAGGAAGAAATTCTATTGTTTTCAGAGTGGATGCCTTGTCCATCAGTGTCTGGCAGAGTTAGGTCCTGCTTATACACTTAGCATCCTGTTCTTTCTTAGACAGCATTGGTTTGTGGTACTAAGCTTTAAAACCTACTCACAACCCTACAATATCCCATGCTAGAGATGCTCAAAAGAATTCCATGACATTCTTCTCTTTTTTAAGAAACCATTGACAGATTCTTTATTTATTTATCCCACAGATAGAGGAATCCTCACCCTACCCAAAGAACTTAAAATCTTTAAAAGACTGACAAAAAGAGGCGCAACAGAGGCAAAGTGACTTGCTCATGGTCACCAAGGAGGTCAGTGGCAGACTGCAGAACACTGTGCTGTACTACCTCCATTTGTGAGCCTTCATTAGAATCTGGACTAACACAGCTACCCCTTTGAAACATTAGAACCTGGTCAGTGTTTTCATTTCGGCAGGGGCGTTGTTGGCATTGGGCAAACCGGGCTCATGCCTTGAATGTTTTGCCCCAAGCCCCTTGTAGCAGCCTCCCTGCCTGCATTAGCCAAGCTAAACATAGGGAGACTCAGTGCTCTCTCTGTTCAGTTAAGTGCTCACACATGTGGGAGCTGGGGCCGGGGTGTTTTTAAACCCCCTACCTGGGTGGAGGCTTAAAAATGACTTGCAAAATAGGTAAAATGTTACCTATTTTGCAAGTCATTGCTATCTGCAAGTCTGTGTACTGAGTAAACTTTAACCCTTTCTTACCTAGCCTGTCTGAATTTCCATGGGGGGCGGGGAGAAGCTATTACCATTTTCAGGAGGGAGCACTGTCTGAGCAGTAAGTGCTAGAAGGAGCAATGTTCAGTGGGTCCCTCTGTGCTCCCTGGGATGCAGCCTAAGTGCCACTGTACCTGGAACCCTGGGCCCCAATCCTGCCTGTGGTGGGGTTCCCACCACTCCCCAGTCTCCCCATCTCTCCCCACTGTGTGTTGCAAAGAGTGGCATTAAAGCATAATGATGTTATTGTATTGTTTATGTTGTTTTCAGTGATGTCAGTAAAAAGTTTACCATTCAGTTAAAAAAAAAAAAAGAAAAGAAAAATCAGCTTCATCTCTTCATATCAGTAAAAACTAAAACGCAAGACTGGCATCCCTGGGTCACCGTTTCCAAATGTGGAAATGTTGGGCTGGCCAAGGAATGGGGTTACTTTGGGAGAGGGACGGACAGGTGGGGTGTAGGCAAACAGAAGACTTTGTGCAATGGAGGCCCCCTCCCCTAAACACATGTCCGTTTTGCTAGACTATGTAGTAAACAAGTAGTTATCTCGGTGTTAGATTGTAGGATAAAGGTGGTGGAAATCAACACCCCAGCAGACAGTCTAAGTGACCAGAAGAGGGCCTGGTCACCCCTCCCTGTAAGTAATGGGCTATAACAATAGCTTGTTTCCCTGACTTCAGGGGACTTCACCATAGGACCTTGAAGGGTGCCTTGGAAGACATCACTCCCCTGCTGAAGCACGCAATCGTGAAGTGGGGTCCCCGACTGCTGATTGGGTTGTAAGCCTGTCTATATTGCTTTATGTTTAACTCTGTCTATATCACTTTTATCTGGATATTTAGTTAAGTAATCTGTTTAGTTAATAAAACATTTTATTTCCTGCTATGTGCATCTCGGTGGTTGTTGCTACTGGAATCCCGGACCTGAAACCCACTTGGTAGTGAGGAACACAGGGGGTGGCAATGTAGGGGTGGCCTTCCCAGAGAATGGGGTAGCTGAAGAAAGGGAGCAGGGTAAAAGGCAAATGGGGAAGGAATGGGAGGGTTTGATTCGGGGTCTCTCCAGGGAGACGACATTCACAGAAGAACTTGATGGGAGGGAAATGTTGGTTATTAGCAAATAGAGCTGTGAGAGGAAACCTGAGGGTGGGGTACACGTAGGGCTAAAATATATGCCTCCCTATTTCATACAGCGGAGTCAGTGGGAGAGGGAGTAAATGAAGACTGGGGGAACTGGGAGTGAGGGGTTTCATCTATGGTGACAGGGAAGTAGAAGTAGCTGGAGGAGACTGGGGGGGGGGGGCTGGGAGTGGAGGCTGGACCTGATTCAAATGGACCCTGTTAGTGGGGGGGATGTTTCTCGGGCATCCGATGACATGGTCCACACCAGCAGAAGCGTACGTAGAAAGTCTGGATGAGTGGGACTTATCTGGGGTATGAGGGGAAGATGTATGGGATGTAGACTGGGGGGGGGGGATATCAGACAGCCTCTGCTGTGTATCTAAGTAACTTGGAAATGCAATGGGGGCAGGAGTGTTTGGGAGTTGCTGCACCATCCATTTCTGGGAGGATTTAGTAAGGGGTGGTGGATGCCCAGTCTAGGGGGTGTTGGGGGCTGTGCTGGAATCAGAAGCCTGGCATAGGCTTTGGGTGGCAGGTGGCAGCCCTCCCTGCCTTGCCTTTGCAAAAGCTGGGGGGTGGGTCCTGAGGCCTGGCAAGGTGGAGAAAATAGTGGGGGGGAGTTGGAAGCTGAATGAGGCTGAGGATAGGGAGGGTTGGCGTATATGCCCTAAATCTTTTTCCTATGCAGCAACACTCCTGTATTTCAGGCGCAGCATTTTCCCTTTTAATGGGTAAGGCTGGTTATCAGCTTTCACTAGCCCCATTTCCAAGCCATCAAAGGATCAGATTCTCAGGAAAGATTCGGATCTCTGGGTGCCTGACAGTTATAAATGATGCATGCCGCCCCTATGACAGGCTGCTCACTTGGTAACGGATGAGCTGGTGTCCTGGAGAGCAGAGCCCATGTATTTAGCAAATGACAAAACAGCTCTGGCGATCGAATCTGTGTGGATAGTAAGAAAAGCAAATACAGGTTTTACACTAAATGCATATGACGGATAGATTCATCTTACGGCGTGCTCCTCTGACTCAAATGTATTCAGAATACATATGTAATTCAAGGATTTTCTCTGAATTTATTCTTGTTTACAGGAACTCTGAAGCAGTGAGCTTCCAAGTGCCTGAAAATGACAAAGTGCTACACTCTGCTCCAGGGAAGGATTTTAGTCCATATCCTGAATTAAGTCCATAGCACACTCTTGCCTGCTGCAATAAATAAAGGAACGGCTTTGATTTGGCTGGACAGCAGTGTAAATCAAAAGCAGAAGGAACAAACCCAGTTATGTGGCATTTATGAAATGAGCAGAAGTGGGGGTAGTCTTTTCTGTTTTCTAGAAAATCTCAGCAAGTGGACATTTGGCTTTGTCAAACTGGAGCTACACCTCTCAAGTACACCTCCTCCTGAGGGACACCACTCACTTTAGCCCCCAGTCCCATACAAATTTGGTGTCCCCTCCCTTGCACTGTTGAAATTTATTTAAAGAAATTTTTTAAAAATTATGAAACTGAGGCCACTGAAAGTGTTATTAATGCTGAAGGAATGAATCACACAGCATTTTAAGTTTCCTAAGGTTGTGCCCACTCTTTTGGCGATGGCATGTAGAGTACCTACACTGCACCTCACCCCACCCAGTGATGTAGATGGGGAGGCACTGGTTAAGTGAGTAAAGATATGCCAGAACCTTACAGTATACACCTGACAGTGCTGTCTGAATGCTTAAATGGTGCCTCACAACTACACTATTTTAGTGGCCTGCTACCTTTCCCCTGCCAGAGCCTGTCACCACCATATGTGGCTACGTGTCATGTTGGGTAGACACATCTTGCTTTTCACAGTGGCACATAGCTACATGTTTCCCGTACATTGTCATCAGCATAGACAAGGCCTTAGAGAATGGTATTTTTGTGTCTGCAGGCAATTACTGCACTCGATCTTCTGATGGGCACCTTCTGGTGACACTTCAGGGAATTGCTCAAGTGGTTCCCACCAGATGGTCTGTGCTCCACTTCTTGCACACTGAACACTGCTCCTGGAGTCCACTTCTAGGATCTTAGTCCTTCAGCTAAGTCCTCTTTAAGTCTACCCCTTTCTGGGTAAAGTCCCACCTCACAAGTCATGGCCACTAATTAAAATTCAGTGGCCACAAGTGCTATGCCACCGTTGGTGCCCTAGAAGAGCAGTGAGGGTGGCCCAGGCTCCCTCTTCTCTAGGCCCCAGCTCAGGCGCCCTCTGTGCAGGAACCTCTGCACCGCCACCTCCCACCAGTCTATCTCCTCAGGCTACATTTTCTAGTCTCACACTGACCCTCACTTGAGGGCCATGCTGTAGATTACTGCTGACCGTGTCTGAGCATCACCACCATCATCCCCTCTAGGCCCCTCACCTCAAGACCATTGCTCTGGACCTCTGCCCCTGCTGGTTTCAGGCTCCTTGGCTCGTGGTCATCTCCCAATGCCATACTGTGAGCTCTCCAGGCTGCTGGTTCCCACAGGCAGCAAGAGAACCTTCTCTCTGGACTGCCCAGGTCAACTCACGAGTTGCCTCTGCAGCTTCCTCTTATACTTGGCTCCTGGCTCCTGACTGGCTGTTGCTCAAGCCCTTTTTAACCCTTTCCAGGCCTGAACAGAAAACCCACCCCACTACAGTCTCTCTCCTTTTGTTCCCTTGTACCCCTTGTACAGGCCTTGAGCGCTTGATAGTTATGACCAAGGGTTGTTCGGCTCCAGCTGATCTTTCATGTGAACTGATATCCATTTACAATCCTAAAGCTATAGCGTTTTATAGAACACCCACCAACATTGTGTCTGATCATCTGAGTCCACAGATTCCAATGACTTGAATAATACTAAATTTGTAGTTTTCTTTGGATGACTTTTCTCTCTATTGCTTCAAAAATGGAAAAGTTAATAAGCAAAACAGTCTACTGAACTTATCTTGGTGTCAATAGTTTCTTTGATCTATTAAAACAGGTTGCAAATATGGAGTGATAATACGGACCAGCAGCCAGCCACAAACACTGCATTGTAATTGCACTGGTATGAACTCACTTAGCTAGGCTAAGAGGTTGGGATGACGGCACATAACAACAAACTAATGTGAAGCATTTTAAAATCTATTTATAAACAATATTTATTTTCCTCCTATTTTACAGCCTGTTGGTAATGTAAACCTAAAACTACTACAAACACACCAGACTGGAGCAGGCAGCCCTACTGGAAATCCAGCATAATCTCACCTTCAGCCAGAACTGAGGTGAGGAATTAGAAGTCAGGTGAACCAAGCTGTATGGGTCACTAGTTTTGGATCCATGATTTAGCAAAGGACTCTCTCTCTTTCCTATATGTAAATGGATTTCTCGCCCCTGTGTGAAGTGATTGGATTGGGTTCAGCCCTGGAATAAGCAGCTGTAACAGTGAACCATGCCTCTGTGACCTTACTCTCATTTATTAGACTGTGAATGGTGCTAATGGTTTGCATATTGGGTGTGTCTGTACTCAGTGAAATTCTCCACGCAAAGAGTGTCACATCTCATGCAGTAACTACACCCAGAGAATTATTAAGGATTTTTATGTGAGTTAAAGCACTCTTCTTTGGCCAGGATCTCAGGTTTTACTAAAACAATCGAGGAGTCCTGCGGCATTTTTAAAAACTAACAAATTTATTTACTGCATGAGCTTTCATAGGTATAATCCCACTTCATTGGATGCATGGAATGGAGGTTACAGTATGAAAGTGGAGGTATAAATGCAGAGAAGCATAAGTCACAAGGTCAGTTCAGACGTTTTTCAACAAACCAAACACTTTGTTTAGATTCAAACAGTGTGGAATAACAGATAAGAAAGTGAGAAGGTTGAAAGGGAAAGATCACCTTTTGTAATGACTGAGCCAGTTTAAAGCTCAGTTCAGAGCCAAGCTATTGCTGTCAGATTTGTGCATGAATTCTGTAACTGACATGTCTTTCAGAGGGAAGTTGGAGTGATGGAGTAGTGGTTTGATTAGGCCCTATGATGACGTCATGTTCCAGCAATAAATAAATTTGTTAGTCTTTAAAAGTGCCCCAGGACTCCTTGTTTGTTTTGCTGAACTAGCCCAACACAGCTACCGCTCTGGCACTCTGAGGCTTTTATTAGTTTCTTCTGTGTTGCAAAGCCAGCCAAAAGCAGGCTGGATGCCTGGACTCACCCCTCTAAACCCTGTAGTCTCCAAGAGGTATCCTATTCTATACATTTCCCACATAAAACATGCCCAGGGAGAGGGAAGAAAAGAGGAACAAAGTATAAACTTATGTAAAGTCTTGGAAATAGAGATACAGGATAACTTCTTTTGAAAGTAGGCCAGAGGTCTCATCTGAGGTTTCTGCTTTACAGGGTTCACTGCATGAAGTCTCTTAGGACCTGTGTTCCAAGAAATAACTTGTGAACATTCTGCACATAAATTATACTAAGAAAATACCTGATTCCACATCACTGATTTTTGCTCCAACGGGAAATGACTTAAAAGGCCCTAATACTGTTTTTTGCAAAGTATAATAATATCAGGAAATGAATATGCTCACTCTTAAAAGCTTTATTTGGTCCAGCACTTCACGTCTTCAACAGCTCCGGCTGCCAAGAGTATATCACTCCATACTTTTTTCATTACACTAGCTGCCTATAGAATACTGATTAAATTTGAGGATCTTTTTTTTTCTCACCACTGTAACCCATAATAATGAGAACAATTCTCTCTGTGTGTCAATTGTCGCCCTGAACATCTGTGTTCTTCAGGAACTGTGAAGAACTGTACTTCTAGGATCAAATCTTTGAGAGCGAGAAACAGAAATTTCTCCAGGGATGGCCTGACAATATGGAACCTACTTCCAATGGAGATTGGCATAACTACAGATCTCCACTACATTTACAGTCCACTGTAAAACCCATTCCTTTACTGTAGCTCTTTCATAATGACCAACAAAAGAAGGAAGCTAGAGGAAAAGGTGGGGGTGCCAAAATAAAATAAATAAATAAACCTACTGCTTTTGTGGAAAGAAGAAAACAAAAGAACCCCAAGGTACTACGATATGGTGATGTTTAGCCACTACAGTGATGTTCAGCAACTATGGTGATGAGCATGGTACAAATGCCTAGAATGGTATGGTAGGAAACTAAATACCATATGTAACCCAGTAGCAAATGTGTGTCACATTCCTCTGTGTGCCTGATCCACAGAGAATGTAAATCTGTGACAGCATTAACTAAAGAGCAGTAGCTCAGGCTAAAGCAGCTCACATATTTCAGTCTGAAGGTCCCCCGTTCTGTCCCTATGTAGTAGCCAGATGGTGGCTGTCACAGTAGCATAAAACAATAAAAGCATAGCAAGCACTACAGCTTTCTGCAAACCAATCCAGACTCCAGCCTGAGGATTAGTATGTCTTTACTCTGAGTCATCGCATATCTTTCCCTAGCCGAATGTGCAACATTTAATTCTCATGAAATACCAAACCTATACGATTATGATGCAGAACAGCAGCGACTTCATCTTGCCTAGAAAATAATAAATGGCATTTAGGGGTACGTTATCTTCCTTGTCCCTGTGTCCTCATAATTAATTTAACCACCACCATTACAGATGACTGTTTCAGCTCAGTCAAATGAAATAAATCAATCCCCTCTGTGTACTTTTGGGGGAGATGTTTTCTTTCCTCGATGGCTAATTATTGAGGATTGTTCTAAATCCTGCTACATGCTTCCCTCCTGCTTACTCGAGCTAAAATGTCATCTGGGCAGGTGATCACAAGTAGAAGAGAAGTATGAAAGAGAGAAAGAAGAATACAGTTTATGGGAGGAAGAAAAAGAGCTGGAATTACTGCAAGTTTCAACAGTAATTCCAATCGCAGCAGACAGCTATCCTTGTTGAGAACAAAAATTGGACCTACTCTCAAGATTTTCTTGAGTTGCATTTCCCATTGGGGAAGTAAAACCCAATGTAGCCTCATCTGTACGGCTAACATCTGAATAGGGTGACGCAGCAGCTGACCATGCAATATAAAGGTGACTATAGACAACATGGGCTCCAGCTGTTTATCTGCATTTTGAACTGCTTTGAAGACTAACTAATCTGTTTAAGGATCTTCAGCAATAGCCTTTACACACTGGAGTAATTTCTCCCTTCCCATAGCGATTTCTAAAACCTAGCTGGCATCAGCCCAGTCACTCCACATATCGAGCATCACTCCTTCCTATTGACCTTTGCCTTTTACTTAATGAATACATCAGATCAAATAAGAAAGCAGTGAGACCTAAACACAAACACCATGAAATGTGAACAGAGCTACTTAATTTCATCTAATACTGTACCAGCTGGAGTAGCAGTCTTGAGGGATTTCCTTCCTCCCCCAGTGCATTTCTCTTGTGTAGTATAAGAAGCATGCAGTGAACAGGGAAGTAAAAGGGGCTTTGAAATATATATGCCTCTACTTTAAGTCTCTCCCCACCTGAGTCTTTAATCCTCAGAACCATCCTGAGAGGTAGGGAAGAGGTTACTTACCGGTAACCGGTGTTCTTCGAGACGTGTGCTCCTGGCCATTCCTTAGTAGGTGTCTGCACGCCTCGTGCACGGCACACCAGAAACTTTTCCCCCAGAGTACCCGTAGGGTCGGCTGTAGCACCCCCTGGAGTGGCGCCGCCACCACCGCCTATATAGCCACCAGCCAACCCGTCCCTCCTCAGTTCCTTCTACCCAATGTCTGAGGGGAGGTGGGAGGGATTGGAATGGCCAGGAGCACACGTCTCGAAGAACACCGGTTACCGGTAAGTAACCTCTTCTTCTTCTTCGAGTGCTGCTCCTGGCCATTCCTTAGTAGGTGAGTATCTAGCCTTACCTTGGAGGTGGGAGACATCACAGAGAGACTGACTGCAGCACTGCTCTGCCCACTGCCGCGTCCTGCTGCGCTTGCTGGGTGATGGCATAATGCTGCGCAAAGGTATGAAGGGTGGACCACGTTGCCGCCTTGCATATATCGATAGTCGGGACACCGGCGAGGAACACTGCGGAAGCCGCCGGGGCCCTAGTTGAATGAGCTGTTACCCTTGGCAGGTGCTTTCCCCCCAGCTTGTAGCACTCTTTGATGCAGGCCAAAATCCAGGATGCTATCCTCTGAGTAGATACCGGTTGGCCTTTTTTATTGTCCGCTACTGTCACAAAAAGCTGGGGGGTCTTGCGGAACGGCTTTGTCCGTTCCACGTAGAAGGCTAGCGCTCTGCGCACATCCAGGGAGTGGAGACGCCTCTCCTCTTCTGATGCATGGGGCTTCGGGTAGAAGACAGGCAGGGAAATGTCCTGGTTCACGTGAAAGTGTGACACCACTTTAGGTCTGAAGGATGGATGCGGGCGTAGCTGCACCTTGTCCTTAAAAAACTGGGTATACGGTGGATCCACCACCAATGCTCGCAGCTCGGACACTCTCCGGGCTGACGTGATGGCCACCAAAAACGCGACCTTCCACGACATGTACAGGAGGGAGCAAGTCGCCAGTGGTTCAAAGGGGGGTCCAGTAAGTCTTACCAGCACCGCATTTAGGTCCCACTGGACCGTGGGTGCTTTTATAGTCGGGTATAGCTTAGAAAGCCCCACCAGGAACCTTTTCACCATAGGCACCGTGAACAGCGAGCTACCCCCAGGACCGCGGCGAAACGCTGCAATTGCCGCCAGGTGGACCCTCAGGGACGATAACGCTAGTCCACTGGACTTCAAATACCACAAATAGTCTAGTAAGCAGTGAACCGAGACCGACTCTGGATCCTCCCCGTTGGCTGAGGCCCACCGCACAAACCTGAGCCATTTAGCGGCATATGTAGTTCTCGTGGCAGGTTTCCTACTACCACACAACACGGCCCGTACTGGGGAGGAGCACATCTGCTTGCTGTCTGTCAGCCACGAAGGCACCATGCGTAGAGGTGTAGGGCCTCCAGGTTGGGGTGGAGAAGCCTCCCGCTGTCCTGGGACAATAAGTCTGGTCTGAGTGGCAACCGGATCGGCCTGCAGCTGGACCACCGCATCAGGGTCGAAAACCAATGCTGCCTGGGCCACGCTGGAGCGACCAAGATGACCTGCGCCTTGTCCATCTTTATCTTCCACAACGCCTTGGCCACTAACAGTGTCGGAGGGAACGCGTACAGGAGACCTCTCCCCCCTCCAGTGAATCTCGAAAGCATCCGCCTCCGATCCGGGGCTGCGTCCCCGGAAAGAGCAGAAGCTCCGGCACTTTGTGTTGACCATAGAGGCGAAGAGGTCTAGACGGGGATAACCCCACCTCCGGAAAATTGACTCCGCCACCTCCGGGTGGAGGGACCACTCGTGGGCCATGAACTTCCGGCTGAGACTGTCTGCTAAGCAGTTCCGGAGGCCAGGGATATACGATGCCACTGGCTGGATCTTGTGGCGAACACAAAACTCCCAGAGCCTCATGGCTTCCTTACAAAGGAGAGGCGAGTGTGTGCCACCTTGCTTGTTGATATAATACATTGCGGTGGTGTTGTCGGTACGAACTGACACCGTCTGGCCCCGGAGGTGTTCTCGAAATACCTCGCATGCGAGCCGGACTGCTCTGAGCTCCTTTATGTTGATATGTAGTGCGGAGTCCGCGACCCCCCACACGTCCTGTGTTCTGAGGTCGCCGAGATGCACACCCCAGCCGATATCTGATGCATCCGTTGTCAAATGCAGTGATGGCTGAGGAAGGCTGAACGGAACCCCTGAGCATAAATTGGCTTCGCAGGACCACCAATGCAGGGTCTCCAGCACTGATGCCGGCACGGTGAGCATAGCGTCCAAAGTGTCCCGCACCGGGCGGAACACCGTCGCTAACCACAGTTGGAGCGGCCTCATCCGTAAACAGGTGAAGGGGACTACAAAGGTGCAAGCCGCCATGAGACCCAGTAAGCGAAGGCATTCTCGCGCTGATACCCTGGGAAACCTCACCAGAGTATCCACCGTCTGTCTGATAGTCTGAAACCGGTTGGTCGGGAGGCTCACCCTTACAGACGTGGAATCGAGGACCGCTCCTATAAACTCTATTCGCTGCGCGGGAACCAACGTCGACTTTTGGACATTTATCAACAACCCTAAGCGATCGAAGACGTATTGAGTCAAGTTTATGTGGGAGAGCACCTCTCGCCGTGACTTCCCCACGATCAGCCAGTCATCCAGATACGGAAACAGGGTGACCCCTTGTTTCCTGAGATGTGCCGCCACCACTGCCAGACACTTTGTGAATACCCGCGGAGCTGCGGAAAGGCTGAACGGGAGCACGGCGAACTGTAGGTGCGTCCGCCCCACAATGAAGCGCAGGAACTTCCTGTGCCGGGGATGTATTGCGATGTGAAAATACGCATCCTGCAAATCGAGGGCGGCGTACCAATCGCCCGGATCCAGAGAGGGAACAATTGATGAGAGGGACACCATCCGGAACCGAATCTTGCGAAGGAACCGGTTGAGCTGCCTCAGATCTAAAATCGGCCGCAGGCCCCCTTTCGCTTTGGGAACAAGGAAATATCGGGAGTAAAAACCCTTGCCCCTGCAGGGCAGCGGCACCTCCTCCACTGCCCCTTTTTGAAGTAAAACCTGCACCTCCTCCCGCAGTGCGTGCTGGTGGGCCTGGTCCCGCAGGGCACCACGCAGCATAGGAGGGGCCGGCGGGGGTAACGAAGAAAATTGGAGGGAATAGCCCTCCTGAACCGTTCTGAGAACCTAGCGGTCTTTTGTGATCTTGCGCCAACGTGGCGCGTAAGGGGAGAGTCTGTTGCTGAATATGGGAGCCTCTGGATCTTTGGCCTTTGATAAACCGCCCTTGTGTTGACCTTCAATAGGTCTTTTTGCTGCCTGCCGGCAGACGCGAAGATCCTTGTCCGCTGGGGTGGCGTCCAGCCTGTCGACGGGGCCCTTTGCCCCTTCGCCTATCGTCGTCCTGGCGGTGGAAGTAGGGCCGCGGGGGAGGGGGGGCGGCTTGAACTGCTTCCTTTGGCTCGCCGGAGTGTGGAGACCTAAGGACTTAACCAGCGCCCTAGAATCCTTTAACGTCTGCAGACGGGCATCTGTTTGTTGCGAAAATAGCTCAGGTCCTTCAAAAGGTAAGTCCTGGATCGTGGTCTGGACCTCTAAGGGCAGCCCCGACGCCTGCAGCCATGAGCTACGCCGCATCGTCACCCCTGTGGCCATGGAGCGGGCCGCAGCGTCAGCTGCGTCTAAGGCTGATTGCAGCAGGGCCTTAGACACAACTTTACCCTCTTGGACAGATGCCGAGAAAGCCGCTCTGGAGTCCTGCTCCACAGAGCCACTGAAACGCTCCATAGCCGACCAAGCATTAAAGATGTAGCGGCTGAGAATAGCCTGCTAATTCGCTATCCTCAGCTGCAGCCCCCCTGTAGAATAGACCTTACGGCCAAACAGGTCCAGTCTTTTATAGTCCTTAGACTTAGGGGTTGACCCCGGGCGACCTTGTCTCTCATGCTCGTTTGCTGCCGCCACAACTAAAGAGCTGGGAGTGGGGTGTGAATAAAAGTGTTCATAACCCTTAGAGGGCACAAAGTACTTTCGTTCGGCACGCTTGGCCGTAGGGGGAATCGAAGCCGGGGGGCGAGCCGGCTTCGGTGCCGCAGACGGTGCCGAGGATGCCGGTGCGCTCCGCACCGACGGTGCCGTGCTGGACCCCGAATCACCGGGGGCCGGGCGAAGAGCCTCCTCCATGAGGTGCAGCTTAAGGCGCTGAACCCTGTCCTTTTGAGTCCTCGGCTTGAAGCTCCGACAGATTTTACACCTCTCGGTGAGGTGGGCTTCGCCCAAGCACAGAAGACAATCACCGTGCGGGTCGTCTACGGGCATGGGCTTTTTGCAACGCCCACAGGTTTTAAAGCCCGACATAGCCCGACCCCGGGCCCGGGGCGGGCTTGAACTAACTAACTAAACTACACTAAGTAAACTAACAACTAACTAACAACTAACTAATTCGGGTACTCCGAAGCACAGAAACGGCCACGTGCAGCACTGCACGAAGCCAGGGAATGTTCCAGCGACCGACAGGGCGGTAAGAAGGAACTGAGGAGGGACGGGTCGGCTGGTGGCTATATAGGCGGTGGTGGCGGCGCCACTCCAGGGGGCGCTACAGCCGACCCTACGGGTACTCTGGGGGAAAAGTTTCCGGCGTGCCGTGCACGAGGCGTGCAGACACCTACTAAGGAATGGCCAGGAGCAGCACTCAAAGAAGAAGTACTATTATCCTCTTGCATAGAAGGGGAACTGAGGCACAGCAAGGCTAAGAGACATGTAAAAGGTCACTCAGGAGGGCTGGGCTGAAGCAGGGACTTAACAGTAGGTTTCCTGAGCCCAAAGCAAATATCCTAGCCAAGGAGCCATTCTCTCCCTCTGCAAGCAAACAAGATAAATACCAGATTTATGCAATTTATTTGAAAGAGAAAGCCTCTGAGGTAAGAAACATGAACATGCCCTGCAGTAGACTGAAAGGGCCAGAATTTTCCAAAGAATTCAGCTACCATTTCAGCACCTAAATAAAATGGTAAGATTTTCAAAGAGGCTCAGGACCTGCTCGTTCCCATTCAGGATATTGGGAGCCATTGGTACTAAGACCTACTGAAAATCTGGCCCTAATCTCTTTGGAGGTTAGACCCTGCCTTGTGTGTGGTATAAAGTGAAAGCACACTGTCAGCACTCAATTAAAACAAAATCTCCTGTCCTGTATCTTCCTTCTTTTGGATAACAAAGGAGTAGATTTGCAACAGGTGCTCAGCCTGGCTCTTACAAATAAAGGTGCAATGGTGCATGCTTAACTTCCTGCACGTGAAGTTTTCCGTATGGTCAGTGGCTCCTCTTTGAACATTTGTGACAACAGAGGGTGAGACTAGGCAGCTGGCAGCCCCTGCAAAGGTTCCTGGTGTCTGAGGGGAGGCAGTGCTAACAGTTGTCTTCCCTGCAACAGAGCAGGGGGGAGCTCACCAGCTCACAGCCACCATTTTTCAAGTTTACTCTAATGGGAGAGTCTCTCTATTAAACCCACTTAACAGTGAAAAGGAAAATCGTTCTGGTAATTTAACAAAGCCAGACTAAAAATGAAGGTGTTACAATGCATCTATTACAAGACAGGCCTAGGCAGCCAAACTGCCATTGTGTGGTTCACAAATCATGCTGCTGCAACTCTGCTAGATTATTCCTTCATCATTTATTCTGCACACGTATGGAATAAATCTAAGGACAATATATTCCAGGCAGGAATAAAGAGCTTTGGTTCTCTGGAGTCTAAATATCCAATATAGATCAATGTTGCTAGAGGGAAAAAGAGAGAAATTTAATTACCTCAAGCCTTAGCTTGAATACAGGGAGTGGGGAGGAAATGTTTGGACGGGGGCAGAGATCATCTAAATGCCACAGTTATTTGTACGAAACTATCTGATAAAGAGGGAACAGGATCCACCAGGAACAGGAAAGTGTATTTGTGAAGTCTGGAAAGAATAATGCAGTTGAGCACTGGGTTGAACTGAGTCCTACATGCACATCCCAGAAACTTGACAGCAAGGTCCTGAAAGATTCCATTTCCATGGCAAATAGTTGCATCCTTCCTGCTCCCTTGGGTTCAGCTCTACAGCCATTATAAAAAGATCAGGAGGATGGCTACTGCATATTTGCAGCTATGAAGTGCCACCCATGAAACATATGCAAGAATTTGGGAGTTTGTTGGAAGATTTCCAGGCTTGTCAGGTGCTTAGCACATTTAGCAGCTGCCAGTAGCTTTGCTGCTGCCATATGTTGCTTGTGCCCTCCTCTCACACTGATCTGAGGATGGTGAATGGCTGCTTTTCCTGCCCCATTTCTTTGGTATTCAATAAATATTCTACATGTGATTATAGTGAAGGTCACCATGATGAGAACATGAGGTAACAGCTGCCCTCACTATACTGTCAAGTGAACACCTGTGCCATCTAATGAGCAGGAGAGACTAGAAAGTCTCTCTATTATGGACTGTACCAAATAACTTACGGAAAACAGACCTTTTGGACCCCTTAATTAAAAAGAAAAGAAATAACAGTCAAACTTTGTCCAAAATATTCATACTCTTAACACTCTCTTTCTAGTGAAAACTTAAGAGTCAGTAAAAGCTGAGAAGACAGACGCTAGATCAAGAAATGCAGCACAGTTTGTAGTTGGGTGCATGTTTTGGGATCTATTAGTGAAAAAGCAATCAGCCAGCCACAACTATTTTTATGTCGATAATCAGTCAGAGAGGATGATCTCATGAGATCCCTTCCAACCCTATGGTTCTATTCTATTCTATGAGACTTTACTTCTCCAATAAGTGCAACTGGTAAGGAAAAACAACACATAATTTAAAAAAATAAGCAAGAAATCCTGTGGCACTTAAAGACTAACAAATTTATTATTTAAAATATTATTTATAAACAAATTTGTTAGTCTTTAAGTGCCACAGGATTCCTTGCTTCTTTTGCTGAACTACACTAACACAGCTACCACTTTGGAACTTGGCAACATAATTTTACATTTGTTTATGGCTCTCTGATCCCTAACTACAAAAATCATGGACAAAAGAGAGCTATATGGACAATTATATTGCATTCAGGAAAGCGTTATTTAAAATTATTAATCAAAATATTTTGATGTTTGGGTATGCTTAATTAACAGCCTGACTATGGTCAACATGATATTTTAATCAGATAAATTTTAAGCAACCTGAAAGAAAAAATTCGGACAGGGATTTGTAGATAGTTGACAAGAAACTAACTCATGAATACAAGTTCCAAAGGGGTAGCCATGTTAGTCTACTCCAGCAAAAGAAACAAGCTGTCTGGCGGCACTTTTAAAGACTAACAAATGTATTCAAAGCTTCTCATGAAGTGGGATTTTCTCCCACAAGAGCTCATGCAATAAACAAATTTATTAGTCTTTAAAAGTGCCACAGGACTCCTTGTTTAACCCACAAACAGACAGAGCAAGATTTCACCCTGTATTTAAAAAAAAATAAAGCTGCATACACATATTTTGGATGTGTATGCTCCAGTTATTGTACAATCAACTGCTCCTGAACACTAATGGGTAAAGGCTGTACATGGGTGCTGTGGTGTGAAAAGACATTTCATGTTCTGTGTGCTAATGAAGCCATAACACCTGTGGAGAAAATTACATCTGAAACATCAAATTAGTGAGGACTGAACATCTCAGAGGTTTAATAACAGGTTATGAAGTCTTTTACCTTTAAGTCGCAGGCTCAGTTTCAGCCTAGGTTTGTAGCTATAATGAATTTGTGCACTGCAGACAACAGATAATTTATATGCACCTTCTCACAGGTATTTCCTTAGGGAGTCAGCCTTCCAACGGCAAGGACATTGGCCCCTACTCAGCATACCTATCAGTGACACAGCCAGAAACAGCATGAGACTTGAGCAGCTGTCTGCAATTAGTCCAGGCAACAGCAAGAGACACCAGAGACTTGTGCCCATAGGACCAGAAGAGTTGTCTTGAGGGCTTCTTCTTGAATCAGGTCCCAAAAATTGTTTTTTAAATAATAAATTCTGTATGGGTTGGGGGGGAGGGGGGCATTTAGCCTTCCTGTTTCTGTGCCTTTAAGGTACACTTCCCTTCATTGCTTCCCATTTTTCTCTGCACGCATGCAGGCTAAAAACTTTTTTTTTTTTTTTTTAAATTAAAGGTGAGATTTTCATGAGGTCAGTGGATTCTAAAAACTGGGGCTTTAAGTAAAACTTCAGATATCTGAAACTTGTGATAAAGTTTGCAGGGAGTGGTGCTACCTTTTCCTCCCATATTTCAATAGCCAGTATATTACAGATTGATGGAAAGTCATTACCTTCTGACTGCTCTTCAGTAATGTGTGTGTCACAAGTTAGTGGTCTCATCCACTTCTGATTGTTCAAGGAACAACATCGCAAAAAATAAACCCAACCACAAAAACAAGAACACCCTACCTTTTTTGTCTGTGTTAGCAAAGGCTAATGGCTAAGTAAGGATGGAGACCAAACCAACCTCTCACCATCAGGAGTGGCTTTTCCAGCCCAGCACTGAGGCACAACAGGGGTAGCATAGAAAACCTTGCATAACTATTGGTCGTACTGTAGTTACTTAGTGGCCAAAACATTGGAATGGTGTCATGCCAGTCTTTTTTCCAAGCATATTCAAGACTAACGGTCACAAAGCCATTTATGCCAGGGTGACTGTGGCCAAGATAGATGAAAAAATGGAGGACAAAAGACATTATTAGAGGATTAAAGGTTTTCATACTGTGTCTGAGGTAGCCATCGCAATGAATCGAGATGACATCTCCAGAAAGGACTGGTTAAAATTATCTTTGACATGAGGATTTTAGCAACTGTACAAGCTTAATAACCCGAACATTTATTTGCTAGAACAACAGATAAGCACTGGGTGAGCAGTAAAATTTAAGATCAAATCAAATCAAATCATAGGGCTGGAAGGGACCTCGTGAGATCATCGAGTCCAACCCCCGGGAATTGAACCCAGGACCTTCTGCATGTTAAGCAGAGGTGTTAGATCATTTATTAAAAGTCTTACTACAATTTAAAGGCAGAGTGACTAATTCTAGCACTCCACTGCTTGTTTTTGACTGCATGATTTCAGTATGAACACTTTCTAAAAGGTGTCTGACCACAACTACCGGAGTCCAAAAAGGGGAAAAAAAACTGCATGAATGAGGTTACCAACACATAACAGGCCTACTTCCTTCAGCAACTTGCATTCCTGTTTTGTGCATTCTCCGCAAAACTCAGATGGAGAGAAAAAGAAATGGTAATATCAACAGCCGGACTATTAACAAATGTTTCATTACCCATCATATGTGATCAGCCTCAGAAAATCACTAAGCGCCTTGCCCCCAGCTTGTGACACTCAGGGCCCAACATTCAAGTTATGCACCCACACAGCCCATCCCATCAACTCAGATGGAGTTGTGGGCACTCAACACCTCTCACAATGAGTTGCCCCAAGATTCAGCAACTAAAGCGCCACTTTTTAATCAATGACGCCTTCTCAAAATATTGGTCTTAATCTCCTGCTCTGTCAGTTTAAAGATAACATGTAATTGCCTTTACAGATGACTTTGAGATGCATGCAGGGCCATAGTCTCAGCTGTGAGGAAGCCACTTTGCTTTGGCAGATTCAGTTACTGGTTTAAGGGATGTGGCTGGAGTAAAATGTGGTACAACTAGGTCCTCACTATAACCAGTTCATCTCCAGGTGACTCAGTATCTCCTTGGAGCCAAAAGCAACCAATGTAGTTTAGAGCAGCGTTTATAAATTCTGCTGAGGGTAGTGGAACAGGAGAGCACACCAGGTAAGTTTTCCATTGCCATTAGCCTTCCCGAGCTATGCTGACAGACTGAAATGTACTATGCAAATACAATGCATTATCATTAACAGGGACTTTTTATCAGAATTCTGCATTTGCAGTCAGATTTTCAATTATGTATATTTTTCTTTTCCAATTAATGTGAAGTGAGGTGGAATTGGACTCTGCCAAAAAGAGAAAGAGAGAGAGAGAAAGTTACAAACCATAAATGTTAAATATCTTCATTAAAACAACTCTGGTTGTTTATAGAGCAGAATGGAAAAATTGTACGTACATTTTGCAAAGTAAATTTGTTGCGTTTTTTTGATTTTTGACAAAAACCCCAGAACTGAACTTTTTTTAAAACTAAAAACTAAAGCGAGTTCACACATGAACCCTTTGTCCACAACCTACACAAGTAACAAAACACCTTCAACAATGCTGATCAATGAATCACCATAAAACCAGGCTAATTGCAGCTCCTTCGTAAATAGTGGAAGAGTGGAGGGGGAAGAGAAATCACAGTTGCCAAATGGAAAAGGACACAATTGGTGCTGACATATTTTGTACTGAAGGATCTAAGACACTTCTGGAGAGCAGAAAAAGGAAAAATAATTTAAAGCAAAGAAAGGGGTACACCTTTACAGCAGGGCTTGACAAAACCTGGGCACCAGGTTGCCATGGTGACCAGGGTTTGTAGCCTGGTTCTTAGCTCTGCTGTAGAAATGCAGCAAAGGAGCACCCTCTGGCAACCAAAAATAAAACTGCTGGCATCTAGCTGGGATCCAATTTTGTCAAGGCCTGCTTTAAAGGACATCCTTTTGTTAACATATTGAGGTTATCAGGTTTTAAATCAGAATTGCTGAATTCAGAAGAGAAAAGACCTTTTCAACCATGACATTTAGATTATGGAGATGTAGAACAAAGACATCACTGTCTCAGGATTTAAAGAACTTTCATAAAAGTTTGAATAAATGGGCATTTGAAATTTTGTCAATACTTACTCTTTCATTAAACTATTTTTTTCTCCATGTCCTCTCACAAGGCATAGTAATCAACAGAAAGTCTTGTCAAGTCCAGCCACATCTCTACAATATGCTCTGTGTTTAAAATGTGTATTAAATCAAAATGCAAAATTACATAAATATAGCAAAACTCTCTTTTCTCTTCCACCAACTACAGCATACTAAACACACACTCCAGCTTGTGCTGTGACCCAGACTGGCCCAGCAGAAGAATACAGCATTTGTGAAGTGGGCACAACCAGAGCAGAGAAAATCCCAATGCAGCTTACAATTCTAAATGAAATTTTAAATACATACCAGTACTGACAATATTTATTTTCTAAATGACATTACTGGGTTCCTTCCAAACATTGATTAAGGCAGATAACCTTCTCAAAGACCACTAACGTGCTTTTTACTGACAATGAGATTAACGTGATTCTACTATTCAAACACACTAGGTTTTGAAAGGAAAACTTGTAGTACTCTAGCCATTAAATATTACTTAAGACATACAGTAAATGTTTAATTCTGAGTACAGGGAAGGGAGGAGTACTCTCTACAGAAGATAGGCTTTTGGGGTTTGACAGCCCTGTTTCTCCTCAGTACTCAAACTGCACACATAGGTACACAATGAAAGAATCCTCGGTTCAACAAGCATTATAAACTAGACTAGTGTTCTTTGCTGTAACTAATCATGTTTAAAAACAGAAGTGTGTAGTAAACAGCTTGTTTATCATACTGTACAACAGAATTCTTCCTCACAGCAGCCAATCTGATATGCCACAGTAAAGAGCATACCTCCCTGAAACACCAAAGGATACTGCTACATCATGCTAATTCCCAGACGCTTAAAGTCTATTAAAAAAAAAAAAAAAAAACCAACAAAAACCAATGTACTGTATACCTGCAGAGCTTCAGGCCCAGGGATCTCAAGAGGCTTTACAAACCGCCACTGCTGCAGACATAGAAATGCTGCTATTTTACAGATGGGGAAACAGAGGCAGAGAGGCTAATGCTAAAAATTTACCTCTGATTCTTTGTGCCTTGGATTTTAGTTGCATAATTTGATATCCCTAAAGGCTGGTTTTCTAGCAGTGTTGAGCACATGAACTTGCCACGAAGCTCTGAGTGCTAAGGACCTTTTACAAATCAGGGCCTGTTTCTCTCAAGTTTGGCACCCAAGATCCGAGGCACGCAAAATCAGAAGCCACTTTTTTTTAAAAACTGGGTTTAAGTTACTTTCTCTAGGCCTCAGAAGTCTGCGGTAAGGCCAGCTTTGTCTCACTCTCTGCTTAACCACAAGACCATTCTTCCTTTCAATAAACGTATGCTCATTAAAGATGGCATTTCTACATTGCTGGCAACAGAAGTCTGCCCTTAGCTACAAAAATGGTATAGCATGGGCAGCAGCAGTATAAGGTACCTCACATCCCCATAACCTTCCACCTTTTCCTGGAGAAGCCACTTTAGGAGATGAGGAAGGGAGACTGAGTTATCCAAGTTACGGTGTCCCCACCAAAAGTCCGAAGAGGATGTCTGCTGCAATCAGGGGTTATGTGATGGGGTCTTTCCTGCAGCAGAAACTAGACTGAGAAAAACAACTCACTAGGATATTTTTAGGGAACTGTTACAACTGTTTAAAAAAATAAAACTAAACTGATTTTAAAAGGGCAGATATAGACATACTACAAGAAAATGCAAGGTCACCGTTGGCAACTCTTCTGTGCCCTTGATTTGCTGTTGCTAAGATTCCATGTAACACCTTTTAATGAAGCATGCTGGAGTAGATATGCTGCATATTAAAAATGTATTAACAGTTTTGTATTACACTATAATTTAGATTTTAAAACACAAAAATTCAAAGTCATGACTCCCACCAGAGCTGTAATTTGGCGACACAGTATGCATATTAAGGAACTGTGTGCTATAATAATGCAAAATCCTGCACTGTTTGTATGAACTTCATTCATGTACTACAAAACCAAGCTCAGCTTGCCATGGGAATCATGATTCTGAATTTCGTGATTGTTTAGTCTCAACTGCAGCACCAACAGACTTAGGGATCTGTTTATTATTTATTGGAGTTAGGCAAAAAGGAAAAAACAATGAGGCCTTCAGAGACTGGTCTGGATACACTGAAGATGATGAACAGTTATAGACTGTTCAGGATTCATGCAGATAACTGCCTATTTGGGTGTTACTGTACTCACTTCCAAACTTCTGCAGGAGCACTGACTAGTGGACCCCATGCTGTGCACCTGCAATATGTAGTTTTCAAATAGCCATCAGCTCAATTTTTTAAAAGAGAAAGTGAGTTTAGAACCAGAGGCATTATGGTCTAGTATTCAGAGGTAGGGAGTGAGTCAGACCCCGTGGGCTGTGAAATTCCCAACTTTCCCACTGACCTGTTGTGTAGCCTTCGTAAAGTCACTTTATATTACTGTGCCCCTCTCTCTCCAACTAAGAAAATGAGTACAGAGTTCACCTGTGCAGGTCTTTTTAATATTTGTGATGTGCTTTGTGAGAGCCAGAAATGCCAATTACTAGTCCTTGCTAAATCCATGCCACATGTTATGGTTAAGAAAAAAGAAATATAGGCTAGAAAAGTTACAGAAACATCTCAATAAAATTTTACCAATTCTTCCTCGCTCCATCCACAAGAATATCCTATGAACAGAGTATGCACAAAAGATTTCAGCACACTGAGAATTTAAGAGAGTTAAGGATCTGAAAATAGGGGATTTTTCAACCCTAACGATTGCAATAGAAGGGTAGCACTACAGAAGAGCTTCAGGAAGACAGGAAAACAATCTGGGCTTAAAAATTTGTTTCTCTTTTTAATGACTCCAGAGTTTCAAAACAAAATACATTTAACAGTACTTTGTTTCAGTTTCTCATGATATATAAATGTTTCATACCAAAATATTTTTTAAAAGGCATTATTTTAAAACAAGAGTCCAAACACGGCCAAATAAACTTACAAGAAGTGTTTGCATTCTAAGACTGCCTTGGGCGCATGTTTCCCACTTGTCAAATTTCTCAACATTCTTGGTAAGGCAAATGCATAATAAATTTAGTATTGTGTGTACTGTGACCTAATCTTTCTATAAAAAGCTGTGAAGCAGGGCATGCACCTGTGACAGTAGAAGGTAGAAACATTTTTACCAATCTGTCTTAATTTTACATGCTACACTCTCTCTCATGTGATGCCATTCATCTTTCAGTGCTGAATTCCTTCCACTTGAATTCTAACTTTTCTTTCCTCTACTGGAGTTCACTAAACTATCCAACTGCAGCCTAAGAGTTTCACAGCTAGTCAGAAGTTGGTAACTGCAAGATTTTCTCCCCAGTGGAAGTTTATTTTAAAATTAACTCCATAAGTATTGAGAATGTTTACAGTTTAACAAATAAGGCGGCCAGTACAGATTTTGCTTAAGGCTCTCAAGACCTTCAGAAAATAATATCTTTTAATTTCATCTATTTCTGTAGGGGCAAGAAAGTATTTTTAAATATCTAAATAAAAATTCTATAAGGGTTTAGGCAAATGCAGTGTATAGGTTTTAGAGAGCATGTAGACAACATGAGGCTAGCAAGAGGCAAACTCTGGAGAGAAAGGCTTTGAATATTCAATTCTTTATGCAATAATGAAAGGAGAAATATTTTTAAAGCACTTGATAAAGTACCACAGATAGAATCAATGTGCAAAATACATATCTAGATTTTGAAACCTGAGATTCAGAGATTGTTTAAATCTGGAGATTTGGTTCAGACTGATCTTTATGTGATAACGAAGGCATTCATACACAGCAGTCTAAAGAACTCTTATTTATTAAATACCAATATTTGTATCTAATGTGTTCACTAACATAATACTTCAGCCACCTGAAATGGACTGATAAAGTAGAAATATGATATTTCTGTAGTTTATGTACATAAATTGTATTTAAAAATACATTAACTCTGTAAAAAGGTTTTCTAGCTTCTCCCAAGTCTTCCCTGCTTAAAATCATGTTGAATGTCAAATGGAAGGACTGGCTAGCAAAACAAGCTTTGCCACTAGGCTAGGAGGGATGGAGAAGTGTTGGGGTCTTTGCTATACAGTTTAAGCTACAAAATCCACAGGGACATGTAAATGGTAGGTTTATCTGTTTACCTTCAGGTGACACTGTCCAAATGCCTTAACACATTGCTGAGCGTCTGTTACATAAACTCCTGTCACTAGGAATAAAAATAATGGTTAGATGGAAAGTGGTCAGGCTGGACATTCTGCCTGTTGCCAGTGGCATCTTTCATACAAATTTAAAAATAGCTTGCAAGTAATATGCAGTCAATCTAAATATATGTAATCTGCCCTGAAAAACATCAGCACAGTCAATCTCGCAGATACAGCCCCCTGACCTCCAAACACAGATGTTGGGTAGTTCAAAGGATCCAGGGTTCTTTGGTTTAAGTCTGGTAATGAACTATTGTTCAAACACTTTCCCACACTCTACCTCCAACCAATGTTGAATACTGTCTTGTCAAAAAAGTTTGCATTCAAAGGAAAGTTTAAAGTAAAAGGAATTGTGTGTTGTGTGGTACATTCTAAAATTTCAGTTCTCCCTTTTACAACAAAGATGATCATTCAAATTCTATCTGTACCACGATGTAAAGCACATAGTAAAGCATCCTAACACAATCCTGCAGCCTTCCCCCTATATATGAAAAGAATGAAAGAATGGCTATAGCAGGTCAGACCAATGGGCCTTCTATCCCAGACTGGGAGACAGACTTCTCAAGTAGCATGAGATGGCAGCTTCCTGAGAAATAAGCTTTTGAAACATGGTGCAGCCTCTGCAGGTTTGTAGCCTAGACATTTCATAGTGTTTCACCACCAAACGTATTTATAGTGTCAATTGCTAAGCATCAAGCACTGATCTGTTTAGGCCAGCTGCCACTGAAACAAATCTGGCTTTTGAAGGAGCATCTTATTTAATTAAAGACACCATTTAACCTGAACACTTGCAAAATATCCCTGTGTTACAAGTAAGTCACAAGTTCTTATCCATTGATTTTTAAAAGGAAAAAGATTGCCGTGTATATTTTCTGACTTCACTTTTAAATTCAGCTCCACAGAACGCTTTTAGATTGCTTAGAAGTGAAATTGAATCAACCTCTAGTCTAAAGTGCCTTTAAAAGATATTTAATAAGAAAAATCCAAGCAGAAACCCATCCAATTAGGTGGATGTATGTCCAAGCCCACTGGTCATTTTATTGCTTCTCCACTTTACTGCTATTTATGTGAATGGATCATACAGAGATTTTTGCCCCCCTGCAGAAGTGATTTATTTTTAGCATCCCTTATTGAACAGAAGTATCTTTGTCTATTCCAATACACTGCTGTGGGGAGAGTTCCTCATTGCACTAAGTGGGAGATCATCACAAGCTTGGGAACATGGAATACTGGTGGCTTGATCTACTTTGTGATACCCAGAGACAAGTTTTCCTCATAGGACTTTAGGCACCATGGTGATAGAAACATGATTTGTAGCTGTCTGCCAATTTTATCATCACAAAAGGATGCAAAGTCTTGCAAGAAAAATGTGGCCAGGGAACTGTTTGTAAAGTTTTTCAAGCAAAATTTTCCCCTTCAGTTTACTGGCTCCTTTGAACCACGAAAGTTACTGGACTCTTCTCCTCCTTTTGAATGGAGGGAAAGTCCACTTTTGGTTTTGCATGACGATGCTCATTAGCATTTCGGCCTTCTTGATCTATAGATGCTTCCAGAACACGCTGCATGTTAAGTCTGAAAACCAGGCGAGGGTCTAATCCAGGAAGAGAGGGGCAATTACACCTCTCTCTTATTTTAAGTGCCTATGAAAACAAACAGAAGAAATCAAATCAACTTACAGGCAAATGGGTAAAGACAATGTAGGAGTTTGCATTTTAGTGCATGACAGTCAGTCCCTTAAGTTTTCCAGTATGAACTGTGTTTGCTCGTTGTATGTTGGTGACTTCAGTATTAGATCTCTATACGCTATCTGACAACTTATCAAGGGAAACCAAGATCTCCCAGGAACAGAAGAAGCCACTAATATGATAAAAGATCCTGTTTGAAGTCAAATGTTTTCTCAGCCAGCTTCACAAAGAGAGGCTATTTTAAGAGGGATGGTACCATGACGTTAATTGTAGATCGTATGAAGCTGTGACATTGTATGATTAAAATATGATCATGCATATCATTGTTGCAACCACTGTTACATAATCACAACAAATCTTATACAAAATGTGCCATATAAGGTATCAATGGAAAAGTTATGATTTGCTGTGTATGTTTATATGTATACATCATCTTTGTATCTGAAGTTATGAGTATGACTATCAATTTGCTCCTGGGATAACATTGTTTGTATGCAATCTACCCAGCAAACTGTGAATGAACTATTCAAGTTAATGGCCCACTGAAGGACACTTTGCATTCACAATATGCTGGAGAAGGAGCCTGTCCCCATCTAGTAAGATTTCCTGTGAACGTTTTAGCCAGTATATGAATAATGGCTGCTCCTCTGACTCAGCAGGGCTTGCAAGGACATGTGACTTGCTCATGTGACCCAGACTCCATCTTGTGCTTGTAAATTTCTACATGCTAAGACAAAAAGCAGCAACCCATACTGCAGAAGGTGTATCAACTATAAAGCCCTGAAAATATCTCCATTTTATCATCATTTCTTGCTACACTTCTCTGAACTGGATTTCTAACAAGAAAGCCCTAAACAAAGATAGATGACCTCCAAACTGTTTAGGTAATTTCCAGAGAGACATTGCAAATTAGCAATTTATCTCATTGCTACAAACTTGATCCCAAAAGAACTTTGCAACTGAGCTTAACATCTCTATGAAGCTGACCAACAGACTGTACGTACAATGATCTTTTAACCAATATTCTCTTTGCTTTTTTGAAAAAAATAAATATTAGGTTCGTTAATAAGCAATGGCCATAAATATATATTTGGGGAAGATCTGACATAGTCACTGACCTCATCAGGAATGTGCCCAATCCTTTAGGACCGGTAGAATTTCAACATATAATGGACATATATTTTCTATAATCTCCATCATATCGGACTTGACTTTCTGGATGGAAACTAGAAGGCTGGATTACTTTAAGGGAACTGTGTTTTTGGCTTCTGAACAGTAGTATACCACCACCAATAAGGTGACTAGAAGTTTCTTGCCAGCTTGATGAATCCTAGTTTTAGAAATACTATATGTACTCACATATAAGCTGAGAATATTCTTCCTTGAAATCCCCTTTTAAAAAGGAACTTGACTTATGCGCCGGCCAAAAGCCGGAGTGTGCCGGAAATTTAAAAAAAAAAAAAAAATCTGGTGGAATGCTGCAGCATGGAGCAGCCCCCGCCCAGGCTGGGAGTTTTGAAATCTCCCATCCTGGGCATGTCCAGCGTGTAGCATGGACCGCTGAAGCGGCCAGGTGTGGGGCACTGACAGATAATGAGTTACATTTACCTTTAAAGTATATGATAGTTAATGTTGTGTATCTGTCCTTCAGTGTCATAAATAAAATAATTCTGTAACCCTGTGTAATAGACATTATAACCAATGTCCAACAAGACTCCATATTATCAGTTTGGAACTCCTGCTTAAACAAGGTACTTCATTTTGGATACTTGATGAAATCTGGTTTAGGCGTATGCTGTATATGTTCTTTTAAATGTCTGAACAAGGTGTGTGAATGAAGGGCGTGTGTGTGAAAAGGCCAGTCTCAACTGCTGGCCTGTCCTTATGAACAATAAGCACCATCTAACTGGCTGAACAATGCGGACATCTCATTAAAGCAAACAGAAGGAGCCACCCCAGAAAGAAAAGAACAAAATACAATCAAGTCTGCAAGTGACTGCTGAGCAATGAACTCGCAGGAACCCTGAGGCAACATGACACAGCAAATCCCATAGATTTACCTGAGGGCCAGCAAGTATAAAAGATGGGTAAGAACATGAAAACTCCGGGGTCTCGTTCTGCAACTGTCATCTTGGAGCATTGGATCATGACCGACAGAGGCCTGGCTCCCTCCTTGTGCCCAGCCTAGTTGGCCACTAGGTTGGCTCAAGCAACACATGAAAGGACTGGTAATTATATCATACCTGGCTGCAGAACTTCACGCATGCGTGTGTCTGCCTTTTGCTATTCTTACTTATTTACAATACATGTGGCATATTGCCTTGTCCCCCTGAATAAGATCCTGCTAGTCTTTTCTTTTTCTTACGGGGTGCTCTCCTGGGTGCCCTTTTTGGTATAACACAGGTAAGGGGGCCCTTGGTGAGGGAGTCAGCCTGGGGGAGCCAGTGGCAGGGCAGTGTGGGGGTTAGGGCGGGGACTGGGGCAGTGCAGGGAGCTGGCAACAGGATCTGGGGCATGGGGGGGGGGAGTCAGCCCCGATTTTCAGCCTCAGTTTATATGTGGGTTATGAGGTTTTTTGGGTTTCTGGGGTTAATGGTAGTCACCAGTGCTGGAGGTCTGCCTGTCCCATTCTTTGCAGTTTTCCCTAATTAAACCATTTCAGCATGGCTCTCATAGAGGCCAGTTTCAAAGTAGTCCTATATGACTTTTGTTTCTTCCTTCAACCACTTCTTACCAAGAGTCACATTGAAATGTAAAAGACAATAACAGAAAAGGGATGATGAACTTGATCATATAAGTTGTACTATGGAGATACCTATGGAAAATAACTCCGGAAAATAACAGTGGAAATAACTGCATAAAGATATCAAGAACTAATAGATGAGAGAAAATCATCAGTGCCATGATGAACATCAAATTCGAGGCACTGAGTTCAAGAAGGCCCTTCTTCCCCTCAAAAGTCTGTACAGTGGAACTTACAATTCTAAATTATTCTCATGAAGAATGCCCCAAAATATAGGTATCATCTTGCTTAACTGAAAAGCTGTAAGAGATCAAGCCTGAGTAAGCTCTGTGTTATCACAGTGTTAGTCTAGCTAAAATTCATTCTTGATTTTTATGATGCAGTATAATTTCATTCCACATGTAAATGTTCCTTACTTTAAAAGGCTGGGGATTTCTGGTATAGACTGCTTCATGTGGGACAAGCATTTTGAATGCTTCCAAGAAGGAATCTGGCTTTGCCCCTCAAGAGCAGCAAGATGACAAAAGTAACAAACTTGCTTTACACTTCTAGCACTTTCCACCAATCTCAAAGAACTTTCCAAAAAGGTGGGCAAGATGGGAAAGTGGAGGCATAGAGTGGTGAAATGATGCTCTTGATCACCTAACTCGCCAGCACAGCCAGGTCAGAATCAAAGTCTTCTGGTGATACACAGTCCACAGAAGATGCTGCCGCTTAGGCTGTCTGCCAAAGGTAAGGACAGTGCCAGAGACCTCTTCTGAAAAGGCACTGTAAGGAAAATGGCATAAGCCACTATGGACAGAGGGAGAGCCACTAGTTCTAAAGGATGTACTAACCACTGTTCATTTTTAATTAAGCTAAATACTTCCTAACAGGGCCTCACCAACGGACAGTGCTTTATAGATAGCAATGGGAACGCACAAAACTCCAGGAATTTAACAAAACAATAAGTCATATATAACACATTCTAATGTTTAGTACTGCTCATTATCATGGTAACTTTCATATCTGCCGTTAAATGCATCTTAGCCTCACTGAAAGAAAAAACACCATAGACATTGTGAGCAGAAGCACAGACTTTGTGAGCGTTTTTAATCCTTGCATCAGAAAGTTCATTCCCTGTATGTCTTACTCCATTTGTTCCGAATGTCTTCCTAACCTCATGTTTGAGAAAAGTTCAGGTCAGAGTTTTCGTAAGTTATTTACAGCTAAGTAAATGGGGATGGTGGAGTTATGGGGGAGACTGCAGAAAACAGTGCCTCAGATAACTCAGGCAGTATGGTTAGACCCACAGTGGGAGATGAGGGGAAACAGAGTGGAGTTCATCTTTAAAAATAAAGAAGAAGAAGAACAACAAGGGGTGGGGGGAATACTTCACCCCATGTATGTTACAGACAAGAATGGCTATGCTCACAATGTGAAGTGTATGTGGACAGGGAAGACTGCCCTCCTCCCTCACCTCCCTAGTTCTGCATGTAAAGAGCCCTGCTGCTAACAGAGTGAACAAGGGCTGAATCAAATAATTCCTTATGTACTTACCTAATCTGAAATTCATTCAGATCCATACAATGCAGTATGTACAGACCACTTGCATAACTGCTGCTCATCATGGATTCCGTTCTGTGAGCTGCCTTCACTGCTCTGCACCGAAGGGAAATGCATTCCCCTCAACACAGTGCTATGCCACCAGAAGAAATGGTTTTACTAAGTCAACTTCCTGATCAATTGAGCATCTCTTTATTGTCACTCAACTGAACCAGAAAAACTGACCTGATGGCAGCAAGTTTACCCCCGTCAGCGTAGACGTAGCCTAGATCCAGCATAACTGCTCCTTTTACAAAGAGGTTCTGAAACTACGTTTTTCTAATGAAAATCTGGTTTGTGCAATAAATTGACATATCTTGAACTGGCTTAGAAACAAATGGAATTTAATAGCTACAAAGGACCTTTAGAAAAAGGCAAGTTGCAGAAACATGACAAGCATTTCTGATCTGTACAAACTGATAGTTAGTTGAAATGCGGTGTTTGAATTTTCACAAATACTACATTGGGCTTGGGCCTGTGTAGACTCCTCTCAGTTACATATTTTTATTCATTAAAAAAGTTAAGTTCACCCTTCATTGTTGTTGCAAGCTAATCACCCAAATAGTCACCAAACTACTATTCATATCAACCCAGTTCTGACTCAGCAACCAATCAGTTTCAAAACTGATATTTATAATGACAGACTAAGAGTTTTCTCTTGTTCACTTGCAGAACATAAGCTGCTACAGGACTGCATTAATGTCAAGCAGCATTATTCAAGGCAAGCAGAAATATAAAGATTTAGGCTGTATCTTGAACGGGGCAACATAATCCTCTTTTAAATTAATTCAGCAGTTTTAAATCTCTGGTTTTCTTGACTGTGTAATGCCCATCTTCCTTCCTTTGGTTCGCTTATCTAAAATACTGGAGTTCACAACACCAAAAGTTACATGCAATAACTCAAAGATAACCATTCTTACCATGGGAGCACTCTGCTTTCTTATTACACAAAGCAGTTACTTGTAGGAAGCTCAGAGTGCCTGATTAAAACACACCAATTCGTAGTCCTTAAAAAAAACAAAATGAAGTCTACTGTCATGAGTGTTGAAAGGTTTTATTTAGCAGATGAAGCTGCTGGTGGTAAATATAGCTGATTGCTCCAATAGATGAGCACTGAAAGCAAGATTCCCATTTTTCTTCTAGCTCCTCATACAGTTCTCTAGGGTGGGGAGAAGGGCAGCAGCCACAAGAAGATCACTGCCTCTGCCTATAATTTTTCTAGGTGTTGCATATCAGAAAGAAGGAAGGGTTGTTCCACCTGGTAAGCTACAAGCAATCAAGCAATGATAACCAAATAAACTCCAACTCTCTCCATGGACATGAGGAAACTCAGATTTTATATCCTGCACCAAACCAAGCAATCATTCACTACTGGCCTACAAAAATACTGGTACCTGTATGAAAATCATGGTCTCTATCCTTTTGTTACTGATCTAATCATAACAGAGACCCCAAAACTACTGTACGTATCTTCATTTTCCATTTCAGCCACTGTAACAGAATTTTATAACATTCATATTAAAATCTGCTCACAACTTAAATAAAGATCAGTTATTTTGGTGAAGCAAAGGGTTTCTTGCATATGTTATTTTGAAAAGAAACTGTCTAGATATTCTTCAGTCTTCCAACCCCAACTGTTATTTTGGCTTATAGCATCATTTAGCACATTAATTGCACTTTATCTCCAACTGAAAGAAAGTCTTCTCTTTTTGAAACTTTTATAAAAGCTGAGCATTTTAATGATCTGCATGCTAATAAATCTCCAACCGCTAGCACTTGATAGCAGGGAAAGATTGCAAGAGAAAGTCAGCTAGGAGTACAAAATATGTAGAACCCACTTGTTTTGGGATGAGGAAGCGAGTTTCAAAAACCAGCTCATTTTGTTGGAAAAAGGGAAGTTGTGACTGGAATAGATTTGCTGCTGTGAAGGGTAATGACAGACTAAGAAAGCTTTTACTTATCTTTAAAAAATGGCCTATGCAATTATCTATGTTACATTTCCGGAGAAATGGGACACTGTTTGATAATAGAACACAAGCCTAGATTACTAAGAACAGAACTGTTTTCAAATACAATGCTAACACTTGGGTAATGTGGGCATTCTGCTTCAGCCACCAGTGGCTGGATGATTGAACAAATTAAGAAGATCTGCAAGTAGTTACCTACTTGGCACTCATACTAGAGGACATTTGAAAGAAAGAACAAAAAGCAGACTCCAGATGGATGAGCAATTGTTAGAATTTGCTGCATTTCCTTAGAGTGAGGTAGAATTGGCTCTCTAATGTGACAAAACAGTTAAAGAGAATAGAAAACAAAGGAAGGCTGTGAAATCTACAAAGCCCCATCATTACTCCAGCTATTAAGAAACCTTTCACTGGGGATCTGACATCCCTATCAGGCAAAGCTGTTTATGGTATGTTCAGGCCCACTTCAGTAAGAGAAAAGGAGGAAGCATGGCTTACTCTGTGTGATAACAGAAGAACTGTAGCCAACGAAAGTGGAAACAAGAGAATGTAGTGTCCGAACCTGACCTCTGGTTTCCAGCACAGATGCAAGATGTCACAGGAGATCTGTATTACCTTATCAAGCCTACATTTATTAAAGAGAAAAGCTATTAACAAAAAAGTCTTAAATCTTAATCACCAGGTACATTTCTTCTAAAGATGGTTAAGAAGCAGCCTACAGAGTGATTACACTTTACCTATGCTGCTTTAATATTTTTTCCCCTAATGGAAGTCCTAGGCAAGTTAGCATTTTATAATGGAATGTTTCTGCAAGGAAAAAGGGCAAGATAAATGGGATACTATGAAATTAGCTCATAAATCAACACTATAGTCCTAACAGCCTTCTGCAGAAAGGAAAAAAGAAAGACAGATACTTTCAGCATTCTCTGCTAACCTCTGGTATAAGCCGGTCCAAGTGTTCAGCTCTGTTTTCATGAGAGGGATGTGTGGAGAGCCATTCTGGTAATTTACGCTGACCCTGAACAGTCTCTGCTAATTCCATCTGCTGCCAAAATACAGTGCTTGCTCTTACGTCCACACAAGCCTACAAGTAAAAAGGAAATATAACAGTACTGTAATTCTCAGGAGACATTTTAAATTAGAATTCTCCAAAGCCGCATTCCTCACATGAGCATAAACATAAAAACAGTTACCCTAGGTCAGACCAATGGTCCATCTAACCCAGTATCTTGTCTTCCAGTAGTGGCCAATACCAGATGCTTTAGAGGGAATGAACAGAACAGACAATCATCAAGTAACCGGTCTCCTGTTGTCCACTCCCAGCTTCTGGTTAAAACACACTCAAAGCATGGAGTTGTATTCCTAACCATCTTTGCTAATCACCATTGATGGACCTATCCTCTATGAAATTATCTGATTAATTTTTTAGTCCTGTTATAGTTTTGGTCTTCATAACAAGCTCCACAGGTAGGCTGTGCATTGTGTGAAAAAGCACTTTTGTCTGTTTTATACCTGCTGCCCATTAACTTCATTGGGTGACCTTTGGTTATTCTATTACATAGACAAGTAAACACTTCCTTATTCACTTTATCCACACCAGTCATGACCTATATCATATCACCTCTTAGTTGCCTCTTTCCTGAAAAGTTCCAGCCTTTTTAATCACCAAGTTCCTGATAATTATTTGTTGCCCTTCTCTGTACCTTCTCCAATTCTATCATCTTTTCTGAGATGAGGTGATCAGAACTGCATGCAGTTTGCAAGGTATAGGCATAACAGGGATTTATATAGAAGCGTTGTATTTTCTGTCTTATCTATCTTTTTCCTAATGATCCTAAACATTGTTAGCTTTTTTAAATGTTGCTGCACATTGAGCAAGTGTTTTCAAAGAACTATTCACAATGGCTCTAAGCTCTTTCCTGAGTCATAACAGCTAATTCAGTACACTATAGTGTTCCTAAGGACTTTCCATGCAGTTTGTAGGAATTTCACTTTTGGGGCTGTGCCTTTTAATTTCCATGGCACTAGCTTCCTCTTTTTTGTGTCATTCCCCTTTCTCAAGTTTAATAAGACCATGGTGGTCTTCTTTGGTATCTTCCCAAAAGGATGTTAAATTTAGGTTTATTATTGTTAGGATAAGCAAGCAAGCCAGGCCTCGTGAGCACAGAGGATGTCTGGGTAGGCAGTATGCAGGCTGTCTGCTGTGACATACACACACACTCCGTTCCATGCATGTCTCAGGTCATATACACCTATCCAACCCCCTCCCTCCCTTGCCTTATATGGAAGCTAGTATTTCCTAACCTGTAAAGACCACCACCACCCTGACCCTCTTCCCATATATGGAGTTGTTTTTTTCCCAAAGTGTTAGAAAAACTAGTTTAAACCAGTAAACAAGCTACCTGTGTATATAAGGAATTGCCATACTACTTCCATCTTTGAAGCTGATACTGTTTTGTTCAGTGTTCCCAATACTGGTACTGTAAATAAACCTCTTCAGTGTTGTCTGTATTGCCTGATCCTTCTTGGAGGGACCTTTCCAGACTTACATTATGAATGCTTTTACTGAGTGGTTCTGCTAGATTCACCTCTTTGACAGCATCCTGTGTTCCATTTACAAGTAAATCAATAACTACCTTCCTCTTATGAGTTCAAGAACAACCTGCTCCAAGAAACAGTCATTTATGGTCAAAAACTTTATTTATGCATCTCAGCCAGAGACGACATGAACCCAGTCAACATGAGGGTAGCTGAAATCTCCTATTGTTGAAGTTTCTACTTCTATAGCCTCTCTAATCCCCCCAAAAATTCAGAATCACCATCCTGGTCAGATGGTAGGTAGTCTATCACGCTACTCTTACGATCTTACTCTTACGAAAATAAAGTGATCAGGAACAGTCAGCATGGATTTACCAAGGAAAAATCATGTCTGACCAATCTCATTTCCTTCTATGAGCAGATGACTGGTTTTCTGGATGCAGGAAGAACCGTTGATGTGCTATACCTTGATTTTAGTAAGGCTTTTGATACAGTTTCCCACAGCATTCTCATTGGCAAATTAAGGAAGTATGGGTTGGATAGGTGGACTATAAGGTGGATAGAAAACTGGCTAGATCAACGGTTTCAGTGTGTAGGAATCAATGGTTCCATGTCTAGCTGGCAACCAGTCACGAGTGGTGTGCCCCAGGGGTCGGTCCTGGGGCCGGTTCTGTTCAACATTTTCATCAATGATCTGGATGATGGAATAGACTGCATTCTCAGTAAGTTTGCGGATGACACCAAGCTGGGGGGAACAGCAGACACGTTGGAGGGCAAGGACAGGATTCAGGAAGACCTAGATAAATTGGAACAGTGGGCCAATAGAAATCTTATGAAGTTCAATAAGGACAAGTGTAAAATCCTGCATGTGGGACGGAAAAACCCCATGCACTGCTACAGGCTGCGAAACATTCAGTTAAGTAGCAGCA
This sequence comes from Podocnemis expansa, assembly GCA_007922195.1. Taxonomy (NCBI): domain Eukaryota; kingdom Metazoa; phylum Chordata; order Testudines; family Podocnemididae; genus Podocnemis; species Podocnemis expansa. The sequence goes on from ML682035.1 coordinate 14,244,059, forward strand.
GTGTAGAAAAGGACCTGGGGGTCATGGTGGATGGGAAGCTAGATATGAGTCAGCAGTGTGCTCTTGCTGCCAAAAAGGCCAATGACATACTGGGCTGCATCAAAAGAAGTATTACCAGCAGATCAAGGGATGTGATCATTCCCCTCTATTTTGCACTGGTGAGGCCACATCTAGAATATTGTGTTCAGTTTTGGGCTCCCCACTACAAAAAGGACAGGGACATGCTAGAGAAAGTTCAGAGGAGGGCAACCAAAATGATTAAAGGGCTGGAGCACAAGCCCTATGAGGAAAGACTGAAAGCATTAGGCTTATTTAGTCTGCAGAAGAGAAGATTGAGGGGGGATTTGATAGCAACCTTCAACTACTTGAAGGGATGCTACAAGGAAGATGGAGCTCGACTGTTCTCAGTGGTAACAGAGGACAGAATAAGGAGCAATGGTCTCAAGTTGCAGTTAGGGAGGTCGAGGCTGGATATTAGAAAAACCTTTTTTACTAGACGAGTGGTGAAGCCTTGGAATGAGCTGCCAAGGGAGGTGGTGGAGTCTCCATCTCTGGAGGTGTTTAAGGCCCAGCTGGACAAAACCATGACTGGGATGGTTTAGTGGGAGTGGTCCTGCCTCTGGCAGGGGGTTGGACTAGATGACCTATGAGGTCCCTTCCTACCCTAGGATTCTATGATCTTACAATTCATGAATTTCTATCCACACAAAGTCTATAAAGTTATGTATGGTACATGGACTAGTCTCACTAGAGCAAGTATTCAAGGAAAAAATTAAAAGTTTTAACCACTTCATTAGAGTCAGAAAAAGTACAGTTGTGAATAGCAGGTCATGTCAGCCCTGAGGCTAGCTACAAAATGTGTCAGAGAAAAGAGCCTTTCGGCACTTCAAGGATACAGTGGGGCCCCATACTTACAGAATTATGCCTGAATTAGAGCACACGAGAGGGGTACTAAGCCATAATATCTAATGTTTAGCTATGCAGAGAAACAGTTGATCAAAAACCAAAAAGTTATTCAATGTTTATTTTATTTTAATTTACCATGAACACTGACTTTTTTATACTAGGCATATCATCTCAGAAGAACAAATAAATCAGCCCCCACAGATTTATACCCATTTACAATGAAAACCACGATTTCTCTTCACAGAATTAAAACCATGAGGTTGCTTTTTTCCCCTCTATACATGTGAAAGCTGTAAACACCAGAATCTTTTTTTGGAGAAAGCTGAGAGACAGGGGTGAATTTCTGAAGAGGAGGAAAAATTAAAAGAAGGTATAATGCCCAATTTTCTGGCCTTCCACTCCAAGGACCTTCTGTGATGTTAGTCCTAGTGCTGCAGCAACAAGAACGACTCTGGAGTCCAGGTAACCTGTCGTATCAAACACGTGCTAATTTTTTTTTTTTTTTTTTTTAAATTACCCACCCTACAAAAACAGCATCCAAAAAGTATGTCACTGATGAGGTACAGAAGAAGAGATCATCAACCAAAGAAGTAAAAATCCAACTACCAGATCTTTCACAGCAACCTAAATGGCTCCTTGAATAGTTTATCATATAAGGGGCTGAAGTTTGCCTTGCATTATTAGAGGGCCAATTTAAAATGTCTCACTAAGCAGAGCCATTGCGCATCAATAGTATAATTCATCATATACTCGGAAATACAGCAAACAGTACAAGTGACAGCAGAGTAAATTTTCATGCTTTAGAGAAAGATGAATGCTATAGCCTATGGGAAATGAAGGGATTATTTTTCCTGTAAACTTGGGAATAATTTTTTTGTTCTTATAACAACAGTATGAGAAACAGACGTGAAAGCAAGTATTAGCGATGGCAAGAAACGATGCTGTAAATGAAACAGGCAGCATGTGTGCACATGTGTAAGACAGATAACAATTATGTTAGTGAAACGAATGCCATCTGGTTTAAGCACCTGACCTTGGGAATACTTTATACAGCAGTATGACACAATGAAGGAACTGTAGTAACAGTTGCAATATAGAAGGGATAGAAACATAGTTATAAAAATTGCTCCATAAAAAGCTGAACTAAAAATGTATTATTTATGTTCTAGTACCACGATGCCTACAAACTCTAAGCAAAATAAAAAGACTGATGAAAAATCTTGAATTTAAGTCTTAGGCCTTAGCACCTAGCAAATCTCGAGCACACCCAAACTATAAATTTGTTCATGTGACTTGGACTGTAAATATAACAGATAATAGAAAATCATATATGAACATGGCTGTACACAGGGTTGGTCCTCAAACTAAAGTGACAATTGTCTTAGCTAGCTAAATATTTGCAGTAAAACCCAGAATTAAAGTTATTTCCTACAGTAACTCTGCAGATACGTCAGCAGCCTTATTTATTTTAGGTTAGGGGATTTTCACTTTCTCTATCCAGGACCTCCAAAGCAGTGAAAGGACAATAGATTGCAATCACGGCAAGAAACCATCTTGTGAAGAGTGACAGCTGACGAGTTTTTTGAGTGGATGGTATTTATGAAAGTTTTGAGATTTTGGCCAGCAAAACAAAGGCAGATTGCCTCAGCTAATCCTGCCTCTCCCCCCACCCCTATGCTGTTCACTATGTCAGGGAAACACTGAGCAGAGAACAGTTTCTAATGGCCCACCACCATCCATTAGGTAGCATAAACTAAAGTTACATACAGCTGGATAACAAGAAACCTCATTTCCGTTTATGGATATGGAGTGGGAATTTAGAACGTGCAGATCTGACCCTTAACCAGGGGGTGAGGCTACTCAAGGAGATCCATAGGTTGTCTTAGTGATGGGCAGTGCAGGCAGCTACCTAGGGCCCCCCATCACTGCCACTTTAAGTATCCCACCTGCTTGCACATTCCACATGTGCAGCAGCCAGGGGAGCAGCAGAGAGCCAGAGTGGACAGCAGTCGGGTAGTAGAGAGCCAAGGGGGGGTGGGGCTGGGGGGATTGCAGGGGAGGCCACAGGGGGAAGGGAGAGTGGCAGGTGGGCTGCAGGGGCAGGAGGAGCAGCAGAGAGGCCAATGGAAGGGTGTGGGAGGCCACAGGGTAGGAAGTGGCAGCCAGAGGGTAGCTGGTAGGCCTCAGTGAGGCCAGGAGCAAGGGGACAAAAGTCAAGGATGGGGCCCCACATATGGCATGGGAGGCCCCCTTCTTGACTTTTGCCCCAGGCCCCAGAATCTCTAAGATCACCCCTGGGAAGAACCAGAGGTTAAAAAGGCCACTCCTAAGCAACAGAGGAGTTAGTGAATAGGTGCAGCTAACAAGGAAGTTTTGTGAAAGAGTTCTCCAGGTACAGAAGTGACTACGTGACCCTTGGGGCAAGTTTGTTGGCTGTAGTGTGTTTGTGGTGTGCTTGCTGCTTGACTGAAGCATATCACATGGTCTGTCTGTTTGGGGCACAGACTGCAGATTCTAGTGGCCTGCTAGGCAATGCTCAGGGCTTCTTAATGAGGCTGTGATCCCCAAACCATTTAACGCCCATCAATCATTTACCCCACTGTAGGGATACTCAGAGAGAATCAAGGTTTAACATGCTCACTCCTAAGTGACCAGAGGAGCTAGTGACCAGGGGCAGCTAACTGGGGAGTTTTGCAAGGGAATCTAAGACATGGAGTTGGAGTGCAGAAACACTTCATTAACATTCTCTAACCTAAAAATGATCCACTGCTGGGGGCAGGAAAGAAAAAAAAAATCAATAAAAGGAAGAGCAGCAGGAATAAAAAGAGAATGCAGGCAAAAATCAAGCAACAAAGGGGGCACCATCCTGTTTACTGCAGTACGTGTAACATGTATGATTACCTGGCATATGGATGGGCAGCAGGTGGATGCATTCGGTGCAAGGAGCTTGTGGCCCTCAGAGACTGTATAAGGGCTCTGGAGGCCAGGGCTGCTCAACTGGAAGAGCCAAGGCAGCCAGTGCAGTACACAGACGAGACTTTTCAAGAAGCAGAACAGTCCCACCCCAGCCTGACAGCCTCTGTACTGCTGAGGAGGATGAAAGCTCAAGGAAGGAAGAACATCAAACTGGAGCAGAGGGAAATGATCCCGTACTTGGGTTCTTCCCTCCAGATAACGTCATAATATCCTGTTGCACTGAAGACACCTCTCCAGGAAGGAACTCCACGTATTAAGAAAAGACAGGTAATAGTAATGGGGGTCTTCATCTCAGAAACATAGGTACCTGTATTTGTGATAACCAAAAGAACTGCACGGCAACTTGCTTGCTGAGTTTGAAAGCTGCAGCTCTCTCAAGATATCTACAGATTGATGTGGTATGTGCAGGAGCAGCTGATGGTCATGATACATGAAGGTACCAGTGACAGAGGAAGAGACAAGAGAGGTCTTGGAGGCCAAATTTAAGCTTCTAGGCAACAGATTCAAGCCCAGGGCCTCCATGGTAGCAGTCTCTGAAATGTTTCCAGTTCCACACGCAGGGCCAGTTAGACAGGCAGAACTGTGAGGTCTCAATGCCTGGATGAGATGATGGTGTAGGGTGAAGAGGTTTAGGTTTATTAGGAAGTGGGAACCTTTGGGAAAAGGGACAGCCTGTAATGGAACAAGGACTCCACGTAAACCAAAGTGAAATCAGTCTGCTAGCAAGTGAAATAAAAAAGGCTGTAGAGACATTTTTCAACTATGGGCAAAGCCCACAGATGTGGAGGAGCACATGGTTCAAACAGAGACACCCCGTAAGGGAGGATCTATTAACAGAGATTCTGTATATCCTACTAAGGAAAAGAGGACGGAAGAGGATAAAATATGGGTAGGATCTGATGAAAAATAATCAAATGAAAAGTCACATTCAATTACATCACATAAGGGCAGAAAGATAAAAATAAATAATTTTAAGTGCTTACATAAAAAGGTTAGAAGACTAAATATTAAGGTAAATGAACTTGAGTGCCTCATATTAAATGTGGATATTGATATAATAGGCATCATAGAAATTTGGTGGAATGAGGATAATCAATGGGACACAGTAATACTGGGGTACAATATATGTCACAAGGATGGAATAAGGTCACACTGGTGGGGGAGTAGCACTTTATGTAAAAGAAAGCATAGAGTAAAACAAAATAAAAATCTTAAATGAATGAAACTATGCCACAGAATGTCTATGGATAGTAAGTCCATGCTTGAATAATAAGAATATGGCAGAGGGATATACTACCAATCACCTGATTAGGATGGTAAGAGTGACTATGAAATGATCAGCGAGATTGAGAGGCAATGAAAAACTCAAAATGGAGATTTCAACTGTCCACATATTCACTGGGTGCCTGTCACCTAAGATGGCATGCAGAAGTGAAGTTTCTAGACACCTGAAATCAGGGTTCTCCAACTCAAACCACCAGGAGGGCCACATGAGGACTAGTACATTAACCTGAGGGCCACACCACTGAAACCTTTTCAGACAACGATATTACAAATATCAGTAATATTAGTGTCATTGTGGGCCGCAGGAAATAACTTTACGGGCCACAAGTTTGAGACCCCTGCCTTAAGTGACTGTTTCTTCGAGCAACTAGCCCTGGAAACCACAAACAGAGAGGCAATTCGTGTTTTAGTTGTCAGTGAAGCACAGGATCTGATATGAGAGGTGAATATAGCTGAATCACTTGTAATAGTGACCAAAACATAATACAATTTAATAACACTAGAGGTCTATGGGCGATATCAAAGCAGCCCACCAAGGTAACATTTAATTCAGAAAGGGGAACTACACAAAAATGAGTACGTTAACTCAACAGAAATTAAAAGGTAAAGCACCAGAGTATGGTGGTACTTTTCAAGAACAACAAATTTATTTATTGCATGAGCACTCAAGAAAAATATGGCTACTGTGGAGGAATTAAACAAATTCTTTGCACTGGACTTCACGACTGAGGAAATGAGGGAGATTCTCAAACCTGAGCCATTCTTTTTAGGTGACAAATCTAAGGAACTGTTCCAGACTGAGGTGTTATTAGAGTGATTTTGGAATAAACTGATAAATTTAACAATAAAAAGTCACCAGGACTAGGTGGTATCCATCCAAAAGTTCTGAAGGAACTCAAATGTGAAAGTGCAGAACTACTAACTGTGGCTTAAATCGCCCAATTCAAATTCTGTACCAGATGACTGGAGGATAGCTAACATGATGCCAGTTTTTAAAAAAGGTTCCTGATGGTAAATCTAACCTCAGTACCAGACAAATTGATTGAAACTATAGTAAAGAACACAATTACCAGACAAATAGAGGAAAACAAATTTGTTAGGGATGAGTCATGGGATAAGAGGTAAGGTCCTTTCCTGGATCAGTTACCCAACAAAATATAGAACACAAAGGACAGAAATAAATGGTCAGTTTTTAGAATGGACAGAGGTAAATAGTGGTATCCCCCAGGGGTCTGTATTGGGACCAGTACTGCTTAATGTTCATAAATGATCCAGAAAATGGTGAACGGTGATGTGGCAAAATTTGCAGAAGATACAAAATTACCCAAGTTCCAGAAGGGCAGCTGTGTTAGTCTACTTCAGCGAAACAAACAAGGAATGCTGTGGTACTTTTAACGACTAACAAATCTATCACATGAGCTTTCCTGAGAGAAAATACCACTTCAAAGCATCTGACAAAGTGGGATTTTCTCCCACAAAAGCTCATGCAATAAATAAATGTTAGTCTTTAACGTGCTGCAGGACTCCTTGTTTGTTCTGAAATTACTCAAGGCAGTTAAGTCCAAAGCAGACAGTGAAGAGTTACAAAGGGATCTCACAAACCGTGTGGCTGGACAACAAAATGGAAAATGAAATTCAATGTTGATAAACACAAAATAATAATCACTGGAAAACATAATCCTAACTACACATATAAAACAATGGGGTCTATATTAGCTGTTACCATTCAAGAAAGAGGTCTTGGAGTCATTGCAGATGGGTCTCTGAAAATATCCAATGTGCAGAATCACTCAAAACAGCCAATCATTAGGAAAGAGACAGTAAGACAGAAAATATTGTATTGCCTCTTTAAAAAGCCATGGTACACCCCCATCTTGTATACTGCATGCAAAACCAGTTACCCAATCACAAAAATGATACATTAAAATTGGAAAAGATACAGGAAAGGGCAATTGAAGTGATTAGGGATATGGAAAAACTTGCAGATGAGGAGAGATTAATAAGAATGGGACTTTTCAGCTTGGAAAAGAAATGACTAAGGGGGCCAGGAAAGAGGTCCATAAAATCATAACTGGTGCAGAAAAAAGGAAATGTTATTTATTCCTTCTCATGATGCAAGAGCCAAGGATCATCAAATGAAATTAATAGGCAGCAGGTTTAAAACAAACAAAAGAAGGTTTTCATGATACAATGTGCAGTCAATGAGGAACTCCTTGACAAAGGATGCTGCAGTGGCTGAGACTGTAACGTTGTTTAAAAAGGAATTCGATAAGTTCATAGAAGCTAATTCATCAATTGCCATAAGCCAAGATGGGCAAGGATTGCTATTTGCCAGCAACTGGAAATGGCTGAAGGGATGAATCACTTGATTACCTGTTCTAGTCATTCCTTCGGTAGTACCTAGCTAGCATAAGTCACTGTCGGAAGACAGGATACTGGGGCACATGGACCACTGATCTTAACCGGTATGGTTGTGCTTATGCTCTTCTGAGATATTGAGCAGTAAGTATCACTTATACAAGACTGAATCCTATACCATACTCTATATACGTGCCGGGGGGGGGGGGACCACACTCGTGAAAAAGAGAACAGCTGTATATCTTTGGTTTTGTATGTTTTTTTTAAATAAAAGTTTACAATGAACTGCTGGAAGATTTGGAATATTAATATTTTTGTTAGAGATGGCTTGGTGGTCAGAATACAGGTGAGCGATATGTGCTACAAGGAGACAAACTAATTAAAGAACAGTTCTCTGGAAAGCAATCGCGTGTATGGTATTAGAAGTGCTTATGTCTAATATTTCTGGTATCTTTGAAAGTAAGATGCAATAGCAAGCATCTTTCAAACATTTAGAGAGGGGGAAAATTGACACATAGAGCAGGCCTTGACAAACCTGATGGACACCCAGTGGTCAGGCTGAACACCTGGATGCCCCATAGGTATCCAGCAGAGATGGAGCCCACCCCCACCCCCCACCCCCATAAAGCTGCCACAGGACCTTTCAGCAGCAAGCCCCTTCCTTGCCGCCAACAAAAAGCTACTGCTAGCAACTCTTTAGGTGGCATGGGGGAAAGAGGAAGAAACAGCAGTGCTCTTCCTCTCCAGAGCCACCGTCTCTCCCCCATGGCTACACTCCCCAGTGCCACCGAAAGAACCCCTGGCAGCAGCTTTTTTTGGTGGCTGTGGAGGGAAGTTCTTCAGCATGCTCGCCACCAAAAGAACCTGCTCCCCCACCACTGAAAAAAAAAAGCCACCTCTAGCAGCTCTTTCAGCAGTGCTAGGGAAGGGTGGGAAAGAGGGAGAGATGACAGTGCTGGAGAGAGAAAACACTGCCATCCCTCCCTCTTCCCATCCATGCCACCAAAAGAACTGCCAGCAGAGGCTTTTCTCTTTGGCGGGGGGTGGAACCCTTGCGCACTCTGCACATGAGAGGAGACCTCTTTGCACTGGCACTCATAAGCGCCAGGGGCAAAATCCTAGGTGCCATTGCAACCTGGCACCTAGGATATGCCAAGGCCTGACACAGAAGTTATGTAACATGCCCAAAACAGCACAGCAGCTATGTGGTTGTCATGACTAGAACTGAATCTGAATCCAACCCCACAGATAAACCACAAATAAAAGTGTAATTTTAATTCTATGAAATAAGCCCAGTATGTTTACCTGGACCTTTTATTCTATAATTCTCATTGCAAAAAGCAGAATTCTCTTACTAACTTGTATTGGCACTAGATGGTGCTGTTCACACAGTTATTCAGCTCAGCTCCAAAAACACTGTAATTTGATAGATAAAGCCAACAGGTCTCACTTAATTTGATTAATTTATTAGCTAAATCACTACGGATAAAAGGTTGAATTGGTAGAGAGATTATGAAGTAAGACACTATGAGCTCTTTACAACATAGCATTAATATCTCATGTATAAAAGGAGTCACATCATTTAAATTCCATCCAGGAGTGTGAATCCCATCTCTTGCACACATGAAGCAGCTGATATATGAAAAGCGATTCACAAATATACTGGCACAACTGGATCAACATGATTATGCTTATCTTAAATCTTGAAACCAAATAAAAAACTAACTGGTCTGAATTTTAAGTTCTAATGCATTATATACTTCATAATCTCTAGCTATCAATCACAATATGGAAAAATTTAGCCACTTGCTTACTGACAGCATCTAACTAAAGTGCACAAAGCAATCTTCAATAATTCTTGTAACAGGCAGAAACTAAGCAAAATACATCAAGGACTTAGTTTGCAATCTCCATTGCCAGATACATTTCCATTCACTTCTTGCCTATCGCGGGGACCCTCTTTTTGTTCAACAAGGCAAAGCTAAAGTCACCTTTTCTGTTATTACCACTAAATCCTGTGGAAAGTGCTATGTGTAATGAGTGCCACATAGTTTTATGGATTCAGATTTTACTATACCTTTAGCCAAAATGTTCTTTTGTTCCTGAGCTGTTCCCCTAACTTGACTAAAATTTTGGGGATTCCTAGACTGCAAAATTTAAGTTTACCTGCGCATAAATTGTCATTTGTAAGTAATTTATTCCAGTAATAAATTAAACAGAAGAACTATGAGGCTAGTAAAAGTCAATTTTAGTTACCTTGGCAGCAAACTGAAGTCCAACTTTGTCAGCTTCAGCTTCCAGTGTCCTGTTATACGGCCTATCAAATACAAACTGAAAGAGAAACATGTCAAAACCTTAATCATAACTCTTGGTTTCATCAATTTGCTCAATAACATTTTTGTATATTTTTCTAACTTGCTCATAAGAAAAGCTGGATAAAATTCATCATTACATTAATTACCTATATGACAAGTGTACGATTTTAATTCTTGTTTAACATAGGATTTTCTTCTTATCAGACTCATAATCCATATATTCACCTGAGAAATCTGCATATACATTCCTCAAAGAAAAAGGGTGAATGCACTTCTGACCTGCTGATCTCAGAGCATTTTACAAGCAGTTTAAGGGAATTGTTAATTTTAGGCTAATCAATTTTAAAAAGAGAACTAAAGGCAATTCAGGTAGTAGCCATGCATGTGAGGCCCTTCCAACCACCCCACCAATTTTGTAGTTTTACAATTATGTCTATGTAAGCGTGTTTTATCTCCCATGTGGCTGTGTGGAAGAGCTAAACAAATAGAGGAAACAAACTGATTATGCATAAGTAAGAAAAAACTTCTCTTTCATTTTTAAGTTAGTCAGTTTAGGTTTTGCTTTTAACTGTAGTAGGTAAAAATTTCAGGGTGAGTGGGATTTTTTAAGTTGACTGTGTCTTTAAGCATCACGTGACCTACCTGATCTCAAATCCATATGGCATGGTAAACAAGACAGTCCACAGCATCTAACAAAACCCTAAACCATAAGAGATCACGCCGCCTTCATGATTACACTCCCAACAGAGGAAATAAACATATATTGAGAAATCTGAGAGATGAAGATACTAATTAGGCTTGCTCCCACTCAATTAACCCTCGTGATGTAAATGATATTGCATAAAAAGGCACACACTGTTTTGCCACATAAAGATCTAGTTGTACAACCTCCAATCTTATAGCATATGCATCTTATGAAGATTCAGGTAGTCATGTGCTGGTAAAACACGTTACAGTAAAGAATTACATGCCCTGTTGAAGCAGATTGTTGTACTCAGTGATCTTTGCTACTGCTCTGTAGGCTTGATGTCATCACTCTCTGGGCTGAGTATCAACTGGGAAATTCCCACTGGAGAGAGAGAGCATATATGGTTGTTGTATGTTTCTTCTAGCAGCTCCTTCAGTAGTAGAGTAAGAGCTGGAACACTGTTGGAATTAGTAAATAAGTGTTGTAACTACCAGAAGAGAACAGCATCAAGGAAGTGAGCCTGGCAGCTTGTACACCACAAAGAAACCTAGTCACTAGTTCTTTTAGTGAAGCAGCATTGATAAACTTGTTTTATTCAGCAACACTAAGTAAGATGAACAGGATAACTAATTTTTTTCTGCAACTTTACAGAAATGTAAACTGGCAGGCATCCTTTGATTATTTTTAGAATATCTGCATGTCTCCTACAACATCCTACCTGTAAAAAACTTTTAAACAATAGGATAAGGGTCTGATACATAAATTGCCATTTTTTGTGAAGGCTTCTGGGAAACATAATACAAAGCAACGCAAGCTGATCCTCTCTAAGTAAATCGAAGCAAACTCCCTGTTTCACAATGAAAAAGAGGCCAGTTTAATCCCAAAGCAGAAGTCTTTCTTATTGAGTTCTTGATAGTGCAATGATAGATAACACAGAAAACTTGAGAGAAAAAGGTACAGGGAACATATATACCTATTTCATTTTCCCAGGTCCAGGGAAATGCACATAATCATTAACCCGGGAGCAGAGTCTTATAGGTGTGGTCTTTCACATCTCTCTGAATCACCATTAAGAGAGGGAGGATAATAAGTTAGATGGATCAACTATATGTGCCATTATGACACTCCCAGTTTCTATTTTGTGCCCTAGGAATGGGCAAGATTACTCGTGGCACTCAGAGTAAAGTTCTACACCAGCAAGCAACAGCAGGCAATTTTTCATCTATTCATCATGGTCATGTGTTTTTTTTTTTTGTGATTTTACTGCAACTTTTAGTCCAGGGCTTCTAAGTAACAAGGTTATATTGCAGCTCAACAACAACAACAAAAAAAGCTATAGAATTTTGAGAGATGGACAATTTGATTATTTCTTACCTAAAAAGCATGTGGTAGAAGGGGAAAGGGTACTGAAAATTAGCTTAATCACTTACAGAAACTTTAATGGTACTGATCTCCCATTGACAAATTATTTGTTTGGCTTTGTTTTGTAAAAAACTTGTAGACAGATTGGAATGAAAGATAAGATCTGACAACTCTCTCCCACCAAACTGAAAAATTAGACACAGACTGAGGACCAGACCATGTGATTTACAGACAGACAATGGCTGTGTCTGCTAAAAAAAGAAGTCCTATATACTTAGAAAATCCCCACACCTCTCAGATTGCTCAGGAAATACAAACCACATGTGGTGGGTATGAGAGCAGGGAGAGAAGCAGAGAAGGAAAAGTGTTCTGTTTCAACATACTAATACAGTCATGTGAGGTAAGGTCCAGATTATCTTAACTTTTCTGCTCTATTCTGAGCAATCCCTTAAACAAATATCAATTAGAAAAATTTCTTCCATAAAGGTAAACAAAATCTGTGCCTATCTGCTGTATAAAGAAGGCAAAGGGAAAAGAATAAGCTGGAAGAATGAGGGAAGTTGCTTGGGACAGCAGCTGGGAAGGTAGGTAAGAAGAACTCATAATGCAGCTTAAACTAGTCAGGCAAAGTGGCTAGACAGAATAACTCCCACAAGGAGGCAGGGGCACTGCCATGGACAACAAGGATAGGCCAAGTTGCTAATATCTGGAAAAACATAAGGAGGAAAGTAGAGAAAATAGAGAGATGCACACTCGAGGGTGGGTGGGGAAAAAACCTCTCTAGTACTGGTAAGTATGACAGCTAGATGCTGAGTGACAGCAGAAGGATTTAGCAAGTATATGACTGACCCCATGATGTAAAATTTTCTTTTAACAAACTTCCCTTTAACAAACCCCTTTCTCCCTTACCCAATTTCTTTCAAAGTAGCCTTAGACTGTCAAATAAAGTTGTGCAGTTTGCTTTCACGTCAGTTGATTCTCTCTCCATATTCCATGTAAAGTAAATTTTACTTAAGCCAAGAATCAGAATTTGACACTGGTTGGGGCTATGGCTAGAGTAAGAGATCCCTTACTACAAAAGGACAAGGACAAGTCATGGAAACCTAAGAAATTGGCCTTGGGCAGAAGGTTAGGACAAAAAACTACTGATGTAGGCATCTGAGTATAAATTCGATTTATATTCTTGAACTAAGGCATAATTCCATCCTACAAGGTCAGGTCACAATACCAGTTGCAGTTACCCTAAAATGCAAGAAAATCCTTTAAGAGCAAGAAGGAAATCTGAGAGACTGACAAGGAGCTGGGTCTTGGAGTTCAAACAATGGGCTTTTGGCAGAGCTCAAACACAACAGCTAAGCATTTCTCAAATGTTGATCTTTAGATCACTTGCTTCTACAAACATTCAGCACCTGTTAAAATAATTTAAGTTCAAAGTCACTACCTACTCATTAGCCAGGGAACTATCACAGTACAGACTGGCTATATTTGTTCTCATGTTTTGAATAACCGTTGGGTAACAGAAAATGAATCACAGGCAATATAAGAGTCTTTATTCCAACTCTGATAAAAATGTTATGATTTATGCAAAGTTCCCACACAATGCTTTACAAAAGAAGTAGTTAACTAACTGTGCAGATGTACTCAGCCAATTAGATATCAGGTGGAATGTGGCACCATACAAACTCCAAATTTTATTTTATTAACGCATGTTGGAGGGACAATGTACGCATCACTTGGTTCTTTATAGCTGGCTTTAAAAAAAGGATTAAGACCCAGAATTTTGTTAAATTAAGTCAGTTTCTCACCAGTAATAACAACCATTTGTAAACACCTGCATTTCACACAGTTCTTTCTGACAAACTAAACAGCTGTACAAGGCAAAAACAGTAGTTCAAATGTCAATTATTTTGAAATGGTGAACTAAGATTAAAGGGTATGTTAAAATGAGAGGTTCTAATTCACAAATGCTAAGAAGCTGTAGGATATTAATTCTGCAGGCTGACCCTCTGCTATGTAATTTAGAATTGGGCTTTCCCCAGCCTAAAAACTATAAATTCTTTACTATTTGAAATATTACAAGAGCCAAGTCTCAAAACAGCATCAGATGAATCAAAAATGTTAGAAATTTCTAAAAATATATCTCCCACAAATAACCTAAATCCTAATTGTACAGTTATAACTCTTAGCACCCTCCACCCACACACAACAGTGGGTGGCACAGCAACCCTCCAACACTACAAACGCAATGTTTTCCAAATGACCAAGAAGTGACAATTTACCTGAATAACAATAGGTATATTAAGCTGCATTTACAGTGAAAGCATCAGTGGGTTACATACTGAACCAGATGTTAAATAAATTTAGCAAGTACCACAATGCCACGGCCTTTGTCTTACCTCCTGCAATTTACTCTGGATCCACTGGCCTATAACTGCCAGACTATCTCGAGGACAGACTGCCCAAATCATAGTGAGTAAGATAAGTGAAAGGAAGTCCAAGAAATGTACCAGACTGGCTTTCTCTGTCTGAAAACAAACAAAGTGAAGTTTTCAATCATTTACCCTCTAAACTCACTTCCAGGCAATATTTCTGAATTTGAGACAGACAGTTCTTTTCTAACTTTAGTGCATATGCACCCTGCCACAGGGTGGGATAATCTTTTAAGAAAAGAAGACTTAACCCCCACTCAAATAGTTATCTGTCTCCTAAAAGAGGGGTTTGAGGCCAGAGATCAGGTGAGAGTTTGGAGACAACCTTGTTCTCAGATAAAAGGCCAACAAGCAACACAGTTAGAGGCAGAGACTTGCCAAGAGCAGGTAAGGATCTGAAGGAAACCCAATGACAGGAACAAGGACTGAGAAACATATTCTCTGTACCAGCCTGGCTGGAGATACCAAATGTATGGTCAAGAGCAGAATCCATACACAGAAGAGGCTTTACAAGGATGCAGGTAGCCAGACCCGGCTTTTTTGTTTTGATGTTTGTTAGACTAGTGAACAGAGCCGTAATGCCAGTTTTTGCTGCCCGGGGCGCATTCCAATCAGAACACACCCCTTGCCATTAACAGCACTTAGAGCCAGCACCGCGAAAGCTGCTCTTTAATAGATCGGCTCTATTGAGCTGCTCCGCACCACCTGGGGCTTTGCCTCATTGGCCCCGCCATAGTCACGGCTCTGCTGGTGACATCTCTGAATAAAAGACTGAATTCTGCTGCTGTTGGGAGCTTTATTTGATATAGTGGCCAGTGACTTGTCCACAAGGTTACAGGCCTTCATCATCCTATGAGCACTTCCCAGTCTTTAGCATATTTATCCACACAACACTTCCGTGAGGTAGGGAAGAGGTATCTCTGTTTTACAAATGAGAACAGAGGAAGAGAGTGACAGTCATTTGCCCAAGTTCACACAGGGATTCTGTAGCTGAGGAGGGACATGAATTCAGATCTACCAAGATGCAGGCTAGTGACCTACCAAGTAGACCATACTTTCTTCCCAAATTCCGTCAATCTTGCCAATTTCAATTTTTCCTGCAACTGTTACAATTTAAATCTATTTTAATAGTTAGCACGCTTGTGGCTGCAAATTTAGAAAGATGGAGATCTCACTTCTCTGTTCTCCTTTTCAGAGGCGGAATGTTGTCAAAAAGGGATAATTCAGCATAACTTCTCTCTCCCAAGTAATAGCCCCGAAGGAATACGGCAATCCCTTATTACATTTATTCCTCAAATACATTAATCACAGTTATGTGTTATATAACAATACATAACTAAATATAGTTGCATCTGACAAAATGGGTTGCAGCCCACGAAAGCTTATGATCAAAGAAATTTGTTAGTCTTTAAGGTGCCACAGGTTGTTTTTGCTATATACAGACTAACACATCTACCCCCACAGCTTTATAGCAGTTTTCCATTAAATGAACCAGCACTAGTACAACTACTAGTCATTAATAAGTTTTCCAGGTGCATTAAGCAATTTTCCTGTTTGTTATCATATGCAAATCAGTTGGGGGGAGTCAATTCTTTTCTTTGCTTAATGAATAGTCTCTAGAAGCAAAATTTAGCACATGGTCACTCTGTGAACTGCTAACTACTGGTTATTCACTCCAAGAAACTGGTTACCTAAGTCACATAATATCTCATGTTCTGATTGGATTACCTAGGCTTTACAAAACAGTTTACGTTGTCTTTTTCAAAACATAATTAGCCATGAATATTTTTACCTGTTAAAGTAACCACAAGAACTTCTGGCATGAATATTCTTGTTCACCAAAACCTTTGAAGGCAACAGCAAAGCTCACTCTATAAAGTTGGCAATTTATGGGAGTTTTATTTTGAAAGTTTATGGAGTTTGAGACTGAATGGGAAATTACAGATAAAAGACTGCAGAGGTTGCATTTAAAGAAAGAAAAGCTTTTGGTAAAGATGCAGCTGTACCATATACTAACCTGATTTTTATGTTTAGACAAGCTGCAGTGTAACACATCTTGAATTAGAACAACTTGGGCCAAGATTTTATTCCCAACCCGTTTTTTGAAAGCTGAATCTGCACAAAATCCGAAAGATTACTGCACCCGATTTGTGAACAAAAAACTGGTAGCTCATCACCATTTTATCTATGAATAGATTGGGTTTGGGATGTGGGCAAGATGTGTACGTGTTGGCGTTTTCAAGCGCACTCAGTTATCTGCAAGCAGTCAGACTGCAGGCCCCGCAATGAGGAGTTACTCAACAACCAGAGATTATCTATGACATTTTAGGGCTTTGCTACTGAACTGAACTAATTTAGAAGAGACTGTAAAGACATTTATTGCACAACACATTTAGAAAGACTAAATTTTGATTTTGTAAAGCACTGAGTATCTGCAATTCCAATGCCTGCATGTCTCAGGGTAACTGCAATTCTGTAAAGAATGAAACCCTTCCTCAAACACGGATCCTGTTAACATTCAATAGGAGATGCAGAGCAACAGTGACTAAAATGGCATACTATTAAGTGTTCTCCATGGTAGTAAGTATGCACAGGATCAGGACAGCCCACCTTTCAACCGAATTCTTCATTCAATTTAAGGAAACGGCAGGAGACTTCAGTTTATATATTACCTTTTAAAGAAGTGTACTTACTGCGTGTCCCAGTACAGCATGAGCTATTTCGTGGCCCAAAATGAAAGACAGTTGGTGAATGTCTGATACTGCATTTAGCAAACCAGTGAAAACAAACACTTGTCCATTCTGTGAGCAAAGAGGGGGAAGAAAAACACAGATCATAACATAGCAAAGGAGCTGTGTGAACAAGATGCATTCTTCAATATTGCAACTTACTTTTGCTTTTCGACTTTACTTACTGGAAGTACAAAAGCATTTACCCCTGGTTCTTCCACCACATGGATAACCCACTTGAACTCCGAAAACTCTGGAATGTCCTGGTTACTTTTAGACAGATGACTGACAACTTTTTTCACTATCTGATAGCGAGGGTCTGTCTTGGGTAACATTTTATTTTTGAATTCTTCCATCCACTGAAAGATACAATTTGTTGATTTCTTTATACAATAAAGAATGAAGTCTGGAGGATAGCTGTTACATTGATATGGTATGTAAGTGTCCCACAGTAAAAGTTTTGTTGCAGAGACAATCACAAAACAATCCAGTTCTTGTATATTCTTTTTCCTCATATACCAAGTCAAGCACAGAAGGAAAGCAGTAGAGCTGAATTTTTCACAACTCAATGCTAATTATTTAGAATCAGTTGTAATAAAGTTTAACATTTTTATATAATATTTCCATTTACACTAAATCATTGGATATTAAGCTATATTAGTTAAAAAAAAATTATTGGCCATTGTGGGAAGAGAGCAGAAGGAAGCTTGTTGCAGAACACAAACACTATCCCATGGATGATGAAGAAAAGCTCTGTGCAGGAGGAAGATCATGCATCTCCTAGAATACTCTGATCAAACCCCAAAGAAGGCTCAAGAGCAGTGAGGAAACTGAAGCAGGCAACCGTAGCACATAAGAACTTTATTTGTACTTAAATTTCTCTCTTGTGCTAGCTAAAGCAATGAATAATAATAATAGAAAACTTTGTAGAGACTGTTTATGTACTTTAAGTATACTTTTGTAGGGACACATTAAACTCTAAATAGTTGTTCCCACAATGCTGAAGTTTTAGGAAAAGGTGGTAGTGAGGTGTCTGTGGACACCTGCACTGACACATGCAGGCCTGGCACATTAGGATGAGGTCTCACTTCCATGAAGGGGTAACAGACCAGAGGTGTTGCTGGTGCTGGACACAAGCAGCATGGGTCTCCAGTCCTAGCACCAGGGCCAGAAATGGCTGCCACTGCCAGGGTTGGGACTGGATCTGGCTGCCATCGCTGCTGTGACCCAGCCCAGCAGCCCTGGCCGGGATCAGGGTCAGATCAGCACCAGGATCAGGCCCAGGGACCGGATCTGGCCCAGGAGGGACAGGACCAGTAGAGTAGAGACTCTAAGACTTTTGGAGCCAGTGACACCCCCGGAAAAGACCAAGTTTGTCCCCAGGAAACCTGCCACTATAGCCCAAGAAAGAGACTGTGCTAGAGCCTACCAGACAAAGAGAGGCTTAAGAGTAGATGGGTCCAATATGTTGGTCCTAACAGAAGGCTGGTGATTGCCCACAAGGGGAACCCCAACACCTCAACGAACAGGAACATTGTTTGTGGAAAGTGTAGAAGCCTTGTTTCCCTTCAAACAACTTACCATATCATACTCCATCTCTGATAATTCTCTAAAATGTTCCTTCTCAAACACCAACAATCGAGCACGTCCAGTGATTGGTGTCTCCTCCAAGTGAGTAAAATAAAATATGACAAATACAACTCCCAAACTACACAGACCCACGATTATCTTCCATTTGTTTTTTCTTGCACTTTCTTTAACAAGTTCCCGTTTGATAGGAGGCAGAGCCTTCCACCATTTTCTGATGCTCCTGCAAGACACAAACATTGTACATTTGAAAGTGGGTACAATGTGTTACAGATGTGAGGAGAGGCTGTATACATTAACGTCTGTAAACTGCTAGGATATCCCTGGACAAGAGACACAAGCGAATGCTTAAGCAGAATGTATTTTGTCAGTTCAGTTCAGCATATTTCCTTCAATAAACAACGTCTTACCAGGTAGATGCTTCCTTTTTTTTAAATATAGAAACCATTCCAACCTTCATCTTTTTAAACCTTTAAAAAAAAACAAACCCAAAACAAAAAAAAACCCCTATGTTTGGATTTTTTGTTGTTTGTTCTGACCATCTGAAAAAACAGTCTTTCACTGTTAACTCGCTGAATGGAGTTGCAACACACAGTCAGCAAAGGCTGATCAAAAACAAGTACATAAAAAGAATGCACATATTGAATCTGACTGCACATGCTGAGGAGAATGAATTTCTATTGTTACAGCTGCACCATTAGAATCCAACTTAAATCAAGTGGTACATTTTAAAATTCAGCTTAGGCTGCAGCCAGGGAGAATGTACACACCCACTTTATCTCCAACCTAAACTCAACATGTCATTATCAATAGCAGCTCTCCAGCTCATAGTGGAGGGCACCTGAGGAGTCCCCAGTTCTCGCCTTCTGCTTTTGCCTGGGAGTACATCTTTGGTAAATATGAAGTATGCTTACTATTTTAGTAGTGTTATAAGATGTGTAATGAGTGAGCATAAGTGACGCCATCTTAGCACTATTCCTTTAACATTATTCCAACCTCTAGCCTGATTAACAAGAATACAGGGCCCCTCTCATCCTTGAACAGTCTGTAAGCAGGAGATAGGGGAACTTGCACCAGTCTCAAGGTCACTTATCAATCAACAATTTTCCTGTTTATTACATTCCCAGGCTCTGAGGAGCCAGCCTGACCTTCTTTACTAATTCTCCTATCTTATATGAAACATAAGATCCTAACAAAGAAATTCCTTTACCCCATATGAACATGTATAAGACTATCCTTATATGGTACTAATAAATGTATTAACCTTGTTTACCTTGAATATATTAACCATTTTTGGAATTCCTTGAATTAAGTCATTAGCACCTGTGTATAAAACCCTTTAGCACTGGTCCTTCAGGGCCGGCCACACTCAGTAGCTCTGAGTGTCAATAAACTTGTGATTCTTCCTCCTGTTGTCCGGCTCCTTCATTGACCAGAGAATGAACTTTTCTCTCAACAGTAGAAAGCCAAAATGTCAGGGTGCCTTTTCCGAATATATTACTGCCCATTATGGCCTCGATTTTCAGTTCAAAGTCATCAGCCAAAATAAAATAAATCATTGCTTAATTTGTTAAGTCCTGGATAAACAATGATCGTTTAAAGTGACCTGAAACAGGTGCATTTTCTGAGGCCACAGAAGAATCCTCCCAGTTTAGAATGATTTTAGTCTGACTAGGGTATGGACTCTATTGTGATTTTAAAATTATGATTAAAAAGAAAACAAAGCTAAACAAAAAATTCCTACTATAACCACAAATCCTGTAAAAATTTACTCAAACATTCAACTTCACACATACTAATTAGGTCCTGTTAACATTAATGGGACTATTCACTGGGCTTAATGCTGCTAAACACACGTTAAGTCTTCAAAAGATACTGTCTTACCCTGTAAGAAGAAACAAAAGAGTATTTTACCTTCCAAGAATAATAGCAAACAGTTTCTTAGCTGGTTTAAGGATAATCCACAACAGAGGCACTGGAGCTGCCTGAAGCAATGATGATGTGCGAAAAAACCTGATGATCCGAATATCCCAAGCAGGAATGTGATTTGGAGCCTGCACCAAAGAAAGGGTTTGGAATAATCCGAACTTTCCCACTAACGGTTGAAAAGCCAGGAAACAAGGACTTCTACAACTGTTGTGCATGTTCTTGCACACTTGTATGCTCTTGGCATTCAAAAAGCATCTTTGGCTTTTATTGAAGAACTGTCTGCAGAAGTTAGAACTTCCAAAAAAATAGCTGGTATTGTTGCTTACTTCTAGTCGCTGGCATTTATCCACTATACGATTTATTTGAATCTGGTGATATCCATTCAAAGCTTCAACGGAAGATCTATAAACATGATTGCACTTTGCCTGACTGGCCAAAGAAATTAAGTGAAATGAAATGCAGTTCCTACCAGCTATCTTTAAACTACAGATGGTGTTCATCTCTCTCTTGTTTATTCACTCTGAAACAAAAGAGAAATTATTGTAGCAATCTTAAGAATAGAACTACTAAAGCAACTGCTGAGTTACAACGTCACTTTAGCTGAATGGATATATCCTACTTATTTGCTAACCGTGTCAGAATTACTACCATCTTCTATCATGTACATGTTATAACACCGTGCACAAAATAAGCTATAAAACAGTGTAGGAAATGTCTTTCTTCTGCTTAAATACAAGATATTAAAATGATTGTTTCCAAGGATACCAGTCAGGTATCCCTTATTCAAAAGGTGCACAAAGCTGCTAACATCAAGGTTATCTGGATTTAGCTCTTTATTTTGACTTTTTTGTTTTTGTATCATTTATCATTGTCAAGAGAAAGATTATTTTTGAATTTCTGGATGCATGTATTTTTTTAAGCATGCAAAACAAAGCTGATGTGCTGACAACCAAATGACACAGAACTTCCCTCAAAGAAGTCAATGCCCTCTGCAAGGAAATCATTTTATTTAAGTTAAGTTATGCAACATACTTATCATACCTGGGAGAGAAGCCATGGCTCTTCACTGTTTCGTCAAAAATGGAGCAAAAGATCTAATGGACTTCATCATTTACTACCGTTTTATGTAAGTGTAGACATTTCCACTTCAATCCAGGAGGTAAATATCACCTCTTCCGCAACACCCTTGGGCAAGTTATCCTAAAACACATGGTTAGGGCAAGTTATCCTAATACATCTGGTTTATAACAGTAGCACCACCTGACATGGTGCCTTAAAAAGTATGGGGAGGGGGGTTGTAGTTATACAGCAAAAGCACTGGAACAAGCAAAGTCTTTTAACTGCTGAAAGCTCAAACTACAAAATTATCAGGGAAGGTAATTTTGCAGAGGAGCCTGTCCAATTCCCCTCCTTTGCTCATGTTAAAGCAACGGACAGATGGCAACTGCTCCAGCACTTACGCGTAGAGGCCTGCAAATATGCAGATATCCACATCCGCAGATACAACATGGATATCCGCGGACCGTTTCTTGCAGATGCAGATAGGATACAGCTCCACTTATTTTTATCTTCAGAGCTAGAGGCCTGCACATACCCACAGATAGCCACATTACATCCGCATCCACAGACACAACACAGATATCCATGGACCGTTTTTTGCGGATGCAGGTCCACTTATTTTCCTCTTCAGGGCTAGAGCCCCGCACATACCTGCAGATAGCTGCATTATATCCGCATCCGCAGATACAACACGGATATCTGC
>ML682036.1:0-37921 GCA_007922195.1 Podocnemis expansa
GGGGGGGGAGCCAAATCAAAATTTGGCTTGCAGCTCCACAATCTTTGAGCCCGCCCTGAGGACAATACACCCCTGCTAGCTAAGCGTGCAATGGATGCAGGCAGAGATGACCATGCTTTATCATGTAGGTACAGGCTGCCATGAGGCCTAGCAATCTGAGGCTAGGTCTGATTGTAGTAAGTGGAAAACTGCTTAAGGTCTCTACTAGCTCCTTGATCACCTGGAAACAGGAAACTGGGAGCAAGGCCCTTGCTACTGTAAAGTCGAAAATGGCCCCTATGAATTTGATTTTCTGTGTCAGAACCAGAGTGGACTTTTGATCGTTTATCAGTCAGCCCAACCTGGATCGTTTATCAGTAAGCCCAACCTGAATGTGCAGGTGAGTTGCTGCCTCGACTCTGGAATGGCCGCAGAGCAACCAGTTGTGGAGGTATGGGAACACTGGAACCTGCTGATGTCTGAGAAGGGCTGCTACCACTGCCAGCACTTTCTAAAAACCCGGGGCGCAGCCACCAGTTCAAAGGGCAGCACCGTGAATAGAAGATGTCTGTCCCTCACTACAAATCTTAAAAATCTTCTGCATCTGGGGGTTGTCACTATATGGAAGTACGTGCCCTGAAGATCTAGGGCAGCGTACCAGTCATCCGGATCCAGAGATGGGATTACTGAAGCTATTGAAACTATGGGGACACAAATCTTGCAAAGGAAGCAGTTGAGCGCTCGGAGATCCAGGATAGGATGAAGACCCCCTTTTGCCTTCAGGATGAGAAAACAGTGGGAAGAAAAACCCGTGCCACAAAGATATTGTGAGACCTCCTCTTTGTCCAGAAAGGCCTGAACCTTCTGGAGCAGGAATTGCTCGTGAGAGGGGTCCCTGAAAAGGGACTGGGAAGGGGGACGTTGGGAGGAGAGTATCGATGAAAATTGGAGAGAGCTTCCACTCTGAATCGTGCAGAGGGCCTAACGGTCTGAACTTACAGCTGACCAGGCATAGTAAAAATGGGACAGTGTTCTCGAAGGGGAGACGATCTGGATCCAAAGGCATGACCGGCAATCCGACCTCGAGCGTTACCTCAAAAGTTCTTTTTGGGGGGCGGAAAGGTGACTCAAGTCTCCCTGCTGGTTGCTGGACCGGTGGTTATTACTCCTACAGCCATTGCGGCTCCTCCTCCGATCATAGTCCTGGTGACGCTGGTACAGACTAGGTGGTGGTTGCGGCTTAAAGGTCTTCTTCTGTGTAGCCAGAGTATGGATGCCTAAGGACTTCAACAGTGCCCTGGAATCCTTTAAGGTCTGGAGCCTGGCGTCACTCTGATGGGAGAAAAGCTCCAGCCCTTCAAACGGAAGGTCCTGAATTGTAGACTGAACCTCTTGAGGTAACCCCGAGGCCTGCACCCATGAACTTCTTCGCATTGTAATTCCAGAGACCATGGTCCAGGCGGCTGCATCTACTGCATCCAAGACAGACTGTAGCAACGTTTTCAAAACCACCTTCCCTTCTTTAATCGAGGCTGCAAACTCGGACCTAGAATCTTGGCTAAGTCCGTCTGAGAACTTTTCCCTGGTGGCCCAGGCTTAAAAGTATATCTGGTAAGGATCACTTGCTGATTAGCAATCCTCAGCGGAAGACTCCCTGTTGAATATACCTTTTGTCCAAAGAGCTCTAGCTTTTTCGCATCCTTGGACTTAGGTGTGGGGGCTAGATGGCCTTGCCTCTCTCTCTCTCGTTAGCTGCTGCCACCACTAAAAAAGGCTAGAGTGGGGTGCGAATAGAAATGCTCATAGCCCTTCGTAGGAACAAAGTACTTCCTTTCAGCCCGTTTTGCTGTGGGAGGAATTGAGGCAGGAGTACGCCATAAGGTCTTTGTGGTGTTCTGAATCGTCTTTATAAAAGGAAGGGTAATGCGACTTGGGCCCTCTGGAAGAAGGATGTTGACCATAGGGTCCGCATCCTCGGAAATCTCCTCAACTTGCAGGCTCAAAGCCTGAGCCACCCTTCTTAGTAGCTCCTGGTGAGCTTTACTGTCTTCCAGGATGGTCACTGGCTTGGCTCCCGTGACAGCTTCCTCAGAGGGAGACGGTGAGGATTCTCCTCCCAACTCCGGTGGTCTGGTCTCCACTCCCAAGAGGACACGATGCCTCTCACTGGCTAGGCTAGCCTGATCCTGGTCACCTGTACAGACTTCACCTCAGAAGTTTCCCAGGTACCAGGGGGTATACTTGTTGTGTATGAAGAAGGTGGATGAGAGCCTGACCCGGAATATGGCTGACTTGGTTTGGGCCCTTGCTCGTGGTGGTAGGCCCAAGGTGTCCAAATGGCTATTGGTGGGGCGCCTTCTAGTGAGACCACTGTGGTTGGAAAGGAAGAGGAGGCTGAGACTGTCCGGTGCCACGGTCTTTGCTCCTCTTGGACGCTGCCAACACCTCTCCAAAGCTGGCTGAGAGACTGCTCCTAGGGTACCAAAGCAGTGCCGTACCTGATGGTTCTGGGAAGCGGTGCCATGAGACACTGCACCGAGGTTTACGGTGCGGGACAATGGCTGCACTTCTGGTGCTCTGTGTCTCTCCCGGTGAGTGGTACTGCAGGGCCCCCACTGCCGCTGTTACTACCGGCAGTACTGGGGAACAGTGCTGGCCTGGCGGCACAGTCTTAGAAGTGGCTTTGTCTGCCCTAGATGGGTCAGGTGATCAGTGCCGAGGATACAGGGCCGGAGTGTAGTGGGCTTTCCACTCAACAGCCCCGATCTGTTGGGTGCCAGAGAGGGAGCCAGGCGAGGCAAAGGTGGCACTGGCTGCTCGACCAGGCCCTGTGCCACCATGAATACCTCTGGTGTAGACAGCAACATGATCTCCTCTCCCAAAATGGTAGGAGAGGAGAGAGAGACAGAGCTCAACTGACGCTCACTAGGAGCCAGAGCCATCGGTGCCGCATGAGAAGGGGCTGGGCTCGCACCATCCTTCCCCTGATCCTTAGCCGGCGTCTCGGACCTTGATGGGGAATGTCCACTTTCCAGCCTTTTCTTCTTCTTTGGCAGTGCAGGAGAAAGCGACCGGTGCTGTTAAGTGTGAGCCCCCTGATCCGATACCAAACGGTGCTGAGAGGTCTTGTGGCAGGCTTTTGACTCAGAGGTGACTTTCATAGAGGCAGGGGCGCTCCATACCGATGGTGCTGTACTCGAACCCCTATCCACGGGGGCCGGGCACAGAGCTTCCTCCATTATATGGATTTTCAGACTGTTCCCTGTCCTTTTGAGTACAAGGTGATACCCACTGCAGATCTTACACTTTTCTCTGAGCTGAGATTCCCCCAGGCACAGGAGACAAGACTGATGTGGATCGTCTAAAGACATCGGCCTCCTGCACACATCACAGGCTTTGAAGCCAGGCATAACGGCACCCTGGAGCCAGAGGCGGGCAGAGAACAACACTAACACTAACTACAGTAACAGAGAAGTATCTAACAGTCAACAACTATTAACAGGTACTCAAGGAAGCAAACAGCTTCAAGGGACCTGCTACACAAGCAGCTAATGTTCCAGTTGCCCTCAGGGCAGTAAGAAGGAGCTGAGGAGGGTCAGCTGGCCCTGATATAGAGCACTGAAGAGGTGCCACTCCAGGCGGCTCCACAGCCGACCCTACGGGTACTCTATGGGAAAAAAATTCCGGCAAAAGGTGCACGTGGCATGCGCACACCTAACAAGGAATTGACAGGAGCAATAACTTGAAGAAGTAGTTTCTGCAGGGAGGAGGAAAGCAAAGCAGGAGGTTGTGTCTGTTAGGGCTGGTCAGTGAAGCTGGCCTTAACTATGACAGGCCAGCTTTCTCTGGCGCTATCCATGAATGGTAGTGAAGGGGCTAACTGTTATCGGTCCATGGAGGAAGAGCCTGTGGTGGACACCAAGGCTAAAGCAGTGCAGCTGTTCAGAGCAGCCAGGAGGGAAAAGATGCAGCTGTTGACAGTTCTGGGGAAGGAACAGCCTTCACCTGGACAACACTGTTTGTTGGAGGATTCAAATTCATACATGTTCAGAGCACCAGGAGGAAGGAGCAGCTGGTTCTGTCAGCCAGGATAGAAAGAAATGGTTGTACCCAAAGAGAAAGCCCTGGAGTTTGGCTAGTAGCGGGACACCGACAGTATCTCAGTATGTGTAACCATTGTGTGGGTAGGGGCGGGGTGTGGAACCATAGTGACCGGTGGGTACTTCTCCACTGTGGTCCTTGCTCCCATGCACAGGGTCAGACTGATCGCCATGTTTGGGGTCAGGAAGGAATTTTCCTTCAGGGCAAATTGGCCAGAGACCCTGTAGGTTTTTTGCCTTCCTCTGGGCATCGAGCAAGGACCAGCCCTCAGGCCCATTTAGAAATGGACAATAAAGCATAATAGAAAGTGAAATTTGTCTTCTTCTGTGCCTTTTTCGTGATGATGATGATGACATTAATAATAATAAACCCCAACTTTGTACTCCTCTCCCACATTCATATGAAAATCCACCAACTTTCTGCAGACAGGCGTCTCTGTACCATGAGCAGTGTCTCAACCCCCCCCCCCACCCCCAATTTGCATCACTGCAGGTCTCCCTGCTTCTTTCCATTGTTTTCACTCCTTATATTTACTTTATTTCCTTTTTCAGCTCCCCTTTCTGGAGCAATTTTCACTGGCTCTTCTTTTTTTCTTTTCCTCTTCTGCATTTTTTTCTTTTCTTTTTTCCTGCTCCCTTTTGTTTTTTAGCCTTTCTCTCCATTTACATGTCTGATAGGAAGGACTAGGCCCAGAGGCCCCACCACACTTGTCCTGTGAAAGAAACAATGAAACTAAGTCTTCCAAGGGGCTAGAGTGAATATGGAAGAAGCAGTCAATCAGGGAAAGGCTGCAAGGTTCCCAAACTCCTGCCCTGCTCCCTGGCTGTTGCTGATCAGCTCCCCTTGCTATCAAAGAAGCAGAATTACTCAGCTATTGTATGAAAGTGTTTGATGAAAATACCTGTAGATAAAATGGTGTGGACAAGCTCTCCTGTCAGATGACATTCCCCCTGGTGTTGCAAGCTGACCCAAAACACTGGCACCAGATAAGCTAGCTAAACAGACTTCAGCTCAGATCTGCAGTTCACACTGAAGCACAGAGCTGTACACTCCACTGTAATGCAAACGAATGACATTTTCTCCTGGGTACTGTGTTGCTCCATAAAACTCTTCTGCAGGAAAAATTCAGCCCAGCCCTTCATTCTCATTAAGAGGAAAGCTATGACTATGTTCTCATCCATGATGGGAAAGGAACACAGGCTAAGGTTCCAGCCTCATTGAAATTGATGAGAACTTTCCTTGTGACCCCCGTAGGGTTGGGATGTCACCCATAACCTTGTTGTTGACAGGTAAAACAAGCATAGTACTCCTCTCAGTTCAGCCAGCAGGGGAAATGTTAGTTGCCAGCCAAGAGATCAATGAACTGCTGTTGAAGTTTGATGACTTGAAGAGGTTCTCCATTTTATTTAGACTGGGTAGAAACAACTCAAGGGGATTCCATTTGTATCAGCCTGACAGGAGGCACGTAGGGGAAGCCTACACTGTGATTAAAAAATGAAGTCCTGTGGTCTGGAGTCTCAGGGCCTGGTTCAGCTGACTTGGGCTCATACTGGACTAAAAGTAGCAATGCAGATGTTGGGGTGCAGGTTGGTACTTGGACACTGAGATCTTTTCTCCCACATTGGGTCCCAGAGTCTGGCCTCCAGCCCAAGCCTGAATTGCAGTTTTATAGCTCCACAGCCTAATCCCTATGGGCCCACATCAGCTGACCAGGGCCTGGCCTGACTTGGCCACAGGTCTTTTACTGCCATGGCGGCATACTAGTGGGCACTCCATGCTGCTGGTCTTTCTCCTAACCCACCGGAGACGTCCATAAAACTCCCTTGCATCTGTGGCTTGGCTGCTATACTACCAGGCCTCTGTGCTTTTGAAGCCAACTGCTGTGGGAAGCCTTCCTGTGGCTCTTTGATTGCCATGGAAATCCCATGATGACCATGAAATGACTGAACTCAGGGAATGATTTCTGGAGACACTCTAATATGTGAGAATCTTCTAGGGGCATAGCCGTGTTAGTCTGTGTATAGCAAAAGTAGCAAGAGTTCTGTGGCACCTTATAGACTAACATGTCTTTGAGCATAAGCTTTTGTGGGCTACAACCCACTTTGTCAGATGCATGTGACGAAGTGGGTTGTAGCCCACGAAAGCTTATGCTCAAAGAAATCTGTTAGTCTATAAGGTGCCATAGGACTCTCGCTACTCCAGTATAGGAAATTTCTAGCAGGCTGGGCAAACCTATGATTCTTGCCCTCAAGCCACTCCAGGTGTACAGTGGGACACTTCAGTGAATCACACTGAGCATGTTTCATTCAGTAAACAACCTAATAATCAGGAAGCTATTTGAATTTCAATGGGTAGGATACAATGTCTATTAAATCCTTCCCTGGGTGTTTGCAAGCATCAGGACATTCCTGGAACTTGCATATTTCAAGCTTTTACATCAAATAAGTTGAGCTTAGTACACAGGAGAACAAAGAAAATGGCCTAGCTAGCCTGTGTGACAGGAAATCTTGTAGGTTCTTCATAAATGTAAATTTCTGGGGCTCATGACTTCAACATCCAGTGTCTTGCACCCCCTTAACCAAGGAAGACACAGGTACTTATCACAGAGCTGAATCAAGCCTAGAGCCCATCCATAGAAACTGCACATTGTTTTATAAACACACTAAACAATCCTGCTCTCTTGTTATGCTGCAAGTGGTAGTTGTCACCATGAGGTGAGTCTTGGACCCCCAGCCAGCCTCAGACCTTGTTAAAGCTGATGGATGTGCCATGGGCCCTCCTCCCCGTTCAACTGAAAGATCAATCAAGCCCTTCAAGTGGTAAAACCAAGGTAGACGACAACAAGGAGTCTGTGATACAAATGTGCCCAGTCAGGTATGTTACCTCTGGCCCCCGTCCCCCACCTTTCCCATATTTCATGAAAGGGGCCCGTGTATGGTCTCTGCTGAAATCTAAGTACTAGCTGATTGCCAGGGCTCTTGTGTGAGGTTTGTATGGGAAATATTTCTAGAATTTATGAAACATGAGTATTGTGAGCTTTCAAACTACTGAGGAATAACTTGTACCCCGTGACAGCCCCCCCCCCCCAATCTCTCTGTGCGGTTCTGGGCTAGTCAGGGGCTTGGATCCCCAGAGCCTGCTCCTCAGCAGAAGGAGAATGGGCTGATGGAGTGGTCCAGCGCTGAGGCTGGTCTCCGTTTCCCATGCTTGCACCCAGGCCTTTCCTTTGGCTTGCTCTAGGAGTGTGGGTCACTTTAAAAAGCACCATGGTCCCCTCTTGGCCAGGGTTTGGGAAGCCCACCTTAAAGACTGCTGGTATAGCCTTTAGGTGGGCTAGTATTCATTCAGCTGCCCCTCTCCAGTGCCTAAAAGAGAGAAACCCCTGAAGAAAGCAGCTGGAGACACAGGATCCGGTATGTAAAGGGACTCACAGCGAAGATCGCTCACAGTTACCATGCTGCATCACAATACAACTTAAAGTAAACATAACGATGAACTTTACTAACTACTAACTTAACAAATCTAATCCTAAGAAAACAAAATCAATCTAAACAGAACAATCCCCACAGAAACACTGTGAGAATGAAACCCAAGAGTCCCAGAGTTTAGGTGAAGTTCACCATGTCTCAGTTGCAGTCTCTGTTGAAGTCCTTCAGGCCTGAGTGGAAAGAAGTTGCAATCCTCTTCTTCCCTGGCTGCAGGAATCTTCAATAGGAATCCATGCAGTCCCTTCTGTCTCCTCTGCAACCAGCACCATGCAGTCAAACTACTGGTTAACCAGCTTTCAGTCCCACAAGAGAAAACTCCTCTGCAAAATACTCCACAGCAGGGAGAAAACATCTTGCAGTCCACGCTTGGCTCTGCTCTTCTCATTGCAGCTGTGTAGTGGCACTCAGGGTTGCTGCTCTCAGGCCTCCGACCATAACAACATAACAAACCTTGTGGAGCATCCTCAAAATGTTACCACTCCCTATTTCCAGAAATGTCTGGCTGCTGGGCAGCTAATTTGCCCAGCAACAGTAACAAACCCTGAAAAGGTCTCCAAGAGGGAGCCTGTTTAGGCATATGGGTTACACAAGGCAGCTAGACAAGGATATAGTTAGGGCCAGATCATCACAGGGGATCTATGGGTGCCCTGGGCTCGAGGCCCTAAAGCCCCGGAGAAAATCCATCCCCTCACCTTACTCAGTGCCAACAGGGCTTGTGGTGTGCTCCCACCCGGGCAGTGCTGCCGGTGGTGGTGGTGGGGGGGTGCAGTGTCAGAGTTACCATCCCACATCAAAATACAACTGAAAGTAAACACAACAATGAACTTTATTAACTACTAACTTAACAAATCTTATCCTAAGAAAAGAAAATTACTCTAAACAGAGCAATCCCCACAGAAACATTGTGAGAATTAAACCCAAGAGTCCCAGAGTTTAGGTGAAGTTCACCCATGCAGTCAGTCTACTGGTTAACCAGCTCTCAGTCCCACAAGAGAAAACTCCTCTGCAAAATACTCCACAGCAGGGAGAAAACATCATGCAGTCCACTCTTTGCTCCTCTCATGAACACTGAGCACATGGGCTCTTCTCATTCGAGCTCTGTGCAGTTGCTCTTCTCATGGCTGCTGCTCTCAGGCTTCTGACCACAGCAACACTAACAAACCTTGTGCAGCATGCTCAAAATGCTACCACTTCCGATTTCCAGAACCTTGTGGTTGCTGGGCAGCTAATTCACACAGTAACAGTAACCTACCACGAAAAGGTCTCAAAGAGATAGCTTGTTGAGGCATATGGGTTACACTGATATTTACTTCTGATCTCTTGAGTTCTGGTGCCTTGCACAGCTTCCTTGCTTTCCTCCACACCTCGAACATTTAGTTCCTCAATCGGTTACATTCGCTTTACAAAAAAGAAAAGAAAAAAGAAAAAGCAGAGGAGAAGGCGGGATGCACCCCATTGGGCGGCATCCCACTGCCCTGCCACTGTGGAGGAGCCTGCCTTCTCTGTACGTTCCCGGGGCTCCTTCCTGGAGGGAGCATCAATCCCAACGGGCACCCCGATGCAGTCCTAATTGGGCTAGGTCCCTCTCCCACATTGGTCCTCCCCCAACAGGGTGAGACCATCTGGGCAAAGCGTGTGAATTCTTAGGCCGCGAGTACTAGCAACTGGACCTGCCAGACTTATGAGCCATTACCAACCCACAGCCCACCGCGTCCTAGCCCCTCACCGAAGCATACGGCTGCTTTCCTGTTGAGGAAACTCTAAACAAAATGGAAGGAAAGGGCATAGATAGTAGTACTACTACCCCCTCGGCATGCAAGGATTCACTTTTGGACTCTTCCCCCAGCAGGTTTTGTCACGACACTGGCGTGCTTCTCTTTTACTTCCATAGGATGGACCAGGCACCAGGGCCCCAAGTGGGTCCCGTCATCTCGTTATGACTGTGCCTCAGGATATCTACCGTTGTTGCCGACTTCCCAATGCCTTCTTGAACTAGCTCGCTGCACCCTCTCCAGATTCTTCCCTTCCACCCCAGCTGCCCCCCCCACACTCTGTGGGATACTGAGTGCGCTAGATTAATATACCTGAATCCCTCTGGTGGACGTGTCATGGCTGCAGGTCCCAGGGGAACACTAACCCCCTGTTCAAGTCGCCAGCCTGACCCCTTGACTCATAGGTGCACTACAGTATCAAATGGAGGGAAGAGATTCCCTTCCCCTCGGGGTTTTCTCAGAGTACTGCTGACCATCACTGCCAGCCCACCAGTTATGGCAGTGCTGGTACTCACCAATGTCAGCCCAACAACCCTACTGCCTCCTGAATTCCCTTATAGGAGGTACGTTAACACGTGTTACTGCCAGAACGCTAATCTTCTGATTTTATCTGACCTCTGCCAATATGCCTTTAGGTAGAGTGGTTAAGAGTCGCATTCCTCGACTTTGACCACGATGCATTCATATCTCATTTATGCATAAGGTGACCTCAGGCCCTCCTGCTTAAGCACCACAATACGCGCTCAGACAAACTGGGCCTACTTCCTCCACTGGGTTAAGTCCTGCAATCCCTGCTTATCCTTGCTAGGGCAACAGTCCTTGGGTCGATCTCCTAGACCCCCTTCAGTACCCTGCTCATTGGACAAATACCCATGTTGGAGTTATGCCTTGCTGAAGGCAGAAGAGCCAACTCCACTTACCATCCATCAGCATGGCTAGCAGTCACCTATTTCTGAATGTATCCAAGCAGCGCTCAAAGAATGGTGGGTTACTTACCAGTAACCATTCTTCTTCGAGATGGGCTGCTCGGATTCATTCAGAACCATCCCCCTGTCCCCGCACTTGGAGTTGGCGACTCTTAGGAACTGGGGAGGGGCAGGGCTGTGGCCACCTATATAGCCATGGGGTGGCACAGGAGGGCAGTGGCCACCTGCCTGCCCTCTTCAGACAGGCTAGAGCAAAAAGTTCCGACCAATCTGGCGCTCTGGCATGGAGACACCTATTTCTGAATGAATCCGAGCAGCCCATCTCAAAGAAGGACGGTTACTGATAAGTAACCCACTGTTACTTGTCTCTGAAAGGAGGCAAGCAGGTCTCTGTGGTGAACCTGTCTGTGCTGGGGAATCCAGTGAAACTGTGCAGCCTGGTAATACAATGGTCAGAGGGGAGTGTGAAGTAAGTGCCACAGGACTCCTTGTTTGTTTGTTTTACTGAACTAGACTAATACAGCTACCCCTTTGGGTCTAGAGAAGAAACTGACAGCCTGAAAATGGGCACCCTGGCTAAGCCACTGAAAGTCCTGGGTTCAATTCCCAGGTGGTTGGACTTGATAATCTCATGAGGTCCCTTCCAGCCCTATGATTTGATTGATAGTCTTGCTCTTTCCTCATTTCTGACCAGTGCTTTGTCTTGTTCATTTTTTTCTTTATATCTGATTCTAACTTCATGTTGGTTTCCTGTTGCCTTTTACAGAATCCTATGACCACTTCCTTTTTGTCTCTTCAGGGGTGTGCCCTGTGGCAGAATGAGCCCAAATCACTTGGTAGATCTAAACCTCTTACCAGTCAACTAACTTTTAAAGCTTCCTTTCTTCACAGTGGAATCCTGCATGAACCCAGCCTTCCCAAAGCTTAGTGGTATCAGGCCAACTGCACACAGGGCTGAATTCTCTCCCTCCATGTTACATGTAACTCCGAGTCCACGTGTGTCCCAGGGTGTGTGGAAAAAATAGACCCTGAGATGGTAAAGATAATACTTACAATACAGACTGTTCACAAGCCAAGTTGGGGGAAATTTTAATGCCCTCGAAGAGCGAAATGAGGGAAGGGCCTAGTCTGGGCTTTAGATAAAATCTCATCAGTTTAATTGCCATTTGGTAAATCCAGAGTGGGCTTGACTCTTGGTCCCATTTTATCTGAACCTTCAAACATCATTGGGGCTGGGGCTGGATTTAATAGACTTGGGTTTGGCCTCTCAGTACCCAATGTACGGACGTTCTGCCTGCCACATCAATTTTAAAACTGTATTTATATGATGCATTCTTCTGCATCCATGTGATATAGGTGCACAGGCAGAAAAATGATCCCCTGCACCCCCCCCCCCAACTAATTTTGCATATTATCCCACTAACACCTAGGAAAAGAGTTTGTTTTATTGAACAAGAACAGGGCTGCAAACAGCTGATTGTACTGTTAGGTAGTAAGCATTATCAGGCTAAAGAAGGTCTCTCATTTACCCCAGGGCAACAGGCATCCTATTGCTCTAAAAAGGTCCCCAGAGTTTGTAGTGTTCCATTGTAGCAACTTGGAAATCCTCCAGCCACTTCATTCAGATTTTGGTACGTGGGGTTTTTACTGAGTTCAATATGAAAGGGAACAGTTTGTCACAGAATGCACATTTGTGCACCCCTGGGCTATGATCCATAGATCATAATTTTCATATAACTTTTCTGTGCACTTTTGCAATGTATGTGTGTAGTTTCATGCAAGATGTGCCACACAAGGTTCCCTTATGGATGCTTTGACTTATTCTTGTGGTGTCATGTTTCCTGCAGCACATATATGTGTACAGCTTTGAACCATGCTACACAGCTGAGCCCCACAGGACTCCCTCTCTGACGCTGGAGGGTTACATGACAAAGGCAATGCAAATGTAGCTACCTAGCTCAGGTAGAAGAAAGGAAATCACTGCAGCCCAGGGGGAAGTAGGGCTGAGGTGGAATGAAATGGAATGCAGACACATTGGCTATGTCTACACAGCACTTTTATTTAGAAATAACACTGGTCATTTCAAAATAAAAGAAATTTGGTCTACATGACGTCTTCTTATTTCGAAAGGACAGATCCCATCCTTTCGAAATAAGAACTGTTGTTTCGAAACAGGTTAAACCCTGATTGTTTCGAAATGGCTGTTATTTCAAAATGGTTATTTCGAAATAAGGCCATTTGGACATATTGTTTTGAAACAACATGTCCAAACGGTCTTATTTCGAAATAATCATTTCACAATAACAGCCATTTTGATAGCAGGCTTTCCCTTATTTTGAAATAAGTCATTTCGAAATAGGGTTTTATTTCGAAATAAGTCATTTCGAAATGACTTATTTCGAAATAAAACTTTGTGTGTAGACATAGCCATTGAGAGAGGGAAGAAGCTGCTGACTTTTGCCAGAAAAACACCATCTTAGATGCAGCTGCAAGATACTGAGCCTGTCCACACGGCCAGGAGGGCCTGAGATGGCTGAACAACACCAATAGTCAGTCTTGTGAGTAAGAATGAGGAGACTAGACTAAAAAGTAACCTTGGAACATTGTTAGTAGAATAGCATATATCTTTTTTACTTGTGGTCACTCCTGACTCCTTCATTAAATGATTACGCATTGATTTGCTGTAGACTCACTTAAAATCATGTTCTGATTGATAAAGTACTGTTTGTTTTACTTAAAGCTGTGTGGACTTCGGGGGTGTGAATTAGAGAGGGTGGGCCTATCCATTTCTGTGTCAAGAGGGTGGATGAGAGTCTGAGTGTAGCATGATTGGGGGAAGGATCTCCCAATCCTTGGAGGATGTAAGTTCATTGTGGGTGTCTGGGGGTGGTGGTGCTCACATGGAGACCATCCCATAGGTGGCCAGAGAGCACACTCCCACTGCCTGGGACCAGTTATACAAAGGAGGCTGTTGTGCACTGAGTCAGGCATGAGTGGGCATCTGCTAATGCAGGATAAATGGATGTTAAGAAAATCTGGTCCTCAGTTTTGTTAAAGAGCAAGCCCTTGACCCTGCTGTACCTATCACCGAGAGATCAATCAAAAGTGATTCTCAATTTCTTTCAATTCAACAGATTGCTTATTCATAAACCCACAACCAATTAAAGTAACACTGACTAACAACCCCAGCTTCCCTCCCTCCAAGTATCTCTGTCAGCTTGACCGGTCCTGAGGATGCGTATTTATGATTGGTCTCCTTGGTCAGAGAGTTGATCTTGATCTCTGCTCCACAAGAGGCTGCTCTGGGTGTTGGTAAGGGTGATGCTTTCTTCTTCTTCTTCTTCTTCTTCTGCTTCTTCTCCAGCTATTGAGGTTAGCATGTCTTCAAGATCACCGTGTGCTTCCAATCCTTGTCTAGATGCCCGCGCAAATAAATGGTGCATTGGCTGCTACTCTGAGGGACAGTACCCCTCCTCAGGCGTTTCCTTCTTAAATAAGACACCCATTAAACAACCAAAATGCTGCCACTTTCCCACCATGGCCCTGTTTTGCACACAGCCCTCTGCAGCTGCTGCACCCAGTTCACTCTGCACATGGCACCTAGTGTTTCTGGGCAGAGTTGGCTAGTTGGCACCCTGCCCAGTCTGGCACCCTGGCAACTTCAGCCTCCTGTCACTCATCCATCCTTCTAGAAAAGATCAACAGGTGGGTACAACTTATTAACAACATCTTCTATAACTTTCTCCTAACATTGGGGTTCAGGAATGGAAACTGGGGTCACAGAGGCACACCAGACCAGATTTGGGGAGCACCCTGTCACACAGTGTCTTGTTTTATTAGTGACAGTTTAGCTACTAATGCAGAGTTCTTCAGCAAGGCAAGGGCAGGAGTCTTTGATTATGAAAGCACATATTACAGAGGGACCTAGTCAGAGCCAGTAAACATGAAGAGATGGCTTTTCAGATTCTTTTGAAATTTAATTTCATCTTTGGGGGGAATGAATAGAAATTAATGGGAGCAGGATCTGGCCCAATATTTTTGCAGAGTACAAGTTAGTGCAATCCATGTGCTACAGGATTTGTAATCTATAAAATCATTTTACCATTGTTGAGTCACCAGATCAGATGAAATCTTCCTGTTCAGGGTGCAGAAGGAATGGGATGGTGACTACTGCATATTATAGGCTATGTCTACACAGCACTTTTATTTCGAAATAACACTGGTTATTTCAAAATAAAAGATAATTGGTCCACATGACGTTTTCTTATTTCGAAAG
The DNA here is from genome assembly GCA_007922195.1 of Podocnemis expansa. Taxonomy (NCBI): domain Eukaryota; kingdom Metazoa; phylum Chordata; order Testudines; family Podocnemididae; genus Podocnemis; species Podocnemis expansa. The sequence continues at coordinate 14,543 of ML682036.1, forward strand.
GACAGATCCCATCCTTTTGAAATAAGAACTGCTGTTTCGAAACAGGTTAAACCCCGATTGTTTCAAAACAGCTGTTATTTCAAAATGGTTATTTTGAAATAACAGCCGTTTCAATGGCAGGCTTTCCCTTAATTCGAATTAACATTTTGTTAAATCGAATTAACTTATTTCGAAATAAGGACTTTATTTTGAAATAACTCATTTCGAAATGCTTATTTTGAAATAACGATGTGTGTGTAGACATAGCCATTTATATCCAATATCCTTCTTGAGAGCAGCTTTACAGGGCTGAAAATAATATTTCAGAAGAGTCTGCACCATCCCTATATATATAATAGTGTAGCCTCTTCTGAAATATTTTTATATATATGAATGGTGTAGGCTCTTCTGAAATATTATTTTCAGCCCTTTAAAGCTGCTCTCAAGAAGGATATTGTAGGTTCAGACAACAGCAAAATGTGAGATCAAAATTACTGAAAAACTCCACTAGGAAGAGAGATTGAAAAGACTGGGGTATTTTCTCTTAGAAAGGAAACAAATAGAAGGGGACAAGATAAAAAATCTGCAAAATACTGACTGGTCTAGAGAAAGTAGAGTGGGAACTTCTGGCCTCTGTCATGTAACATGAGGCCAGGGGGAGTCAATTAAATTTGAAGGTGTGAATTTCAAACAGATAAAAGAGAAGCTTTCATAAAACATGGGATTAAACTGTGGAACTCACTGCTACACGAAAAATGTTAGGGCAAAAGCATAGCTAGACTGAAAAAGGGGTTGCATATTTATATTGATTTTAATACTGGTGTGACCAGCCCCTGGCTGAGGTACCCACCTGAAGATTCCAAGAGCAGGGAAGGCTGCAAAAAGGAGAGCAAATTCTACTAGAACTAGTGTGTGACACTGAATTCAGATTTCCCATCAGCTACAAACAACGTGTCTGATTCCCCACACTGATTACCCAGAAGCCAAAACAAAATACAAATAGTCCCCATTACTGCATTTCAGCCTCTGGCAGGACAATTGGGAAATGTTTGTCTCATATCTTCCTATGGCACAGATGCCATTGAGATGCCTAAGTCCCTACATCATCAGTGATCTCTGGTTTCTACTGCCTTGAATAAGGGTGTAACAGAGCAGGCTTTTTATTCTGAACACCTGCGAATTCTCTTTTCAATTATCCAGCAAGTCTTCCTTTCCATTCAGTTCATGAGTTATTTGCAGAATCTGGCAGGTTCATTGGTCCAGCTGCTGTTTTGGGGAATGCATGGGTAGCAGTTGTCTGAGATCTCCATCTCCAGGTTCCAAAGAGGCTGCCCTGTTAGTTTAGTTCACTAAAACAAACAAGGAGTCCTGTGGCACTTAAAGACTAACAAATTTATTCATTGCATGAGCTTTTGTGGGAGAAAATCCAACTTCATCAGACACTTTGAAGGTGGGGGAATTTACGGAATGGGAGGAAATAAATGCAAGGAAGAGTAAGTCATGGGAACAGGTGACGCTGTAAGAGCAAATAAAACAGTTGTAAAGATTCAAACACTGGGAAACAGCATTACAGAAGAAGACGAGGTCAAATCTGTTATAATGAGAGAAAAATCCAATGTCCCTGTTAAGTTCTGAGGCAATGCAACTGAATTTACAAATAAATTCAATTTCAGCAGTTTCTCTTTGAAGTTTTGATCTGGTATTCATCTGTCAGAGCATAGCAATTAGCAAATCATTAATGGAGTGATCATGAAGATTGAAACAGTGGTCCAGTGGTTTTAGACTGGTGTGATTTCTGATGTTAGATTTGTGCCCATTTGTTCTTTTACACAGAGACTGTCAAATATATAAGGCAGAGGGGCATTTCTTGCACTTGATGGCATAAGTCACATTGGTAGATGAGCATTTCCATTTGTACAATATAAGAGTTGATCATCATTGTATCTGATTGTCACCAACTGTGGGAAAATAAGTACACATCACGTTAGAACATAGAGACTATTCCTGCACTATCTGGATTTTATTTGTCCAAGTGGGTGCATTAGATCCATGGGTGCCAGCCAGAAGTGAACAGAAATGGACAGAGATGGCAATGGGAAACATCTACCGGAAGTGCGGCAGGGAGACTTGAGAAATAAAGGTCTTCAGGAATACTTAGAAGGACACTATAAATTCTGTGCTTCTAATCCTCAGATATATGGATTTCATGTTAGACATAGAACAGAACAGACAGGCCAAGAAAACCATGCCAGGTTTGAAACAGCATTTCAGTTTTAGTTCGCAGGACCAGGAGATCTCCCCCAAGGAAAAGGCAGACACCATGTATAACTCAAGTTCTGTGGCTGACTTAACACAATTAACTCACCTCTCTTTTCTGAAATCACACTCTCTGTAATTATAATCACAACCAAGATTACAACAAGGGCCCCGAGAACCATGCGGATGATGAGGACAACAAGGGAGGCACTGTTCCTTTTATCTGAAATCAAGAAAAACCTGTAAGTCACAGAATCATAGAATCAAAGGGTTAGAAGGGACCTCATGAGGTCATCTAGTCCAACCCCCTGCCAAAAAAAGCAGGACCACTCTCACTAAATTATTTCAGCAAGGGTTTTGTCTAACTGAGCCTTAACTATCTCCAAAGATGGAGACTCCACCATTTCCCTAGACAGCCCATTCCAATGCTTCACCACTCTCCTAGTAAAGTTTTTCTTAATATCCAACCTTGACCTCCCCAGCTGCAACTTGAAACCATTTCTCCTTGTTCTGTTCTTTGTTACTACAGAGAACAGCTGAGCTCCGTCCTCCTTGGAGCATCCCTTCAAGTAGTTGAACGTTGCTATCAAATCCCCCCTCAGTCTTCTCTTCTGCAGATTAAATACCAGTAAGCCTACTTCCATCAGTCTTTCTTCATAGGTCTTGTGCTCCAGCCCCTTGATCATTTTTGTTGCCCTCTGTTGGACTCTTTCTAATTTGTCCACATCCTTTTTTTAGTGGGGAGCCCAAAACTGGACATAGTATTCCAGATGTGGCCTCACCAGTGCTGAGTAGAGGGGAACTATCACATCCCTCAATCTGCTGATAACACTTCTTCTGATGCAGTTCAGTATGCCATTAGCCTTTTCGGCAACAGGAGCACACTGTTGACTCATATCCAGCTTCCCATCCACCTGACCACCAAGTCCTTTTCTACAGTGCTGCTATTTAGCTGATTGCTCCCCAGCCTGTAGCAGTGCATGGGGTTTTTCCATCGCAATTGCAGGACTTTGCACTTGTCCTTGTTGAACCTCATGAGATTTCTACTGGCCCACTGCTGGGCCAATAGAGGAGCTGTACTGCTGGTGCCAGCGCCCCTGCTGTTTCCTTTGCCTCTGTTTGTAGCCAGACAGACTGTCTGTCCATGGATATCTCCACCCAGACCCTGGTGTGGAATTGCAGGGACTGTGGCCTTCATTTTCCTGCCACTGATGATCAGGCTAGGGAGATGAGCCTACGTGATAGGTGCCTTCTGGTAGCATCTCTTCGGAAACAGTTAGGAGAGTTACAGGAGGAGGTGTCATGACTCAGAGGTATCTATGCCTTGGAAAAGTTCCTTGACAGCGTCCACGATGAGACCTGCAAGGAGGAGGTCCCTATCCCAGTGCCAAGGGCTCCTGCCACAGCTCTGGAAATGGATGGGATGCCTATGGCAGAGGAAGGAAACTGGCAGCTGGTCACCTCTGGCAGTAGACAGTGCTCCACGCCTGCTCACAATTCACCATCCATTGTGGTGAGGAACCGTTATGCGGTGCTGGACACACTGAAGGAGGTAGAGGAGATGCCATCCACCCCAAAGGCTGGGCTGATCACAGCCACCTCACCTAAGAGGAAACGGAGGGTTGTGGTGATTGGGGACTCACTCCTGAGAGGAACAGAGGCACCCATCTGTCGCCCTGACAAGGCCTCTAGAGAGGTATGCTGCCTGCTAACTGCCCGTATCTGAGATGTAACGGAGGGATTGTCTAAAATCATCCACCCCTCAGACTACTACCCCATGCTTCTTATCCATGTGGGTACCAATGATACTGTGAGAGGTGATCCTCAGCAGATCAAAGGTGACTTCAGGGCTCTGGGAGCGAGGGTGAAGGAGTTTGGAGCACAGGTGGTGTTCTCCTCAATCCTTCCAGTCAAGGCTAGAGGCCTGAGGAGAGATAGATGTATCCTAGAGGTGAATGCCTGGCTGCGAAGATGGTGTGGTCAGGAGGGATTTGGCTTCCTTGACCATGGAGTCCTGTTTCAGGACAGAGGATTGATTGGCAGAGATGGCCTTCACCTGTCCAGGAAGGGGAAGAGCATATTTGGGCACAGACTGGCTGACCTAGTGAGGAGGGCTTTAAACTAGGTTCAGTGGGGGAAGGAGACCAAAGCCCACAGGTAAGTGACAATGTGGGTGATCTGGGGGAAGGGATGGAACTTGGGGGGTGCTGGGACTGTAACACCAGGAATAAAAGAGAAGGTTGTTGGAACATGGGGGGGGGGGATCAAATAATTGTCTTAAGTGTTCTACTGAAGCCCCAATACGTGAGGAGAGTGGGGGAGGAGAACACCAAGAAAAAATGCAATGAGGTATATGTAATAGAATTGAAAATCAAAATGACGAAGTAGAGCAATCAGCCGGGTATCTTAGGTGCCTATACACTAATGCGAGGAGCCTGGGAAATAAGCAAGAAGAATTGGTAATACTAGCGCAGACAAGGAACTATGATATCATAGGAGTAACGGAGACGTGGTGGGATAGTCTGCACGACTGGAGCTCTGCCATGAATGGGTATAAACTGTTCAGGAAAGACAGGCAGGGAAGAAGAGGGGGAGGAGTAGCGTTATATGTAAAAGAGCTCTGTGACTGCTTAGAGCTCCATTGTGGAAGTGGAAGCGTGCCAATAGAAAGTCTGTGGGTTACATTGAGAGGGGAAAGCAACAAGGGGGATGTTGTGGTGGGTGTCTGCTATAGACCACCAGACCAGAAGCAGGAGGTGGATGAGGTGTTCTATGGACAACTAGTGGAAGCTTCTAGATCACAGGCCCTCATGCTGATAGGGGACTTCAATTACCCTGACATCTGCTGGGAGACCAATACAGCAGTTCATGGGCAATCCAGGAAATTTTTCAAGAGTGTTGGGGACAACTTTCTAGTACAAATGCTGGAGGAACCAACTAGGGGCCTTGCACCTCTCGACCTGCTGCTCACAAACAGGGAAGAGTTGATCAGGGAGGTAGAGGTAAATGGCAAGCTAGGCAGTAGTGACCATGACATGGTTGAGTTCAGGATGCTGATTAAAGGAAGGAAGGAAAGCAGCAAAACAAAAACCCTGGACTTCAAAAAAGCAGATTTAGGTAACTGATGGGCAGGATCCCTTGGGAAGCTAATCTGAAGGGGAAAGGAGTCCAAGAGAGTTGGTTATATTTTAAAGAAACCCTGCTAAGGTCACAGGAAGTTGCCATTCCAATTAGGAGAAAGAACAAACATGTGAGGCAGCCAGAATAGCTTAGCAGAGAACTCTGCTCTGAGCTTAAACATAAAAAGGAAGCTTGCAGGAAGTGGAAGCTTGGTCAGATGACCAAGGAGGCATATAAAAATATTGCTAGGGACTGCAGGGATAAGATCAGAAAGGCCAAAGGGCAAATGGAGTTGCGGCTAGCGAGGGATGTAAAGGATAACAAGAGGGGGTTCTACGAGTATGTTAATAACAAGAAGAGGATCAGGGATGGTGTAGGCCCCTTACTGAATAGGGCAGGCATCCTTGTGACAGAGGATGAGGAAAAAGCTGAAGTGCTCAATGCATTTTTTGCTTCAGTTTTCACAGGCAGGGTCAGCTCCCAGCCCACTACCATGGGTATGGCAGATGGGAGAGAAGAAGACAGGCCCTTGGTGACAGAAGGTCAGGTTAGGGACTGCTTAAAGAAGCTGGATGTGCACAAGTCCATGGGGCCGGACGAACTGCATCCAAGAGTGCTAAGGGAACTGGCCGATGAGATAGCAGCACTGCTGGCCGTTATCTTTCAAAACTTATGGAGAATGGGGGAGGTGCCAGAGGACTGGAAAAAAGTAAATGTAGCACCTATTTTCAAGAAAGGGTAAAAGGAGGATCCAGGGAATTACAGACCTGTCAGCCTCACCTCAATCCCTGGAAAAATTATGGAGCAGATTCTCAAAGAATCCATCCTAAAACACTTAGAGGAAAATAAAGTGATCAGGAACAGTCAGCATGGATTTACCAACGGTAAATCATGCCTGACCAATCTCATCTCCTTCTATGATCAGATGACTGGTTTTCTGGATGCAGGAATAACCGTTGATGTGATATACCTTGATTTTAGCAAGGCTTTTGATACAGTTTCCCACAGCATTCTCATTGGCAAATTAAGGAAGTATGGGTTAGATAGCTGGACTATAAGGTGGATAGAAAACTGGCTAGATCAACGGTTTCAGCGTGTAGGAATCAGTGGTTCCATGTCTAGCTGGCAACCAGTCACGAGTGGTGTGCCCCAGGGATCGGTCCTGGGGCCAGTTCTGTTCAACATTTTCATCAATGGTCTGGATGATGGAATAGACTGCATTCTCAGTAAGTTCGCAGATGACACCAAGGTGGGGGGCCAGTACACACGTTGGAGGGCAAGGACAGGATTCAGGGAGACCTAGATAAATTGGAACAGTGGGTCAATAGAAATCTCTTGAGGTCAATAAGGACAAGTGTAAAATCCTGCACTTGGGACGAAAAAACCCCATGCACTCCTACAGGCTGGGAAACATTCAGCTAAGTAGCAGCAGTGTAGAAAAAGACCTGGGGGTCATGGTGGATGGGAAGCTAGATACGAGTCAGCAGTGTGCTCTTGCTGCCAAAAAGGCCAATGGCATACTGGGCTGCATCAAAAGAAGTATTACCAGCAGATCAAGGGATGTGATCATTCCCCTCTATTCTGCACTGGTGAGGCCACATCTAGAATACTGTGTTCAGTTTTGGGCTCCCCACTACAAAAAGGACAGGGACATGCTAGAGAGAGTTCAGCGGAGGGCAACCAAAATGATTAAAGGGCTGGAGCACAAGCCCTATGAGGAAAGACTGAAAGCATTAGGGTTATTTAGTCTGCAGAAGAGAAGATTGAGGCAGGATTTGATAGCAACCGTCAACTACTTGAAGGGATGCTCTAAGGAAGATGGAGCTCGACTGTTCTCGGTAATAACGGAGGACAGAACGAGGAGCAATGGTCTCAAGTTGCGGTTAGGGAGGTCGAGGCTGGATATTAGAAAAAAACTTTTTTAATAGGCGAGTGGTGAAGCCTTGGAATGAGCTGCTGAGGGAGGTGGTGAAATCTCCATCTTTGGAGGTGTTTAAGGCCCGGCTGGACAAAACCATGACTGGGATGGTTTAGTGGGAGTGGTCCTGCCTCTGGCAGGGGGTTGAACTAGATGACCTGTGAGGTCCCTTCCAACCGTATGATTCTATGACTCTATGATTCACTGCTCCAATTTGTCTAGGCCTCCCTGAATCCTGTCCCTGCCCTCCAGTGTGTCTACCATTCCCCCCAGCTTGGTGTCATCTGCAAACTTACTGAGTGTGCAGTCTATCCTGTCATCCAGATCATTAATGAAAATGTGGACTAGAACTAGTCCCAGGATCGACTTGTTATTGGTTGCCAACTAGACATGGAGCCATTGATTCCTACTCACTGAAACCAGTTTTTATCCACCTTACTGTCCACACATCCAACCCATACTTCCTTAACATGCCAATGAGAATGCTGTGGGAAACTATATCAAAAGCCATGCTAAAGTCAAGGTATATCATGTCAACGGCTCTTCCCTCATCTATAAATCCCGTCATCTCATCAGAGAAGGCAATGAGGTTTGTCAGGCATGATTTACCTTTGGTGAATCCATGCTGACTGTTCCTGATCGCTCTAGTTTCCTCCAAGTGTTTCAGGATGGATTCTTTGAGAACCTGCTCCATGATTTTTCCAGGGATTGAGGTGAGGCTGATAGGTCTGTAATTCCCCAGATCCTTGCTTTTCTTTTTCTTGAAGATAGGCACTATATTTGCTTTTTTCCAGTCCTCTGGCACTTCCCCCATTCACCACAAGTTTTCAAAGATAATGGCCAGTGGCACTGCTATCTCATCAGTCAACTCCATCCACAGTTCATCTGGCCCCATGGACTTGTGCGCATCCATCTTCTTTAAGTAATCCCTAACCTGACCTTCCATCACCAAGGGCCTCTCTTCTTCGCTCCAATTTAACATACCCAATGTAGTGGGCTGGCAGTTCACCCTGCCTGTGAAAACTGAAGTAAAAAAAGCATTGAGCACTTCAGCTTTTTCCTCATCCTCCACCACAAGGATACCTGCTGCATTCAGTAAGGGACCTACACCATTCCTGATCCTCTTCTTGTTATTGACATACTTGTAGAAACCCTTCCTGTTATCCTTCATATCCCTTGTTAGCCACAACTCCAATTGTCCTTTGGCCTTTCTGATTTTATCCCTGCAGTCTCAAGCAACATCTTTATATGCCTCCTTAGTCATCTGCCAAGCCTCCACTTCCTGTAAGCTTCCTTTTTATGCTTGAGCTCAGTGCAGAGTTCTCTGTTAAGCCACGCTGGGTGACTTCCACATTTGCTGTTCTTTCTGGTCATCAGAATGGTATCTTCCTGTGCCCTTAGCAGGGTTTCTTTAAAATACAAGCAGCTCTCCTGGACATCTTTCCCCTTCAGATCAGCCTCCCAATGGATCCTGCCCATCAGCTCCCTATGGGAGCCAAAATCTTCTTTCTTAAGTCCAGAGTCTGCATTTTGCTTCTTTCCTTTTTTCCATTAATCAGCATCTTGAACTCTTAACATCTCATAGTCACTGCTGCCCGGGTTGCCATTCACTTCTACTTCCCTAATAAGTTCTTCTGTGTTTGTGAGCAGCAGGTCGAGAGGTACAAGGCCCCTAGTTTGTTCCTGCAGCATTTGTACCAGGAAGATGTCCTCAACATTCTCCAAAAACTGCCTGGATTGGCTGTGCGCTGCTGTATTACCCTGCCAACAGATGTCAGGGTAATTGAAATCCCCCATGAGAACGAGGGCCTGAGATCTAGAAACTTCTAGTTTTTGATAGAATGCCTCATCCACCTTCTCCTTCTGGTCTGGCAGTGTATAGCAGACACTCACCATGACATTCCCCCTTGTTTCCCTCTCCTCTAAACTTAACCCACAGACTTTTAGCTGGCTGCTCTGAGCAGTCATAGAGCTCTTTTACATATAGCGCTACTCTTCCCCCTCTTCTTCTCTGCCTGTCCTTCCTGAACAATTTATACCCATCCATGGCAGAACTCCAGTCATGCAAGCTATCCCACCACATCTCTGTTATTCCAATTATATCATAGTTCCTTGTCTGTGCCAGTACTACCAATTATTCTTGCTTGTTTCCCAGACTCCTTGCATTTGTGTACAGGCACCTAAAATACCAGGCGGATTGCCCTACTTTCCCCTGTCAATTTTTGATGTTTTCTCCTAGTTTCATTCATAGCTTTATGATACATTGCAAGACTTCTCTGTCTCTGATCAGGGACCAGCAAACCCCTGAATGTTCAGTCTGAAGAACTCCCTCCTGCAGCATGGATCCTTACCTGAACCAGACCTGACATAAGAAGCAGTCCCTGGCTTCACGGATCTACAAATCAGACATGAATTCTACGTCTCACCACCCTGTTCTCCCACAGAGTCTGTGCACACAGGAAGGCTCTGAATGTACCAATGGGTGGGTATGCAATATGGGCAAACCTATATGCAGACTCTAGAGACTGAGCTGAGTCAAGTGAAACATCTGTCTGTAAAGGACTTAAATTGAAACCTCGTTTCCTTTTAATACTGTTCAACAGGGCTCAGTCTTGCAAGGTGTTTTGTGCTTCTGAGCAGGCACGTAGTATCCTCCATGCTCATCGAAGGTGGAGCTGAAGACAATCCAAACCTTTCTGCAGCCGTCTGCTGCCATGCTCTCTTGCTTACACCCTCCACCCTCACAACTTCCGCATGAAGATGAGGTGGGAGATTCTGGCACTTACTCTTGATGGTCACTTCAGTTCCTGTTCCATTCCCAGAGAGATTCCTTCCTGTGACCCCCACGTCACACACATAGCTTCCTGTGTTAGATACATTCACATTCTTCAAAGTGGGAAATGCAAAACCATTCTCCAAATACAGGGTTGTGACCACTTTGCTCTCATTCACCAGCTCTTTCCATGGTCCCTCCATCCCAGAGTTATACCACCTCACATACATGGTGCTGCAGGGCTGTAACTAAGGTGGGGCCAATGGGGCACATTCCTCCAGGGGCCAGGCTGGAGCAGGTCATCTCCTGCCCTACACCTGAGCCACACTAACTGGGGAAGGCACCCCCCTCGCAGCCCTGGCTGCAATTTGCCAGTGGCAGAGAAAGCTGGGATTCCCCGCCTGTCCCTGGCCATGATCTGCTGGCGGCAGAGAAAGCTGGCAGCCCCCACCTTGTTCTAGCCATGATCTGCCAGCAGTGGAGAAAGCATCCTTCACGCCCATTGAAGGTGGAACAGAAGATGCCCAAAACTTTTGCATTTGGTCTGTTCTCTCAGAGGTTTCTCGGAGTGTTTAGGAGGATGACTGAGACTGAGTGTGCTTTGCTGTTCCCTCTGTTGGGGAAAATGGGGCTTTTGTTCTTTTTGCCTTTGGTCAGGTCTGTAGTGGCTGTGGGATTAATTTCAGGATTCCTTTGCTGTAGCAGGCATTTGCCTGCCCACCGGCCAGCCCTGTGGGACAGAGACCTCAGTCTGTTCAAGGATTCTGAGGAGGTGAGAGCTGCTCTGAGCTAGTAGTTTTTAAATCTCCTGCTCAGAATAAGCTCTCACTGAGTATGTGCAGAGCCTCTGTGCATGCTCAATGAGAGCTTCCTCCGGCTGAAGGAGCAGCCAGGGGCCAGGCTGCTCCACTCCGGTGGCCAGGTAAGGGGTGGGTGGGGCGACTGGGGACAGGACAGGGGCAGCGGGCCGTGAAAGGGAGCAGAGGGTTGGAGGAAAGACGGAATCAGGTCCACTGAGGGGTGAGTGAGAGTGGGGGGGGGGGGGCAAATCAAGCCAGCGGGAGGGGGTAGGATTGGGCCCACAGGGGGCCATACAGCAAGCCATATATGTTGTACAGCTGCCTTAGGGCCTTAGAGGGAACATTGGTGGGTGGTGGCAGGAGGTGGGGGGCTGGGACATGAGGTCTCACTCAGCAACTCGGCTTACCTCCAAGAGCTGCAGAATCTCACACTAGCATTTTTCAGAGGTGCATGGCACCAGCAGCCCCATGCTCCCAGCAGCTCCCTGGCTGGCTTGGCTGCTCTCTAGAGCCTCAAAACACAGCCGGCAGCACAGCTGCTCAAAGCACCAGCATTCAGGGCTGACTTTACCCATAAGCCAATGAGGCCCTGGCTCAGGGCACCACGGGCTTAGGGGCACTGCAGCACCATGCCAGGGGCAGGGCAGGCTGGCTCAGAAGCCAGACCCTGCGCTTCTGCCCCTCCTCAAGCCAGCCACTCCGCTCCTGGGGTGGAGTGGGCCAGTCCATAGGGTGGACTCCATTCTCTCACCCAGACTGTGGCGGGAACACTAGATCATGGTGGGACAATGTCCACAAAGAGATCTTCTAATTTGAACAGATGGCTCATAAACGGATGGTATAGATAGGCGCTTGCACGACTGCAAAAGCAGGCTGTTCCGGTACTGTCACTGAGGGCAGAAAGAAGGAACTGAGGAGGGTCAGAGTCAGGGTCATATATATAGCCACAGGTGCAGCGAGAGGAGGCATTAACTGCTGATTCTGCTCTGACAGGCTAGGACAAAAGCTTTCCGGCCAACCATGCACTGCAGCATGTAGACACCTGTAACTGAATGATGTGACCAGCACCTGAAGAACTGAAGACAATCCACATCTTCCCACAGCTGTCTGCTCTCGTTCTCACTCGCTCCCTCCCCACTCTCCCCTCAATCTGTCTATGAGGATGACGTAGAAGATTCTGGCAGTTACTCTTGGGGTATGTTCACACATACTTCTTATTTCAAAACAACAGAGGTTGTTTCGAAATAAGAAATGCCATGTTCCCACGATGTACAGTTGTTTCAAAACAACAGGTTCCGTTGTTTTGAAACAACAGAGGTGTTTCAAAACAACTTAAACCCCATTCCCTTTTGAAAGAACATTGTTTCGAAAGGAGTTGTTTTGAAACAACCCCGTTCGGACATGTTGTTTCGGAACAAAGTGTTCCAAAACAACATTTGACCCTCAGCACCCTGGCCAGGGAACCCTCAGCACCCTGGCCAGGTTGTTGAGGGCTGTCTCTCAGCCCCAGAAAGGGGGCTGCAGCCCCCGGTGGGGGGGTGAGCCTCTGCGGGGCGGCTCAGACCCCCCGGGCTTCCCCCAAACCCCGCCGTGGGGTCAGGGGGCGCCTGGCTCAGCCCGCCGCTGCAGGGGCCGGAGTGAGTGTGGCCCCGGGATTCCCCAGTGCCCTGCTCCTGCCGGGGGCGGGGCCGGGGATGTAGCCCCCTGAAGCAGGTAACAAAATAGCAAGCCCACAGTGTGGACATGCTATTTCATTTCCCGCTTTTGTGTTATTTCGAGGACGGGTTTTTTTATTTCGAAATAACTTGTTTCGAAATAACACGTTATTTCGAAACAGCTTGTTTCGAAACATCTGGTTTCGAAACAAGCCCTCTGTGTGTGAACATAGCCTTGATGGTCACTTCAGTTCCTGTTCTATTCCCTGAGAGATTCCTTCCTATGACCCCCACCTCACACATGTAGTTTCCTGTATTAGAAACATTCACATTCTTCAAACTGAGAGATGCAATTTAAATTTAAATTGAAGTAATTATTTTGAATCAGAGAGTCTTCGCTAGACTCCTAATTCGAAATAAAGTAGGCTTTATTAATTCAAATTCGAGAGTCTTCACCGGACTCTCTAATTTGAACTAGGGGAAGGTAGGCAAGTGAATAGGGAAATCAGCTCAAATTAAGCCTACTCCATGTTTAAAAGTGACTTAATTCAAATTAATAACTTTGAAGTAACCATTAAGTTGAAGTAAAAGAAAGTTTTATTATATCAAATTAGCACTTCCTTAATTTGAAATAAGAAAAAGCTTAATTCGATATAAGAAAATGCCTCCATGGGCAAAGATTAAGATATTTCAAATTAAGCCTCCCTAATTTGAAATAACTAGTAAGTGTAGACCAGGGGCATTGCTGGTGCTGGGCACATGGGGCCCATGCCCTGAATCCTGGCGCCAGTGTGCTGGGTTTGGGGGAGGCCCCGCCTCTCCCGGTCTCCGGCCCAGTTGAGTTGGAGATCCAGGGCTGAGCTGCCCAAGGCAGCAGCGGCCGCTCTGTCCCCATCCCAGGCTGGGGATCGGGGGTCCAGGTGCCCGCGGCCACGGAGGGCACTTCCGGCACCATCGCTGGCCGGGGATCTGGGGCCCAGCTGCTCATGGCTGCAGCTACCCCTCCCAGCCCTGTTCCCGGCCAGGGGGCATGGCCTGCTGCCAGGGGGCGGGGCCTGGGCCTGGGCTGGTGCCCCGGGTCTTTCCCCAGGGCAGCGACACTCCTGGTGTAGATATACCCATTGGGTCTATCATGACCAGGAGGTGGAGTTTTCAAACAAGTTTCCAATGTGCTTTTCCTTTTCACTTGCAAGATAGGAAGGATCCTGCAGAAACTAGGTGGATGTCCATAGAGTTACAGCAGAATATCTCGCTGTCGTTATTGCCATGTCCGCATATTGCAAATGCATAAAATCATAAAACTCTGTACCTAAGCCCCTGCCAAAATTCAGTATTTACTGTGTCTAAATTATGAAATACAGATGGCTATCCAACCTTCTTTTGAAAACCTACAGTGAAGGAGTGTCCACAACCTCACTAGGCAGTCTATTCCATTCTTTCAGATGGGACATTTTTCCTGAGATTTAGCTTAAATCTGATATGTATACTTTGAGCCCATTGCCTCTTGTCCCAACATCTGTGGGAAAAGGGAACAATTTTTCTCTGTCATTTTTAATGGCAGCCTTTCAAGTACTAAAAGACCACTATCATGTATTCCTACAATCTCCTCTTTTTTAAACTAAATACACCCAGTGCTTTTCAGGCTTCGTTCATATGGCTTGCATTCCACCCCTTTGATCATTTTTGTTGCTCACTGCTGTATCCTTTCCAGTTTCTCTAAAATATTTCACTATATAGGTGCACTCTGAGCATGGATAAAGCTGTTCTGACAAAATAAGAAGCAACTCTTTAACCATAAAATTGGTTTAGTGCCAAGTGCAGCTGGACCCTGGGAGCTACTTCGTATTACATCTGGTCCAGCTGCAGTGCAGTTAGCTTCATCATCCTCCGTAACATTGTCATAACAGGCCTGAGTCCTGTGAGATCCTTAACAACCCTTTTAAAGGGCATAGGGGAAAATTTTCAAAAGTGCCTAAGTCATTTTCGCAAAACTGGTGTGATTCCAATTGGAGTTACATGCTGAGATGCTTTGAAAATCCTACCTACAATTTTAGGGGCCTAAATTCCTTTACAGTCTGGCCGAGAGTACATAAAATTCCCTCTAAAAGTGGGAGACAAGTACTTTGAAATGTTACTGTCAGTGCCTTTCATATTGGAGCCCATATTTTGTTATACACTGTACACACCTGAGAACTCACACTGTTGCCAGCTATATTCATTCATTCTTTTTATCACTTATCCAGACATCCTCTCTCACACACAGTGAAGATAAAAGATGACGACACTGGAACTTACCAGTGATGTTCACTTGAGTTCCATTGCCTTGCCCAGACAGATTCCTTGCTGTGTTCCCCACCACACACACGTAGGTTCCTGAATCGGTTACTTTCACATTATTCAGAGTCAGAGAAGTGAAACCTCTTTCCAAATTCAGGACTTTTGAATTCTGCTTTCTTTCTTTCATCAGCTCATTCATTTCCCGGGATCCCTTATACCATTTCACATGTGTGGTGTGTTTTTCTAGTTCTATGAATGTACACACCATGGTGAGATTTGTCCCTTCCGGCACATTGATAGTTGGCGGTGTCTGATTCACCATCAAGTCGGTTATTTCTGCAAGAGAGAAACACAAAGATGACGGCAACTTCATGCGGGCGAATTTCAGTGGCAATGGCTGGCGACTAGGAATATTTCCCATTCCCACATTTTATGTTCTTTTCCAGCTTGGCCATTTAACATCCCCAGATTATCAAGAATTTAAAGCTATGTTTTCTCCTAGTTCAATTCATTTTATGATGCATGCCAAGACTTCTCAGTTTCTGACCACAGATCACCAAACCCCTGAATGTTGTCTGAAGAAGTCCTTCTGGCAGCATGCATCCTTAGGTGAACAAGCTCTGACATAAGAAGCAGTCCCTGGCTTCACCCATCCACAAATGAGAAATGAATTCCACGTCTCACTACCCTGTTATCCCACAGATTCCATGCATACAGGACAGCCTTGAATGTGCCAATGGACGGGTATGCAACATGGGCGAGCAAGCCTACATTTAGAGATTGATCTGAGGCAAGTGAAACCCTTGTCTGTAAAGGATCTAAAACTGTAACCTTGTTTTCTCTGAATACTGTCCAAGACAGCTCAGTCTTACAAAGTGCTTTGTGCTTCTGAGCAGGCACTGAGCATCCTCCATGTGAATTGAAGGTGCAACTGAAGACAGTCCACACCTTCCCGGAGCTGTCTGCTCTCATTCTTGCTCGCTACCTCCTCCTTTATCCCCATGAAGATGAGGTAGGAGATTCTGGCACTTACTCTTGATGGTCACTTCAGTTCCTGTTCCATTCCCTGAGAGATTCCTTCCTATGACCCCCACCTCACACATGTACTTTCCTGTATTAGAAACATTCACATTCTTCAAACTGAGAGATGCAAAACCATTCTCCAAATGCTGGACTGTGACCACATCGCTCTCATTCACCAGCTCTTTCCATGGTCCTTCCATTCCAGAGTTAAACCACCGCACATACATGGTGCTGTGGTTACTGACTGTCTTGAATGTACAGTTCATGGTAAGTTCTGAGCCTTCTAAATCGCTGATATTGGCTGGGGTTTGATTCACCATCAGGCTGGGAATTTCTGCAGAAAGAGATGCACAGATGATGGCACCTTCATTATGAAATAGTTCAGTGTGCCACCAGCCCCCAGGGCATATGTATTAAAATGAAGCTCTCCAGTCCTGCTCTTGGGGCCCTTTTCCAAACTTGGCTATTAGAATTTCCCCTGATTGTTAGGAGTTTAATGTTTGTTCATTTGGTTTTCTATATAGTTATATAATGCACGTCATGACTTTTCTGCTCTGTTCAGTGAGCAGGTAGCTCCAGATGCTTCAATCTAGCAAAACCCCCTCTCACAGCATAACTCCTTACCTGAACCTTGTGTACCAGGGTTAAAGTTATCTCACCTCCTTCACTGCCTGTGCCTGTTACAGCCTTCACAAGGTATTAGCAAATGGCATGATCTTTCAAAATGTTGGCATGCTACTGGAACATCTGTACTTTGGCAGAGATGCAAGGAGTACACAAGCGGGAAAGAGTGGAGATGTGTTACATCTGCCATGCCTGCCAAATTCCTTAAATTCCAAACCATCTTGAGACATATTTCCCTCCACCAGCTCTATGCAGGGTAAGAAAAAGGGTGGCCAATTCCCTTTTTGTTATCCGGAGAAGGGGCTTAACTGGAAGATTTAGAATGGGCATTTCTGAGACATGACACAATGGCAGGGGGTGAGGCTATGGGAGCAGCCCTTATTCTGGGCAGAGCTGTGCTTTAGACACTTCCAGAGGTAGCCTTGCTTGAAGCTTTGCTCTGCTAAATGGAAAGAAGGGACCTCATCTGTTCCCCACTTCCCCCTTTGGGTTATCCGATTTCCCCTGTTGTAGAGTTTCACCCACTGATACCTACAATATTCCTTGAGTTGTGAAATAGAGTGGCTGTGGTGTTCAAAAAGTATTGTGTGACAAAGACATGCCATCAAGTTGAGTGCACTGTAGTCAGAGCTGTCCCTAGGGGAGGGCAAGCCTTGTTGTTCCATGGGCCCTGCTGGCCCCCCCCATGCTGTCCCCTGTCCTGCTGCCTTCAGCAGGAAGCCGAAGGTAGCTGGCGGGGGCAGGATTGCAGAACCCAGCTGCTGTGCTAGCCCACCCCCATGGCAGAACAACCAGCCCGCAGGTGTGATGGGCTGGCCAGAGGCTGGCCCATAGGCTGGGCTACACTTTCCTGCCCCACACCTGGACCAGCTGTTCTGTCCTGGAGCCATGGAGGGACAGCCCAGAGGCGAGACAGGAGAGCAGAGCCAGTCCTCTGGGCCAGACCACCCTGCCCCTCCCCCAGCATGGAGGAGGGCAGGGGCTCCCTACAGGCCAATTGTCCCTGGGCCTGACTCCCACCGAGGGACAGCCCTGACTGTGGTTGTAGCCATGTTGGTCCCAGGAGTGTGGTAATATTTTTTTGTTGGACTGACTTCTGTTGGTGAGTGAGACAAGCTTTCAAGCTACACAGAGCTATTTTGCAAGTCTAAGAAAGGGTCTTCCCAGTGTTACAGGAAAATGCAACGCTTAAACACTCTCAGCTTTCCATCACAACTTCATCTACCACCATCCATTCCTTAAACTCTCTCTGGAATATTCCCACACTAGCATCAGTTTCTAGCACAAAACTATCAACTTCAACAATGGTAAATCTAAGATAACCATATACAGGAAACCTATGGATCACCATACCTACCTTCATAGATCCAGTAACCACCCCAGACACACCAAGAAATCTCATCTACAGCCAGGCACTCAAATACCACAAAGTATGCTCCAAGAGAAAGTCCTGGAAATATGCCTTAACACACTCAAAATGGCCTTCACCAAACAAGGATGCTTCACCAGAGAAGTGGATTGCATTCTGGATTGGGCCTCCAAATACCTGAGGGTAAGTCTTCACTGACAGCAGCAAAATCTTTGCCTTCAGCCCAACGTGCTGGGAACAATTATCGGTGAGTATGAACTTGCTGCTGCATTCCGAAAGTCAGTGCCGGAAGTCCTAGCCCCTAGAAGACGTAGCTGAAAGCCATCTGCAAGCCATTTGCCATTAGCTTTCAGCAGTGTGTCCCAGTGGTTTAGAAACCTGCCAGCAGATACGCAAGGTATTTTACATGCCTTGTGTATCTGCCATTGACTGCTGTTGAGAAGCTGCTCAAGTGTAGACTAGGGCTGATAGAAATAATATAGAAATAAACCCCCCTCTGACAGCACACCTGTGTATCTGCAATCTATCACCCCATGCAGGGTATCATCAGATTATAACCCATACTCAGTGGTGACTCCATCCTCAAAAATCTTCCTTGAACCACACTTCTGCCCTTCAGACAACTCCTGTCCTTTCTCATTTCATCATCAGAAGCAAGCTGCTCATGGACCAGGACCCAGCAAGTCAAAACAGGCCCTGCCAGAGCAGATGCAGAACTGCAGACATATCTCCACTAAAGCGATGATCAGCCCACTCCACATTACACACTTCAAGGTCTATACATCCTGCCCATGCCTGTCACAACATGTGGGGGACCTCACCCAGGGCACTAAATGCCACAATGATTGTGGGTGCAGTCAGACAACCTTTACCTTCTCAAATGAATGCACACAGAAAAATGATAAAACAAAACCTCCTGTCACTTGTGGGCAAGCATTTCTCACAAAGTAACTGTGCTGTATCTGTCCTGCCTCTCCAGAACCTCCAAGGGGACGTGCACAACGTTTTCAAAAGACAAACCTGGGAGCTTAAATTCCTAATTCAGCTAGATACTAAAAATCATGGGCTAACCAGAGACACTAGATTTATGGTTATTACAGTCATCTGTAGCCCATGAACCCCCCTCTTCCTGTCCTATGACTGCAACAGTGTTAACGGGCCACCCTAACTTGGTCCCTTCAAATATGTGCTAACTGCTTATGCTAAACCAGTGGTTGTCAAACTTAGGGTCAGGACCCGTATTGGGTCACAAACCCTCAAGCACTTGGTCACAGCACCCCTTGCTGCCACTGCCAAAAGACTGGAGCACATTGCTGAAAAACATAATTGCTGGGTCACAGGCATAAATGAATTTTTTTCAACTGGGTCCTGAGGAAAAAAGTTTGAAACCATTGTGTTAAACCATGTGTTCTGCCTGCTATTAAGCTGTGACCCTCTGCATAAGGACATGTCTGCATTTAAAACTACAGTGGGACAGCTACATAGTGCTTTAATGAAGATGTCCTACAGCAACAGGAGAGAGCACTCTTGTCAGTGTAGTCAATTCACTTCCCCATGAGGTGGTAGCTCTATCAGCAGAAGAGTTCATAGCACTGTATGCAGGGAATTAGGTCAGTATAACTACATGGCTTGGGGTGGATGGGTGCGTGGGGATCTTTCATACCCCTGAGTTCCATACTTATACCAACATACTGTAGGTCGGTAGTGTAAACCAGGCCCAAGTTTCCGAGATCCTAGGAAGAGCTCTGTGTAATGTGAAAGTGTGGCTCTCTCACTTACAGAAGATGGTTCAGAAGAGGACATTGCCCCACCCCATCTTGTCCATGCAGTTGTATGTCAGGTCTCAAAGGCTCAGCCAATTGGAAACCTACTCTCGCAGTCCATCTCAAAAGACTTCTTAAATAGATGGTGCTGAACCCTGAGTTCCTTGTGCTGCCAAAACTCCCACATCAATCAGGGGGATGCAGGATTTGGATCATTGTACAGATCACTGAATGGTCCCAGTTTTGCTCACAGTTCTGCCCTTTACACTTGGTTCTGTTCCTTCTCCCCCAGCACCACCTGCCCTATTTCTCTGGAACCATAATTTGTCCTGAGCATCCCAGAAAGATTTTGTAGAACAGAGAGAGAAATATGGGTATTTACCATCGATGGTCACTTGAGTTCCATTCCCAAAAAAGCTCACTTGCGTGAGCCCGAGCCCAACCCCACATTTGTAGGTTCCAGAATCAGAGGCATCGGCTTTCTTCACAGTGAGGCGAGAATACATCATTTTGACATCTGTTGAGACTATGATTTGATCATTTGACAACTTTTTTGTTACATTATTTATAGTTTTATTCCATTCAGCGAACCATATGCTTGAATAACCGTGTACACTACACTCGATGATGAACTCTGAGCCTTCCATTGCACGAATGGATAGAGGTGTCTGAGTCACTCCAGTGACATGAGTAGTATTGTTTGCAGCCCCTGCAACACAAAGAGCAGTGTCACTATTTGAAGTTCTGGCAGCAGGAGGAAGAGTTAAATCGGATGGAATTGGTTGCAGATTACCCACTGGGAAATGTTCCCATTTCTTTGAAAGGAAACTAAGCAGCTGAGCAGGAACTCTCTGAAGGACACTGCATGAGGTTCAGAGCAGTGAGTTAAGGAGGCCTCAGACTGGACACTTTGCCCTACTGGCATTGTTAACTGGCCTGTCGTCCTGACTATGGCCGTCCATACCAGCTCCATGTGGTCTCTCCCTAAATAATTCCCTCAGTGCCCTCTGGAGAGCAGAGGGTGGCTCTTAGGGACCTAGGCAGAAGCCCAGATGCAGTGAATTGAGCCTGCAGGCCCCAGAAAGGAACATCTGCTCCAGGGAGGCAGCCTGAGCAACAAAGGCCAAAGAGAGAATGGGGGAAGGGGTTTCAAAGAAGGGAGACAGGGATGGGAGACGAAAGAGACAAGAGGAAGGTGAAGGGGGGAGGACTGAGGGAAAGAGAGAGCTCAGAAAGGCAAAGAGAGGATGGGAGGCAGAGAAAGATTGTGCAAAGCAGAAGAGAGGGATAAAAAGATGTAGGAGGTCTAAGAAAAGGGGAAGTAAAATAAACAAAAAAGGAAGACAGAGAAAATGATTTGAGGGAGCAAAATATGACATGGAGTGAAAGGACAATTACCATGTATTTCTTTTCCTTATTATCACTGTACCTTGAGTCCTCCATCTTGAGAACTCAGTAGAGTCCTATTGATTCTGGCCCTGTACATACAGACTGTAAAAGCGAGTCCCTGCCCTGAAGAGCTCACTATCTAAACAAAGGAAAATGGGTCCAAAAAAAAGAGACACAAAGTGGGAGCCTACTTAGTCTCTATGCAGAAGGGAGCTGCTGTTCCCTCTGTTATGGGATGCACCTCCGTGTACCCCTAGGGTATGATCTATGTAACATTTCTGCTCACTTTTGCAACGCAACTGTATGGTTTGATGCCAGTTATACCATGCAAGGAGTCCTTTATGAATGCACGTAACATAGTCTACACTATTGTTATGGGGTCATGTTTCCTGCAGCATCATGTAGGTGAACATATGTGAAGCATGTTTCTAGGTAATTTACATGACTCAGGGCTATCTCTCTGCATGGAGGCAGAAGAGGTACATGACAAAGACAAAGCAAATTGAGCTCAACAAGAAAATTACCTCAGCCCATGAAGAAAAGAGGCTGAGAGGGCTTTGGAAACAAAGAGATATTTGGAACTGTTAGAGGTTTTTGGTCAGTGAGATATCATCATAACAATAACTCCAAGAGACTGGACCTATCCACATGGCCCAGAGAGCCAAGACAGGCTGAATACAACCAGCAGCCATTCTTGTGGGTAAGAATGAGGACACTAAGCTAGAGAGTAATCTTGGATAGTCTTATTAGGTTAGCATGCATTTTATATCTTTTATTTGCTTGTGGTAACTCCTGACTCCTTTATTAAATGACTGTGCTTTGATTCAATCCCTGGAAAAATCATGGAACAGGTCCTCAAAGAATCCATTCTGAAACACTTGGAGGAAAATAGAGTGATCAGGAACAGTCAGCATGGATTTACCAAGGACAAATTGTGATTCACAAACCCGATTGCCTTCTTTGTTGAGATGATGGGATATGTGGATGCAGGAATAGTCCTAATGGGATATACCTTGACTTTAGCAAACCTTTTGATATGGTTCTCCACAGCATTCTTGTCAGCAAGTTAAGAAAGTATGGTTTGGATGAATGGACCATAAGGTGGATAGAAAGCTGGCTAGATCATCTGGCTTAGCAGGTAGGGATCAGTGGCTCAATGTCTAGTTGGCAACCAGTCAGTCCTGTTAAACATCTTAATTAATGAACTGGCTGAAGGGATAGATTGCACGCTCAGTAAGTTTGCAGATGACACCAAGCTGGGAGGAATGGTAGACATGCTGGAGGTTAGGGACAGGATTCAGGGAGGCCTAGACAAATTGGAGCTTTGGGCCAAATGAAATCTCATGAGGTTCATCAAAGATAAGTGCAAAGTCCCACACTTAGTATGGAAAAATCCCATGTACTACTACAGGCTGATGACTGATTGGCTAAGTAGCAGCTCTGTAGAAAAGGACCTGGGGGTTATAGTGAATGGGAAGCTGGATATGAGTCAACAATATGCTCTTCTTGCCAAAAAGGCCAATGGCATATTGGGCTGCATCAGTGGGAGTGTTGCCAGCAGATTGAGGGATGTGATTATTCCCCTCTATTTGGGTCTAGTGAGGCCACATCTGGAATACTGTGTCCAGTTTTGGGTTCCCTGCTACAGAAAGGATGTGGACAAATTAGAAAGAGTCCAGTGGAGGGCAATGAAAATGATTAGGGGTTTGGGGCACATGACTTAAGAGGAGAGACTAAAGGAACCAAGAGCAACATTAGTCCAGGAAAAGACCTGCGCTCTGGGGCCCAGGCTCTGTCCCCTGGCCCCAGTTCAGGACCCAGGCCCAGTCCAGTCCAGTCCCCTGGGGCCCCAGGCAGGGCCCAGATCAGACTTCTGCTGCCACCAGCCGAGCCCCAGATCCCTGGCCAGGGCCAGGGATCCAGGGAAGACAGCCACCACCATGGGCACCTGGCTGTGGACCCCCAGCACTCGGGGCACTGGTGCTGGGACTTGGGGCATTAGCCCCCTGTGCCCAGCGCCAGTAACACTACTAAAAGGAACTAAGCTTACTTAGTTTGCAGAAGAGAAGACTGAGGGGTTCAAATACAGCTGTTTAGCTGTGGCAGGCCCAAAGCCATGGCATTGCTAGCTGGCCAGGGGAACGCAGCCAGATTCTCATTTCTTCTGATGCCTGGTGAGCAAGATGTTTAACTTCAACAAGAGCACAAGAAATGTCTACATAATGGCTCCAATTGGCTGGCAGCAGTGGTGGGTCAACTGGATAGCTAGCAGGCTGTGTTCACACACACAGGGTTATTTCGAAACAAGTTGTGTCGAAACAACTTGTTTCGAAACAACACCTTATTTCGAAATACCTTATTTCGAATTAACAAAATGTTAATTCGAAATAAGAAAAAAAGCGGGAAACGAAATAGCAAGTTCACAGTGTGAAC